>CM065718.1:18535457-18627957 GCA_033310375.1 Conus canariensis
GTTGGTAAAACTGGTTTGCACCGAAGACACTGAATTGGAGATTAGGTTATGTAAACGTCGTCTTTCTTCAAAATACTATTATGTTTAAACAACCTGCAGCCTCTGCTTCAGTTTCTTTCTATATAAACTATTTCTGACCTTTTTTTTCCTTTTAATTTTCTTTAAACCGCTTTTGTGCATTTCATTTGCTGACAGGTGCTGGCCAAAAACTCGTGTAGGAATGGTAATATTCAGCCCCGCGGCGCTCACGTTTGTAGGTCGTTAGGATTTCACTGACGCCGAGACGAAAGGAGGAGGCCTTAGTCTGATGGAAGTCGTTTACTTTGTATGAGACAAGTTATTTATGGACGTAGAACTTGGAGTTTATCATGGATTTGTACACATTGAAAGTCAGATGATTAGAGTTTGGATAGTGTTGGTATAATCTCAAACTGACAAACATGGGAGCAATTTTTTTTTTAATGTATGTCACTGTACGATACATATAAGTGTGGCTTTTATTCTTCGGAGTGTTAAATTCTATAAAGAACAATGTAGTCGAAAGTGGTTCTGACTGCATTATAGAGACACAACAAATTTCCTTTGGCAAACATTTGTTTGTCTCTGGAACTTAACTACACATATTTATGGTGTGGAGTCTGTACTACAGACGTTGTAGAACTGATTTCAAACGAGAACAGTACACTCACTAATTGTCCAGTCTATGTAGTCCTATGACTGCTGATTCAGTCTCGATGATGTCCAGGATGGGCGAAATCGTGATGGTATTGCTTAAGTAAACCAAGTTGATGTATTAGTCAGGCGTAACACACCAAGGTTATCTCTGCATTCATACACGGCTATGCGCACTCATACACCCACCAACCATTCACCTCTCTCTGGGAATGGGATGTCACTCATTCGCTTCTCTCCTAACACGACTGAGAACATAAAATGCAGTTTCTATGCTAATTATGATTACACATGAAAAATCCAGTTACGCAAAATGGAATAATCAGCACATAAAACATCATACTTCCTAATCCCGGGTTATAGTAAAATGGCTTCTTACCTGGCCAGGTTTCCACACACACACACACACACACACACACACTTGCACACCACACCACAGTTCTTGAACAAGTCGCTTCAAGTTTTCTTCAGCACTGGGTGATGGTGACGCTCTTGGTTGACTGGCAGTAGGTTAATGGACTGGGTCTGCATGGTCGTCTCTGGGAACTCGACGTAGAAATCTTCTTCTTTGTCTCTTCCGCCCACCTCTGGGTTTCGAACTCTTTCTTTCTCAGCTTGTCTTTTACGCCTAGGGCCTTGATGTCACCTCTGTCGCCCAGACCACATTTCTCTCAACCCTTCTCTGTTCTGCTCACTCTTCTCTCCTCTCTCTCCTCTGTTCTTCTCTCTCTCTCGTGGTGTTCTCCTCTTCTCTCTCCTGATGTTGTTCTCCCTCAGTTTATATAGGGATAGACGCACAGGATTTCCCTTTGGGACATGCCTTTGTCCATGTTGCTTCTCTACCACCTTGTTCACAGGCACACTGAATTCCCCTCTAGCAACATTTTTCCCCACATCAGCATTTACACACATCCCTACCAAACTGCTTAGCAAACAACCACTTTGCACCAAATGGACATCACAATTTTCCACCGACTCCAGGGGCCACTTAAACACAGTAATTATCCTAGAGAAAGCTATGACAACAACGTCCACTCGCATTCAACTAGCCTGACAAAGCATCAACACAGTGCCCCACAGCAATACTATCTGAACAAGCCCAAGACTCCTGCTCTTCAAGGTCTGTTTACAAAGCAGCTTCAGCTGACTATGTCTTTAGCGCCCACTCGATGTTCCGAAGTCCAAGTGGTTATATTTTCCTCCCTTTTGCTATCGGGAAGGTTCGAACTCGGGAGGGTCCTCACTACCTTAGGTGCCATCTATCACCTGACCACTTCAACCTCCTTGACACAATTAGGCCGTATGCGTTAGGTTAGGGCGTACTGCTAATCGGCCCATTTCCTGTTTCTCCACCACGCGCGGCATTCTTTTCCTCTAAAGCGCTTAAGGCCGTTTGTGAGAAGTTTCGCTCCCTTGACAATGCATCAGCCACAAACTGATGGTGGAAGTCGGAAGCCTAAAGACTTGAGCTTCCCCACGACAAATGTTTTTGTAGAGACTGCAATAAAACAGATATAACAGACCAGTCCCACGTGCAATGCCCTAGATATGCACGCACAAGATTCCACTTCGTTTCTTATTTTCTAAAAAAAATATTGTTTAAATGCATTGACATGGATCTTAACTTTTTTTTAATGACTGCTGCATGTGTTAAAAAGGGTGTGCTTCATTTATCAGTAAATTCAGCATATGATAAGTAACTGCTGTCTTCATTGCACTAGTCTCCAATGTTGCATACATTTTTATTAATTTAGTCATTTTCATTTAATGAAATGCTTTGAAAATCAATTCTGCAATTGAAAGGGAAAAAAAAACAGCTCTGCCAGCGTTTGAGAACGGTGTTGGGTTTAGCTTTATCGCAAAAATACTTCATATGCATCAAACGTGTTTTTCCAAAACATATTTTGCTCACCTTGACGAAAACTGGCAATTTAGGTCGACGTTTATGATTTGTAATTCTGTTCCCTCTCGTCTTTAAAAACGTCCATAAATAATTCTGAATCAGGATATTTTATTCCTCCCTCGCTTACTCTTCTTTTTGAGCAGTCTTTCTACTGATTCACGCTTTTTTTTTTCTTTCATTGCGTTATGGAAGATTTACGCACTCCGTACCTAAAACGGATCACAGGATAATCAAACTTTTAACATCTAGAATCATACATAATTCAAGGGCTTTTTCAAAACGATTTCTCCCCAATGGATCAAAATTGAGGCTTATTTTTTCCATATCAGTATGCACCCCATCGAAATGGTGTGAATCTCAATTCGCTCTGCTTCGGTTTATGGCATTTCAAACAGGTGGCCAGCCGTATGCCGGCCATTAGCAATGGTTGTGGGACTGCCATCGGAATGCTCTTCAGGCCTGGGTAACGTTAGCGTTGTTCGATACAAAGCGTATAAGAAACACAAAGTATCACATTACCAAACCTTATTGCCCTGTGGGGTTGCGGGGGGCTTTTCCAATACTGTAGCCTCTCCCGCCATCTGGAAGTTCTAAGCGAGTTTTAACTTTCTTGTGTGTGTGTGTGTGTGTGTGTGTGTGTGCTCGCACGGGTTCGCGCGTGTTTGGCGGTGGGTAGGTGGGTGTGGACGCGCGCGCGCGTGTTTGAGTCTTTGACCATCTTTTTGTGTGTTTTTTCTATACCATTGTTTGTTATTCGTTCTCCTTTGTTTTCCTGGCTTTGCAAGCCATTTTTCTGACTTTGTACTGGAAAGTCTTTAACACCATTTTTACTCTCGTCATATTTCACATGATAGCAGCATGCTTGTTGCTGTCTGGCTATTAACTCGTGAAACTGTACACACAATCCAGGGTGGACGTTAGCTGTCTATGGTGCAACATCTGTTTGCCCTTGTGGCCCTAGATGTTTTTCATTATTTACTATAAGCTCATTTCAAACCTGGGAGTAAAACAAACGGAATAGATGGCAGACACTTTCAACACGGCCTCGTTTTATCAACCTTAAAGATTCAATAGCATACCTACCATATCATTAGTCGTTACATACATACATACATACATACATATATATATATATATATATATATATATATATATATATATATATATATATAAAATTAAGGTTAAAAGACCTCAGTTTTCTAAAAAATGCTCAACCAAGAATTGGGAGCGACACAACAGTTTAAAAGATTTAAAATGTGGAAGTATAAAAACCACCCTACAAATCTGTTTCGAGCGGGAGCTCTCTTCAGGGTATGCGTAATCTGGGCCCGCCACCAATGTTATAATGTGTGGGTGTGTGAGCTCTGCACGTGTAGCACGTGGCCTGTAGATTTTCTTTTTTGGGGCGCGTTCAGGGGGGACGTGCCAAGGGATGGTGTATTGACAAGGATTTCCATTTGTGCCTGCAACTATCGATCATTTCTACTCTAGAGTTCAGGGATGCCAGATGGGGTTTACATAGTATCAGCCACTTTTCTGTAGTACATAAGTTGCATTTTTTTGAAATGTTGTTGTATGGTGTTGCTCTTTTTATAATTTTCCATGATATGTTGTAATTTATTTTCTTATCTTTAAGCTTCCAAATATATTTACTTAGTTCTGTTTGGTTTTTATATTTTTCATTTTTAAAGGACTGTTTATGGTTTGCATATCTGGTTTTAAACTGGTTTGCCGTGATCCCTATGTATGTTTCTTTATCACTGTCTGTTGTTACCGTAGCTTGGTACACAATGTTGCTGTAGAGACATTTGTTATTCAGAGGGCACTGGTCTTTTTTTGTGCAATTGCAAGATTTCTTTTCGTCACCCTCTTTGGTTGTGTTGTTTTTGGTTTTATTGGAAGAATCAATTATGTTTCTAAGGTTGGGCATACACGAGTACGACAGCTTGACAGTGTTTTTATTGAATATTTTAGATAGTACATGTTCTTTTGGGAATGATGTTTTAAGGATTTTGAGGAATTCTTTTCCTACGTTGGTTTTTGTTCTTCCATCATATGGAGGGTTATACCATATAACCAGGAGTTATATGTTAGTGAGTTTCCTCCCTATTGGAGATTGTCTCCCCCTTGGAGACTATAAGCTTGCTGAAGGTTCATTTTGAGAAGCATTTATTTTATTTTTCCCCATTCACCCACTCAAGCACATACTGTTAGTTAGGCAGAATTATCTACCACTGCAGATATGAATGCTTATCTCCCCCTATTTCTTCAATCTAAGACATAAGAGCAAGCTTTGTTTATAGTTGGATATTTTTTGCAGTCATTGCAACACCAAGCTGCTCTGTAAGTTGCTGGAATAATGCGGTACTTATCCTTGGAATTTATTAGCTTATTGTATATATGTATATATATATATATATATATATATATATATATATATATGATGGTTTCTTATATAGCGCCTAATCAAAAGAATTTCTCTAAGCGCTTTACAAAATCATACTACATTCACCCTTCTCATATACAATAGTACACCTTACACCCAACTACAAATACTATTACTACAAGAACTAACAAATCCTATGAGTACGACATTCACTCCTCCGTGTGTGTGTGTGTGTATGTGTGTGTGTTTTCTTGTTGAATTGCTTCTTCAGGATGGGACTCCCCCTGACCCCCACCCCCTCATCTTCTTCCTATATTCTAACAACCATGAAAAGACCCTGTGCGTTTGGGCTGGGTTATAATAATTCATCAACAAACATCCTAAACCAAACATCATTTGACTAACATTATTGTCACTGCCCCATGAAACAGAACACAGGCCAGACCCGTACCTTTGAAGACGCTTGAGAAGTCAGGTACGTCACCGGGTTTCCATCCTCAGTCATGCGCGACAAGGCAGAGTTGTTACGACTATTCCTTTCTTCCACGTTTTGTTGTAGTTGTCATTGTTTAATGTTTGCGTACAGAACTGATTTTGAGAGATTAAAGCCCTGGCTGGGCTCTATACATCATGAATTCAATCAAACCGAATCTATACAGTATAATATATAATTCTTTAATCTGCCTCTGTGGTGTCTTACCTCTACTGCCCTGCAGAATGGACTTGGATATGGGTTTGTACCAAGATACATGCGTAAACAGAGCAAGTTTGAAGGTGTCTAACAGCTCGAGAAGAGGTTATTGTCTTCTTGCATTTTAACTTGTTGTCTAGCACAGCCAGAAACATTTGTCTTGGACGTATTTTTTGTGTGAAATGAGTGGGTACTCGAAACAATTTGTTTTCTCAATGCCGGTATTTTTTTTTTTTTTTTTTTTTTTGCTCTAGATCTGCAGTCAATTCTTGCCCAGTTCTCATATGTCACATTCAAAAAGAAGTATATCACCAGTGTCTGGTTGTTTTTTTTACGTCTTTTAATGGAAAACTGTAGGATACCGCTGCTTTTCCATACATCTGATTTTGCTGTGGTAAACATCGCCAGGACGAGCCTCTGTTGACATGCAGGGTAACTGCCGTCATTGCACTGAATGGAAAAAGATATTTTTTTACATGGTTCTTTTCTTCAGGCGTCTCTCTGTTCAATGTGATGGTGATAATTGCTTTTTATCTGAAACAGTCCACCAAAATTCTGCTTTGCTCCAAACTGCCTTCCTTTGTGCTTCCTGCGCTTTTTGACTCTGGTCTGGAGGCTAGTTCTTGGAGAGTGCCAGTTCGCTTCTACCTAAGAGGTTGCTGTCCTTAGCGAATCGTACGTTGCTTAGATTTTTATTCCAATGATATATCCTGAAGCTTGCTCTTTTTTTTCTTTTTTTTTCTTTAACCCATTACTTTCGACACAAAGATGCTGAGTAATACCGTTCATACCTGCTCCGTTTTGGAGCCAGAATGAGAGTGAGCATCCCTATTGGAGATTGTAACCAGTCCTCCAACAAGTAGCAAACCCTCCTCAAAAATTCTCTCTCACTGATCAAAGAACCTGGCACAAACTCACCGATGCTCAAAGTATGAAAGTCGAATGAAAACAGAAAAGTGTGTGTGTATGTGTGTGTATATGTGTGTGTTGTGTGTATATGTGTGTGTATGTATGTGTGTGTGTGTGTGTGTGTGTGTGTGTGTGTGTGTGTGTGTGTGTGTGTCTTCCAGTCTCATCTTCTGTGCCACCTCAGTGGCAGTGCACCCACGCCACTCATTCCCACCAACCGTCCACAGCCACAGCCCGGACCGGCCAGCCGCAACCCCTGCACCGGCAATCCACAGGGAGCAGTCAATGTCAAGTCGTCAAGAGGGCAACCCACCGGAGGAGACACTGCACAACTGCCGAGCAGGAAATTTGAGCAACACTCTCAGAGACGCATCCATTATGTGGATGAAACTCGACTGTGCGGTCCGAGTCTTACCAGTTGAGCCGCAGCAAACTCAACTCTGGGTAGGAGCTGCTCGGGGCAGAAAAATCCCACATGACTCGGATGGGAATCGAACCCACGACCTTCCAGCCGGGAGACCGTAAGACTAACCACTTTGCCACTGTGGCTGGTGAAAACAGAAAAGGTTACCATGAGAACACGTTACGACAGATGACATTGTTTTATTTTAGCTTTGTGAATATAATTATATACATAAAAAAAAAGTGCTCAAGACATTCATTTACATTATTGAGAGGATTTTTTTTTTTTTTTTTTTTTTGGGTAATAATATTGAATTGAAAACTTCCGTCAGTTCTCTCCCTGGTCCTTAAAACATGTTTTCTTTTCTATTCAGAAATTTTTCTATGATAATATCACATTGTGAAACAAAGACGTTGGTAGTCAATATACTCCTACCCATCGTTGAACTAAAATTAATTCTGAACGCAGCCTGGCTTGTCCCATGGAAAGTTACTCTTGCTTTTCTTTAACTCAATAAGAAATCAAAAGTAGTTTCCCTTTCCATGATTTAAAAAAAACAAAAAAGCCACCTCACACTGCCCTTACCCCCACTCCCAATCTTTTTTTGTTTGTTTGTTTGTTTATTTTCTCCCTCTCCCATTAACTTTAAACTGTAATTTGGTGCTTATCTCCCACTAAATACTTTAAATCAAGTTCCAGTGCGCATAGTTACTTGCATAAAAGAACCCATGGCATGAAGGACAAAATACTACACTGGCATATCCCTACTCCGCACATGAAACAACTCACAAAAGTGAGTTACAATCTGGAAGAGAACACGGCCAAACATCTTGTGTAAAGTGTGCTGTTTAAAAAACAGATTGCACTGGAATATAATGTTCAGCTTCCATGTAGCAACCAGATTTCTCCGAGTTGATATGCATGGGGAAGGAAAGTCTATGCCATTGTATATAGTTGTGGACCTGTCAAAGCAGTTTGGACGTATGTTGGCTTTTTTCATGTCATGGTTCTCGATTATTCTTCCTTTGCCATGCATATTTCATTCACTTAGTCCACTACAAAAAGCTTCTCTGAATAGCTTTACTGGATATCAGTCATTTCTTAAACTACTCTCCTTTGTAAAGACTAAGATCATTCATAAAAAAAAAAAAATAAAAAAAAGCTAGACCAAATAAATGCATAAGATAAATATCATTTTCTTGATATTTGTTGTGTTTGTAAAGTTTCTGGGGTAATGAGATGAAATGTGTGCTACATTTTTTGGGAAAAATATGATTTCAGTACAAGGGGAATAAGTTTACACAAGTATAAAAGGAAAAATAACTCTGCAAGATAATGCACCTGCACCCTTAGCGTTTCCTGTAAAGGAATAGAATTAAAGTTTGATGCACCTAACATATTAAATGACCACACTTATTTTGACTTCTCCTCACTATTTATAATACTAACAAGAAACAATTAAAGGGAGAACAACAACAAAAACAAGCACCCACTAGCCTTACAAAATAAGGTCGATTCTCCAGCTCAGTCTGTAGTTTGCATATGTCTGGTTCTAAACCCCAGTATCACTGACCAGACAAGCTTTCTGTACAGCGCTGAGCAGTTGAGAATTGCATGGCAAGAGATGAATATGATGAAAAGGTGAAAGTGAAAACTGTTTGTTTTGAAAGTCTGCCATATATAGAAAGCATGTGCTCCATTTTATACCGCAAGAGCCTTTCTGTCATAAGCTGATAAAGGTGGAAGAGGGGAGACAGAGATGAACAGCAAAGATGATTTTATGTATGCAACACCCTGCTGATCACAAGATGCTCACAAACACACTCAAAAATCATCATTACTCAAATGCTATCAACTTATATTCCCGCCAAAAGCTCACCCAAGATTGCACGAACATGACCCTTTCTTTTCACACACACACACACACACATGCAATACAGACACATTCAGACACTTTCTCAATACAGCAAGAGAAATACTAGTATTATGTCTAGAAGTAACAGCTGCTGTGTGAATGAAATCAAATGAATGGAAGACAAACATTTTGAATATAAATCAGTCTTTACTTTGAAGTAGACAGTGTCAGAGTATCAGATGAGAGGGAGGGCGAGAGAGAGAGAGAGAGAGAGAGAGAGAGAGAGAGGAGAGAGAGAGAGAGAGAAAGGCAGAGAGAAAAGGACCGACAGAGAAGAGACACAGAGAGAGTACTTTCAAAGCAATATACACTGACAACTAAATAACTGGCAACCATATGTTTATTTATTATTCTTTCAACAGCTTTCAATATATACCTGTATATTAAATAACATGGGAATGAGCAATAAAATAACAATCCACTTAACACACTTTATAATATAACCAAAAAAAGCTCTCTTGTTTCAGCTGTGCGAGTGCTTTACCCAAAATATACAGCCAAAATAGTGAACAAATAATTTGTTCTTTTTCAATAAATAAATGGGCGATCATATACATGCATGAATAACGCAATTAAAATACATAAAGAAGAGAGATATTATTTATGTTCAATTTCAGTTTTCTTGAGTTTAGTACTTTACCAAGTCACTGTCTACATTTCTCCTCCCTGTAACAGATTCAAGATGAATACCACTAAATACCACTTTCATATTCTTTTTTCTTTTTTTAACTCAATCATATATACACTGATTTTTTTTCTACACAGTTCAATATTTTGTTGACATTGTAAGCAGAATGTCTGACACTCTTGATTTATCCATCCAAAGGCTATCAACAGTTCAGCCATTATGAAGTCAGGCAAATACTTTGCAGAGAGCTCTATCGCATTTTTGTTTCTTCTTTCAGTGTAGGCTTTTTTTTTTCATTTGTTTTTGTGACAGCTCTCAAAGGGCTATGTTGTTGGCTGGGTTGTAATAGAACTACAACGGAAAATCCATCCATCACAGTGGGATAAGACAGCCCAGCAACAAACCCAACTGAAAATTAAGTACAAGAGAATAAAAATCGACCATGCACGCAAGTGCAACTACCAGTTTCACCAAATTGTCCTATTCTTCTGGTTATTCAATAAGATTTCCACAAAGTATAACTATTGAGCTTCACACTGTTTACCAGAAAATAACTATCTGTTAAAATTATCAGTAGTTTAACGTGTATACAGATATCACACACACACATGAAACAAGAAAATCTGTGCAACGTACAAAAATAAACACATGGAAATGCATGAGCACATCACACACACACACACACACACACACACACACACACACACACACACTCACACTCTTAAAATGAGAACACATTTCAATATAATTCCTAACTACTGCTCTGTCAGTAAGTACCCTGTTTCACCAGATTTCTATTTCAGTTTATTGTTATGAGGCTGATTTTGGTTCAGAAAATTAACATTGTAAAAAATGAAAAATACCCAATACGAAAACAAAACAAAACAAAAACACAACACAGCAGACATTCTTGCTGATGACTTTCAGAAATCAACAATTCTTGGCTTTATAAATGAGAGGGAGTGTGTCTCTGCTGAGAGATAAACCTGAGAAAGACAACGAGAAAAATATTCCAGAACAAAAGTCCTCTTGGGGTAGGAGCTTTAATCACTGGCTTTCTGGAAGGTTCCATGGTGCGTGGTTGTTTCCTTTCTGGAGTATGGCACTCAAACACATTATTTGAAAAGAAAAAGGAATTTACTCCCACTCCCACCCTCCCAAACTACCCTACTAGAAAAGAAAAAAAAAAAAAAAATAGAGACTTATAATGTAAATAATACCAGTTATCCCTAAAGAGATTTTACTGGAATTGACTTTACAAAAGGTCATCTTAAACAACAAACTATTTTGTTCACAGAGAGAAAAATGGTATGTATGTAACAAATAGGGTTGAGGGTGGGGAGTGGAGTGGGGTGGAGAGGAAAGGATTGTACTGTTAGCTGGAAGGGGAGGAGTGGAGGCAGGGAGTAGGGAAGGAGGGGTAATGGGTGGGCAGGTGGAAGTAAGTAGGGGGGGAAGATGGGTCTGGGGGCTCTGGCAAAAGTGTACATGTATACACTCAGACCACATAGTGATCAACATAGTGACTGACATATATGTATCACTATTCCATTGCCTCCTTCAAATTCCTCTGAACAAATTTATGAAGAAAAAAAAGTGACAGAAGAAACAGACAGAAAATTTTAACCAAAAAAAAAAAAGAAACAATGCAATCACAATATATTGGGGGGGGGGGGGGGGGGGGGGGGGTGTACAGATACGCATCTTTCACTATTCTGTCAAGGCACCCATGAAATGGCAATCCTCCACCAGAAATTCACAGACAAGGGCTGCTACCTTTTCCCTTTGTATGCGTTGCTTAAAACATTCCCAGATTTTCTGGCCCGATTGTTCTTCGCCTTCTCATCCAGCATACGAGCCACGTACTGGTCCTGCAGGCGCTCCACTTCTATTTCCTCGATCTTGCGTTCACACTGCTTCTGCTGGACAGCCAGGCGTTCTTCCAGTGAATCGATGGTCGCCTCGCGGCTGGTCAGCCTTGCACTCAGATCCCGACACTGTCTCTGGCAGACTGTTTGAAAGAGGCAGCACCCAGGTGTATTTTTGAACATAACACTCATTGACAGTCTTAAAATACGTAGGGCACATTTGTGAACACTGGGCACTGCATCGAACAGGTCAGGGTATTTTTGCATACACATCAACACCAAAATCTGTTAATTTTATTTCTGGGTGAAACCGCCTCAAACACTTCAAATCACTTGAGATAAAAAAAAAAAATTTTAATTTCATTTTCAATCTAAGATACCTTTCTTATTTAATGTTTACTTCTTAAATTCAATTTTTTTTTTGTTAAAACTGTCAAGTTGCAACGATTGTAAAAAAAAAAATGTTTAAATTCTCTGTAAAGTTAGCTTTCACTCTGAATTACAAAGCTTGCCTGCGGAGGGAGAGAAAAAAAAAAGACAACAAAACAAAGAAACAAAAAAAACAAGCATCACAGATACACACACACACAACACACAAGAACTCCTGATGTGGCTTCAAAGGTCAGGTCTGCTTGAAACAACATAACCTGCACATTTATAGACATACAATTTTTCTTTTCAGCATCAGGAACCAAAAACCTAGGATTCTCTCCCTCTGCAGACCAGCTAAGAAGCAAAATGCTTAGATTTCTCTCCCCTGCACTCTGCTTTCAACCAGCAGCTTCATAATCAACCCACTGAGAAGATTTTACATGATGAATCTGATCAAGATCGGCAGTGCAGGACTCAGCAGTCTGTGTACACATGCATATGGAGGGGTTTATGAGTTCACTGACAATGCACAATTTTTTTTTTCTTTTTGCTTGTTCATCTGAGTACTTCAGAACTGTCAATGCTCTTCACAGCACAACGAACGTAAGTGATCAACATTGCTTAGCAGAACATTCTAATCTTTTTTTAATCTTTTGTAGTAACAACGTTACTCATTTATTGCCTTGAACACATGTATGTAAAACTTTACTTATAACACACACACACACACACACACACACACACAGCACATACACACACACACACACACACACACCAAGATTTGACTTTCATGCATGAATCTCTTTACCATGCTCACAAAGACGTCTGTGCAAATAATCATATAAGCTTTGCATACAGGCACATTAGCAACAGAACACTCATTCGCAGGGGCACATGAGCTAGATGGTGAGTGTAAATGTAATGCCCTATTACAGGGTGCTAATGTTTACATAAAAGGGCACAAATTTACAAACTTTTAAGGCCCAACTAAACTAAATTTTCAAAATAAGTTTACACCTTGACTGCTTTTCAGTCACACCCAAAACAAGCACTTACATATATCATAATCTTATCTTTATTTCACAGCAGGGGCAGTCCCCTTTGATCAATAAAAGCAGAATTTGCTCATTATCCTGCCACTATTTTGGAAAGGTCCAATTTCCAAGATATCTCAAAATTACTAAAAAGTTCAAATAATAAGTCTCTGAATCCATGCTAGAAACCGAATCAAATTCAAACAATCAAATCACTATTTTTGTTTTCTCTCTCTCTCTCTTTTTTTTTTTTTTTTTTAAATAAAGAGAACATTAATGTTACAAACTGTTACACACAAGTTAATTTTTTTAAACTGACTTTTATAGCCTAAGCAAAGAGCACCTCAGTTTGTCCAAAACAGTTTTGAATGCACACACACAAAGAACCCGCATACACTTTTGTATCACAGGCAGCAGATAACAAGAATCACAAAAATAATTCATTTTTCCCCTACTCTCATGTGTTAACACAGACCTGAATATTTGCCCTCCAGCTCTTCGTTCCAGTTGTTCCCCTTGGCTACTTGACTCCGGAGACTGTCAACACTGAATCAAACAGCTGTGCGTTTCATGCCACAGGCAAACAGAAGCAGTCACAGTCAGAGGCTCTGGTACAAGTAAGTTCCAGTACCAGATAACAAACATTCACATCATTTAAGAACGATATTGATATTACAAGGAGACATACTAAAAATCAAGTGTACAACACAATACTCAGTTTCAGAATGACCATGTACCAGCTTGAAATTTGTGAATCGTTATGTGCTTAAAAAAAAAATCCTCTCCCTCTCTCCCCTTTCCCTCCCGAGGAACAAAAACAAACAAACAAAATGCAGAATAAACGAGACAACCAAACATACTAAAAATCAAGTACACAATACTCAGTTTCAGAATGACCATGTACCAGCTTGAAATTTGTGAATCGTTATGTTCTTTAAAAAAAAATCCTCTCCCTCTCTCCCCTTTCCCTTCCAAGGAACAAAAACAAACAAACAAAATGCAGAATAAACGAGACAACCAGAGAGGAACAAATGCTGCTTACGGTTTAGAATACGTACATGCAAAACCTGTAAGGTTTTCTCGGCAAGCTAACTTTAAAAGGTCAGTTGCATGATCCATTTCAGCACATGCAATGGAATTCAAGCAACAATGTGTGATGATGCCAAGATAAGTTTTAAATTAGATACAAGAGATAACAAACTCTAGGACTCGAGATAAAGGTGGACTCAATGAGGTAGCAGGACTGAGTGAAATAAGCGGACTGAAAAAGGTGACAGGATTCAATGAATTTACGAAATGGAATGAGACAACAGGTTTGGATGAACAAGCTGGAAATGAAAGAGATAACCCGCTTAAATGAATAAACTGGAAATGAATGAGATTAATAGGACTGAATGAGATAACAGAACTGAATGAACTAACTGAAACGAATGAGATAACCGGCCTAAATGAATAAACTGGAAATGAATGAGATTAATAGGACTGAATGAGTAACAGAACTGAATGAACTAACTGAAACGAATGAGATAACCGGCTTAAATGAATAAACTGGAAATGAATGAGATAATACGCTTAAATGAATAAACTGGAAATGAATGAGATAACTGGCTTAAATGAATAAACTGGAAATGAATGAGATAACTGGCTTAAATGAATAAACTGGAAATGAATGAGATAACCCGCTTAAATGAATAAACTGGAAATGAATGAGATTAATAGGACTGAATGAACTAACTGAAACGAATGAGATAACCGGCTTAAATGAATAAACTGGAAATGAATGAGATAACCGGCTTAAATGAATAAACTGGAAATGAATGAGATAACCCGCTTAAATGAATAAACTGGAAATGAATGAGATTAATAGGACTGAATGAACTAACTGAAACGAATGAGATAACTGGCTTAAATGAATAAACTGGAAATGAATGAGATAACCCGCTTAAATGAATAAACTGGAAATGAATGAGATAACTGGCTTAAATGAATAAACTGGAAATGAATGAGATAACCCGCTTAAATGAATAAACTGGAAATGAATGAGATTAATAGGACTGAATGAACTAACTGAAACGAATGAGACACCCAGCTTAAATGAATAAACTGGAAATGAATGAGATAACCCGCTTAAATGAATAAACTGGAAATGAATGAGATTAATAGGACTGAATGAACTTACTGTGGAATAAATGAGGTAACAGGATTAAAAATAGCCTAACAGGAATGTACGAGGTAATACGATTCAATGAACTAAGTGAAGTGTTGGTAACAGGATGGAATGATTTACCTGGACTGAATGAGGTGATTGGACCGAATGAAGTATGAGACTGAATGAGGTGATTGGACCGAATGAAGTATGAGACTGAATGAGGTGATTGGACCGAATGAAGTATGAGACTGAATGAGGTAATATGACTGGAAGAATAAACAGGATTGGATGAGGTACCACTGAACTTACTGGACTGAATGAGGTAACAGGATTGAAACCACTAAACAGACACAGGCTTCA
Source organism: Conus canariensis (assembly GCA_033310375.1). Classification (NCBI taxonomy): domain Eukaryota; kingdom Metazoa; phylum Mollusca; class Gastropoda; order Neogastropoda; family Conidae; genus Conus; species Conus canariensis. The sequence goes on from CM065718.1 coordinate 18,550,748, forward strand.
AACACATGTCTGTCAGATAAAGTTAAATGTACAAGCATATGTATTGAGTGCCCCCCACTCCCCCCCCCCACCACCACCCCCCACCCTGTATCCCCACTTCCTTAATGTGAAGCACTTCAAACTCTGAGAAGAGAGAGAGAGAGAGAGAGAGAGAGAGAAGGGGGAAGACACAGAGAGGAAAAGAGAGAGAGAGAGGAGAGAGAGAGAGAGAGAGAGAGAGAGAGGACAGAGACAGACAGAGAGACAGAGGGAAAGACAGAGGAAGACAGAGAAAAGGAGGGGGGGGGGGGGGGGGATACTTGTTCGCACTTTCAGACACAAAAGTTTAATTCCTCTTGATGCCAACATTTCTAAGTTTTGTATCGATTTTTATCTAGATTCTTTGTTTTAGTTCTTTTAAGGTCTACTCAAGTATAAGTAAATTTTCCATATGAGCTTACTGCCAAATAATGATGCCTTGATGCATGGGAGAAAAATGACAACATACAAAAAGGGATAACGATTGTTATAATCAACTTGTGTTTGATGTAACCTGTCTAACCCATGCGTCCACCATCCAAGAGATACACTTACATCTGTTGAAAGGCTTCCTTCTCCTTACTCAGCTGTTTGTTCAGCACCTCCACCTCGCCCAGAGTGAAGTCAAGTTTGTCCGTCAACTCCATGAGACGCAGCTTGGTTTCAGCATGGCTCTGCTGTTCCATCTTTTAAACATAAACACACACATGCGCGTGCGCGTGCGCACGCACACACACACACACACACACACACACACACACACACACACACACACACACACACAAATACACACACAGACGAACATCTCAATAACAATCATCAGAAATGTTCTTTATCTGAGTTTCTATTTCTATTAAAGAAAAGTTGGGGGGGGGGGGGGGGGGGGTTGTTTGTTTGAAACAAACCTTTCAATCAAACAAGAGAGTCACACAGCCACAAGAAATATGTACCAAATAGAAGGGATTTTACATACCAAGCAGGCTCACATTCCAGCCTTCATTACAAACATGCACAAGAAACACATATCTATGTACATGACCCATACTCATGAATGGAATACAGAATGATCTTTCTTCTCCACCTTCTTCCCTGTAGAAACTGGCCACCACCTCATCATAACTGACAGGCAAGACTATGGGAGAAAGACATGAATCGAATGGTGCAGTGGAATATCTGAGCCACCTCCATAATTCCTTTAATATGGGTAAAAACAGAACAAAGACATTATCTAAAGGTAAACCTAGCTAGACAAAGAGAACAATCCTCCAGAAAAAGGAAGTTAACTTAAAAAAGGTTCTCCTTAGTAGTTTTACCAAAAAATATATCAGTCCTTTCTAATCCCAGTCAAAAAAAAAAAGACTTAGCTCAATAGTACAAATATGTAGACTGTCTCCATGAATCAACTACGCAACATTGAAAATTTGAAAACTGAACTTCCCCACATGAAAGGATACTGCAAAAGAATCAACATATTGTAACCATGAGACCAAGGCCCCAAAATATGGCACAGTTACCTTTACCTACTATTATTGATATTTTATTTCTAAGATCAATGAGATCAAGGCTAAGAGATGCGACTGAGCTCAATTCTGGTTTGAAACTCCATGACATGGCTCTGCTGCCTGTTTGATCTCATAACAAATCCTTTCACAAGCCAGGTACGAAAGATCTGTAGTGTTGATCCCAATTTGAGCATCACATCACATCACAGAGAGGAATCCATTATTTCTATTTTGCAGTGTTTTTCATCAGTAGAAATGTGTGAGGATGATGTCCCAAACATGTTACCTGCATCATACTTTCATCTTTGTAGTTTACACAGGTATAAAAAAAAAAAATTAAATTTTTAAAAGTGTGTGATTCCAGTTTTCCCACTGGAGCCCAAATCGTGCTAAAAAAAAATTTGGAAAGACTCAGCCTGGACCTAAAATTGCCACAAAATAACAGAACCAACCTACATTTAATATTCAAACTATCGTTTACCTCAAGTTTTTGAGCGAGTGCTTCATATTCCTTTCTGCTCACAAAATTGTCATGCACGGATTCCTGAAACACACAAACAATTAGTTATTTCAGACAGCCTGCGAGGAAAAGTACTTCAGAGATGAGAATTGGGTGAGGAAAGGGAGGGGGTCCTGTCCATGCATGTGTGTCTGTGTATGCACAAGTGTATGTGTGTGTATCATTATGTGTGTCTCAGTGTGTGTGTGTGTGTGTGTGTGTGTGTGTGTGTGTGTGTGTGTGTGTGTGTGTGTGTGTGCATGTGTGTGTGTGTGCGTGTGTGTTCTGTGCGTGCACACTCGTGTGTACTCCCATGTGTGTGTGTGTGTGTGTGTGTGTGTGTGTGTGTGTGTGTGTGTGTGTGTGTCTGTACTGTGTATGTGTGGGGCAAGGGCAGGGGCATTTGTGCGTGTTGGGGTGTGCCTATTTGCATAACTTCCAAGCCATCTCTCACATGATCAAATACTGAGAATTTTTTTGTGCAACACTGATTAAATGGTGAAGGGAAAACCATTCACCACAGGCAAGTTAGTAAAAAAAACAAAAAAAAAACGCTGTTAACAAGAGAGATTTATTATAAAGAAACGGCATAATAATCATCAGCCACAATAGTGCCTTTGCTTTGCATACACAGTACTTACCTAATCCCCATACAGTGATATAAAATATGTTCCTTCCACAGTAATATTGAAAAAAAGACCCCCCCCCCTCCGCCCCCCCTCCCTAAAACACACACACACACACACACACACAAACACACACACACACACACACACACACACACACACACGCACACACAAACATCCCACCATTCAATCTCAAGCACGCTTGTTTCAGAATCTAGCTTATTTTCATTTTCAGCCGTGTGTATATAAATGTGTACAAGTAGGTTTCCCAACCCCACATTTTCCCCCAAATAACTAGTTGCAGACACAGACAGGCAGACATGCATGCACGCATGTATGCATGCACACACACACACACACACACACACACACATGCTGTCACTATCAAAATTCTCTGAGAAACATAATGAGAAATACCTCAACTTCTTTCAGCTTGGATACATGCTCCTCTTTCGGCATAAGATGATCCCGCATAAAGGATTCCTGACTGTAAACCTAAGGAATTCATGAGCACAAATGACAGTGTTATCAACCAGAATGTCACAATTTAATAACTTTTAAATACAGTGAAATATATACTGAAAATAAAACTGAGAGCAAAAGTCAACATAAAACTAAAAGCCATTAACAACTAGTTTGTTTCATTACAATTCTGAATAATGTTAACTATAACTGACATACATTTTTACTTTTTCTCACTTTCACTCCATGTATCCACCCTACTCTCTCTCTCTCTCTCTCTCTCTATCTTTTTGAGCACTACAAATAGACACAATGAATTAACAGATTGCTTTGCAACAGACTGACATCAGTGCAGAACATAGTAATAACTGTCCAAACAAATGATCAAGATGCAAGAAGTGGTAGCTATCACTCAGTTGTGTAGGTGGTACACTAGTAATATTAGTCCTGGTCTAATACTATTAAGCAGTATGCTGTGTTTTTTGCTTTTTCATGTTTCTTGTATTACAGATATATAGTCAGTGACACATTATGAAACCTGCATCTATTCTCTATGACATATATGTCCCAAAATGTCATATTGCCCATCTCATTGCATACAAACTCTAACACAAAAAATGGAATATTTTCCAAACAGTTTAAGATATTGATTTCAAATTTGGGAAACTGTTTATTTTCAGAGATACTTAACTATAGGGAAAAAAAACTCAGAGCTCTGGAAATTTTTTTTTTTTTTATTTTAAATCAGTGGTCCTACCGACTAATAGCACAATCTTTTTTTCTATCAGTCTGGACAGTAACATATTGATTAATCTGACAATTTCACATAATTTTAGATGTGGTCTGACCTTGGCTTGGTATGTGCAAGTCAGACATCTTGTTAAGTCGTATCCATGAGACTCTCATCTTAATATCCTTTAATCTTACTTCCTAATTTATCCATTGGTTAAATCTTGTGGTCCGTGCTCTCCTAGCTTAGCAGATGTAGAGTAGCATCACCATCTTCATGAAACCGAAACTCTGGATGGGGAAGAGTGTGACGTTTGTATTATCAGGAGTTTCGTCTTCTTTACTCATTCTAACCCAAAGATCTGAGACTGCACATGTATGAGCACTGACAATCAAATTCTACACAGCATATGATGTGACAGTACTGACACTCAAGACTTATTTTGTTTTACAATAAACAGGTTGAGATCAGTTTATATTATAAGCATGCTTAGATTTGAGTTCACAAAGTACAGTCAAGATAGTTAATGATCAAAACCAGAAACACTTCGATCATTCAATTTTGTAATCTACGGAGTGTAAAGACATGAAGTGGAGTCTGTGTAAAGCAAAATTTGTCATCTTTTATAATAAACCATGCTCTAAACTGAATAATTTTCAGGATATCAAAAACATTAAAAGAAAACTCTTACCATCATCTGGGAATGAATGAGTTTTAAAAAAGCTAAAAAAAAAAAAAAAGTGCAGCTCTTCTTCAAATGCTCTTGCAACTCTCATACACTCCACTTGTAAAGAAAAAGATGAAATGTGAGAGTATTGCATTCATCAGGTGCTAAAGTGCATCGGTGGAAAACAGTTAACCCCTAAAACTAAAAGGTTTCTGTCATGGAAAGGCTACAGTTAAATGTAAGTCAAGCTACAGTAAAGTGACAGACCTAGTGATGCACTAGGATTAGATATATGCTGTGGAGCTACACTTCCAGAAACAGAAAATAATGAAAAACGTTGATTTTCTTTTTTTTTTCTCTTGTGAGAGCAGAGCCATGCAGATGATATATAATCCTGACAATGCCAAAAATATTACTGTCAGCAGAACGACCTCTCTGAGTCAGATCCTGGAGTAGTGTGTAGAAGGATCTATCCAGATAGTGCTGTTTGGACATAGCGGCCATTACTAAGTCTGTTGTTTGCATGCTCTTTTTGAGTTCATGTCTTCTTCCACCATATCCAGAAGCTGCCATTTGCTCTTGAATAACTATTCAAGGAAATACAGACAGCACTTTATTTTTACAACTGGATATATATGTAAATTTGCACAGTTCATGGTCAGTACACAGATTCTATTCCAACTGGCTGATAATATCAATTCTGAAATGAGATTTCTATGGCAGACAAGACATTATGAATGGAAGAAGTCAGCATGCTTTTTTCCTTTCATTTTTGTGGCTGGAAGGCATTAACGGCATAAAAACTTAAAGTCTTGAATTTTGTTTTCAGCGAAGAAATACATCAAATTAGTTGATTCATTTCGATATCATTTCAATTTACGTCACTTGCATGTTTTGACAAAGAAAATGAAATGACAATCATTCCATCTGGATTTGGATCTGTTCTCTGAATTTGCTGACATTGCAATTCTACAAACTGGAAAACAAACCCTGTCACGGAAACCGCTGTTTAGTGAATGTGAAGTCTGTTCTCTGTTGGTGAAGATCAAACTGCTTGGTATACACAATTATAGATCTATGCCAAAATGGTAAACTTCCAGAATTGCTCTTTTATCACCAGACCATTCAATTTCAAAGCAATGTCAAATACTATGTCACATTTCATCGAAATGAAAACTTTTTGTCAAGTGCTGCCATACTTTGGTAATGCATGGACTAACGACATTCATTGCTAACAGTGTCTTAAAAAAAGACAACAACAAAAACTCAACTGTCATAAATGGAAAGACAGTTCGTTTCATGGGATGTCTACTTTTCTGCCATTGCCCAGTATAGCCAGCTGCCAAAACTTCCATGCCATTGAATGGATTGTGTAGGGTGGGAAAACCGCAGCACTCCATTTTTAAGTAAAATATCAGGGTACTGTATCTTCGAAGCTGGATTTGATTATCCCTGGTACATCATGTAATATGTTTAACAAATCCTTAGAAACAGGGTCCTTGCCTAGAGATTGGAAGACTGCAGAGGTCACAGCTATATTTAAAAAAGGTTCCAAAACAGACCCAGGTAATTACAGGCCAGTGAGTTTGACTTGTATTGCATGTAAGATTTTAGAGAGCTTTGTAAGGGAAGTGGTAGTTGCTCATTTTACTGAAAATGACATATGCTAAATGCCAACATGGATTTAGGGAAAAGAGATCATGTGTCACACAACTACTAGAAGTAATAGACAACCTAACAGAATTGGTAGATAATGGGGAGCCAATTGATATAATGTACTTTGATTTTAGAAAGGCATTTGATTCTGTCCCCCACGAAAGGCTGCTAACTAAACTAAAAGCGTATGGAGTAAATGGTAATGTTCTAAACTGGATCAGAAGTTTTCTTAAAGGAAGGTCACAGTTAGTGAGAGTGGGAGAAGAGAGATCCAAGACATCTGAGGTCCTAAGTGGAGTTCCACAGGGTAGTATCCTATGGCTCATATTATTCACTGTGTTCATTAATGATTTACCGGACATGACTCAAACCACATGCAAAATATTTGCACATGACACAAAAATATATGATAAGGCAACAAACAGCACAAAGATCCAACAGGACATAAACAAGCTACAAGAATGGTCAGATGAATGGAACCTGTACTTCAATGTAGCAAAATGTAAGGTGATGCACACTGGCAAAAAGAATAAACAGTTTGAATATACTATGATTGTGAACGACGAATTGCAGAAAATAAATACATGTGATGAAGAAACAGATCTGGGAGTAACCTTTGATAAAGATCTATCCTTTGATCCTCACATCCAGAGAGTTGTGAACAAAGCCAATCAGATGATGGGACTCATCAGGAGAACTTTTACCTTTTTAGAAAAGGAGACATTTGTCAAGTTAAAAGCATTTGTTAGGCCCCATCTCGAATATGCTAATTAATGTAATTTGGAGTCCCCATCTCAAGAGACAGTCAAAAATGATAGAAAATGTACAAAGGCGAGCTACTAAAATCCTGAAAGAATGTAGTAATTTAAACTATAAAGAAAGATTACATTATCTCCAATTATACTCACTGAAAGGAAGGAGGATAAGAGGAGACCTGATTCAATTTTTAAAAATATTCCATAATTATGACGATGTTAATGTGCATGCACTTTTCAAATTCTCAGAAGTGGATTGCACGAGAAATAATGAAGGCAAGATTTTTATCAGACATTGCCATACTAACAAAAGAAAGTCTTGTTTTACCTTCAGAATTGCTAATTATTGGAATGCACTGCCTACTAGTACTAACACCAAATATGCACCTGACATCAACAGCTTTAAAAAAAAACTCGTAGATGAAGACCCTAAATTGAAAGATCTTTTAGTAGTAGTAGTAGTAGTAGCAGTAGTAAGGGGACAGGCTGATATACGTAGCCTAGGCCTCGCAGCCTTTCTTGAATCCCCATCCATGAATTGTTTAGTATTCTGAATTGGTTTGTTGCGTATGCGCATATTGGTTTGTTAATCAAATTCAAATAACAATTTAGTGAATTTATGATCCGCATCAAGGAGATTTTTAAATGAGTTAGTAGATTGTGCAAACTTGATGTTATTTGGTAGATCATTCCAAAGATGTGTTATTCTTTTTCCAAAACCATTTTACGTTTATTAGTCTGACAGTGTTCAATGAAGATTTTCCCATCTGACTTCCTTGTAATACTATATAATTTGAAGAAATCCTCTATTTGTACATCCACCATATCGTTAAATATTTTATAGACTTCGATCAGATCACCGTGGATACGTCTACCTTTTAAGGAGTGTAAGTTTAAGTATCTTAGCCGTTGTTCATAATTCATATTTTTGCATTCCCGTAGTAGCTTTGTAGCCCTTCTTTGTACTTTCTCTACTGCCTTTGACTGCCTTTTGAGTAAGGGATACCATATGATATTTCCATAAATTCTAAGTGCGGCCGTACTAGACTTCTGTACAATTTCAATAATATATCTTTATTCAAGTATGTGAAAGTTCTCTTTATTAGTCCTATCATTTGGTTTGCTTTATTGATGATTTTATTGATATGTACATCGAAAGAAAGTAGTGGGTCAAAAATAACACCAACCAGCCGCCGTGGCGAAGTGGTTAGCGTCGCGGACTCCCGGCTGGGAGGTCGTGGGTTCGAATCCCATCAGAGTCATGTGGGTTTTTCTGCCCCGACCGGCTCCCACCCAGAGTTGAGTTTGCTACGGGCTCAGCTGGGAAGACTGGGACCACACAGTCGAGTTTCATCCACTTAATGGATGCGTTTCTGAGAGTGTTGCTCAAATTTCCTGACCAACACTGCAGGTGTCTGTATCTCTCGGGCCTGGTTGACGCCAGGATATATTATGAAAGGAAGCGTAGAGTACAGCCCTGTCATGTAGTCTCAGACCGAAATGGAAATCTGTAGCATCATCTTAATCATCCTCATTCTCATCGATCAGCATTAAAAAAAAATGTCTCAGATTCTGTGGCCCTTCATGCCCTGCTCTCATGGTGACCTTAATTTCGATGTCCTCTCCACGTCTGTGGCCTTGGTTTGGTTCCGTCGGGGTCACCGGTATCGGCGGGTCCATGGGGGCTGTCATTGGACGGACGTGGTGGTGCCCTCCGGAGGGAGAGCTCACTCACGCCGGCTCCGCGACTAAGCAATTATTGTCGTCAGTAGGGGGCTTAGTAGGTGGTGTCCTGCGTATGTTAGATCAGAACAGGTGCCACTGAACACCGCCGAAGTGACTCGGCAGCAGTGCAGTGTCTCCTCCGGTGGGTTGCCTCTTGACGACTTGACATTGACTGCTCCCTGTGGATTGCCGGTGCCGGGGCTGCAGCGGGGCCGACCGGGCTGAGGCTGTGGACGGGGTGTCGGAATGAGCGGCGTGGGTGCACTGCCTCTGAGGTGGCGCAGAGGTTGGGACAGCAAAAAAAAAACAAAAAAAAACACCAAGATCTTTTTCTTCCTCACACTCATTTATTTCATTTTCTTGTCCATTTACCTTCATATAATATTTATGATTTGGGTTTGTTTTACCATAGTGCATAACACTACATTTGGATATGTTGAAATGTAAGTTCCATTCATTAGACCATTCTTGTAATGAGTGTACATCCCCTTGTATTTTTGTATGATTGGTAGAATTTGCATACAGTTTCGTGTCATCAGCAAAAATCTTACAACTGCTTTGGACAGATTCTGGAAGATCGTTTATGATTATGAATATAGTGAAAAGTATGGGTCCTAGGATACTGCCTTGAGGTATACCACTCAGTACATCTGATCTTTGTGAGGTGGCGTCATTTATCCTTACTTTTTGTGTTCGTCCAGACAAAAAAGCCTGGATCCAATTCAGTACATTTCCTGTAATCCCATAACCTTTCAACTTCTCCAGAAGCCTACAATGCGGTAGTGTCGAAAGCTTTTCTGAAGTCTAAGTAGACAACATCAAATGATGCTTTTTGCTCAATATATTCCGTAAAATCTTCCATTGTTAAAAGAAGCTGTGGCATACAAGACCTTTTTTTTTTCTAAACCCGTATTGACAATCTGAATACAGATCATTGTCCTGAAAATGACTGACAATACAGTCTCTTAGTCTTATTATAGTTTCTAGAACTTTACACACTACACATGTCAGACTAACAGGTCTATAATTTCCAGGCTCATTTTTTTTATCCCTTTTTAAAAATAGCTGTAACTTCTGCAGTTTTCCAGTCTTCTGGTAAGACTCCTTCTTCTAAAGTTTTATTAAATAAGTGACAAAGTGGTTTTGATATTTCTTCACATATTTCCTTTAAGACCCTGGGAGGAATGCCATCAGCTCCTTGAGCCTTATTTGGGTTCAGTCCTTTGAGTAAGTTCTCTACAACTAATGGAGTTATCACAATGCCAACAACAGCAGCTCCCCTAGATTTTGAACATTCATCTATACTGGGTACAGAGGATGTGTCCTCTCTGGTAAAGACACTGGAAAAGAATGTGTAAGGTATTAGGCTTAAGTTCATCTGTATTTGACAATGACCCATCAGTATTCTATAGAACTTGTACACCTGTATTCATTTTAGTTTGTTCTCGAACATACTTCCAAAAGCTTTTGGGGTTTTCCTTGGCTCCATTGGCTACATTTTTTTCTTTAGTGTGGACTGAATATAATGTTATTTATAAGATTAAAGGCTCATTCTGTGCCCCACCAACGGTTAATCTCCAAGCTTGAGAGTTACGGAGTCACTTCACAGGTTTTGTCCTGGATTACAGACTTTTTGATAGGTAGAAGACAAAGGGTTGGGGTCGCTGGGAGTTTCTCCAGTTGGAAGCATGTGTTAAGTGGAGTCCCTCAAGGTAGCGTCTTGGGGCCAGTGCTGTTTGTGGTATTTATCAATGACATGCCAGAGGAGGTGAATTGCATGTCAGATGTATGCTGATGATACAAAAGTGTTTGACACAGTAGAGGAACAAAACAAGAGGGACAGGATTCAACAGGATTTAGATAACCTTGTCAGCTGGGCAGATTGTTGGCAGCTGCGGTTCAATGCGACAAAATGCAAGGTTTTACACCTCGGACGTAGTAACCCCAAGGCAGAGTATAGCATGAAACTACATAACAGTGAAAAGAGAGTGATTCTGGAGTCCTCAGAGGGAGAGAAAGATCTAGGTGTATTAGTTGATCAGGAACTCAAATTTAGCCGGTATGTCGAGATGCAAGTCAACAAAGCCAACAGAATTCTAGGACTAGTCAGGCGTTCATAGCAGTACCTCGACATTGAGACTATGCGACAGCTCTTCATTGCACTGATACGCCCTCATCTGGAGTTTGCCAACAGGGGTGTGGTCACCACGTTATGAGAAAGATAAGGACCTCATTGAGGGTGTTCTCAGGTGAGCAACAAAGACGGTTCTTGGTTTGGTTGACTGTCCCTATAAAGAGAGACTTGCCAGAATGAAGATCCCCAGCATGCAGTACAGGAGAGACAGGGGTGACATGATTGAAGTCTACAAGTTCACTCATGGGCTATACAATGCAAAGAATCCTCTCATGATGGAAAATAGTGTTAAGCAGACTCGTGGACATAATCTGAAGCTTAGGAAAAGGATTTGTGATAGTTCACTGCGCCAGCACTATTTCGCCTATAGAGTGGTGAATCCTTGGAACGCGCTCCCAGAAAAAGTGGTTAATGCACCATCTCTCGACAGCTTTAAGGCCAGTCTGGATAATCATTGGGCAGACCACAGATACATGATTAGATAAATTTTCAGATTTCGGCGCTATCATCCCCCACGCAAAAAAAAGCTTATAGTGTAGGAATTACCAGTTTTGTTGAAGAAGATCAGACTAAAGGCTCATAGCCTAATCCAGTCTGTAGCAGTATGGTATGGTATGGTATAAGATAGGCATGCAACCAGACCGAAATTAAATTGAAAAATAATGAGGGGACGCAAATAGGCCGTAAGGCCTAAGGCTAAAAAAAAAAAAAAAAAAAGCCGGTCCCTATTACTACTACTACTACTACTACTACTATCATCATCCTCATCCTATTTTCGGTAGCACTCACACTTTCATGCAACTGGGTAACAGCCGCATTTTGAAGTTCTATAACTTCTCTGATTTGCCGTTGAACGATCTCATGAACAGGTGTAACAGGCACTACAATGCTAGATAATTCATCAACGCAGCCGTCATCTCCTTCTGAACACGTATTATCTGCACAGTTGTTACCGGTTTCTTTCCCTGAAACGTGTGAACACTCGCTAGCTGCCATCGTTTCTAAGGTCAGAGGTCAGTGTAATGTATTTGAAGATTTGAAATTACTTAGGTGTAATCTACGATGTTTTACTTCTTTCAGTTGGATTTTCCAAATCATTATTTTCAAAACTGAATTTATACCAGACAGATGGAATTATGACAGTGAACACACGCCAACTCATTTGTATGGCGTAAACTTGTACTCGCCAGTTGGTTAGAGATTTCTGTAAACCGGATGTTATTCTACTGTCTAATTTCATTGGTCATCTTTTCAGTTGGGGAAATTCAATAGCTGTTTGTTAAGATGCGTAGATTGTTGAATTAGCGTTCATAACTTAAAATTTCGTATGTAATCGCAAGTTGATCGGCAAGTATTTTTCCCCCTTTTTTTAAATTTATGTATGGCTATGTGTCTGTTTACATTTTCTTGTTGTAGCGCCTCTTCTTTCTGCGTGAGTGAGTTACTGGGTACTCGCCCACAAGTGGCCAGAGTCGGAAAGTCAACTGAGTAGAATTACTAGAAATCGAAAGATAGTTTGAAACCATCAAAATTGTAGAGCTCTACATTCACAAAGTCCAAATGTAAGAGGTATTCCCATTAAAACGACTTAATGATTATGACAAATCTTAAATAAATGTTAGCGAACCGCCCAGAGAACGTGGACAAACGAGTCACAAGACGTGACTCGTTTGTCCACGTTCTCTGGGCGGTTCGCTAACATTTATTTAAGATTTGTTTAGATTTCCGCCTGCAGTCCTCTCGCTTTGCAACTTAATGATTATGATTTTGCTGAAATTAAAGCTTGACCATGCTATGAGAAGGTGTGATGGCAAGAAACAACATTTCAGATCAATTTGATGGATATTATCAGATGATTCAGTCGGAAGCATTTGTTAATAGTTTCATGATTTTTTTTTTCAGTTGATGTACAGCCAAAAGTGATCCTGCAATCCACAGTTATTCAGTCCACAGGATATTCAGTAAACGGTTTTAAGTCACAAGCCTCAGAAAATGGAGAGAAAGGATAACAATTCGCCAAACTGTCCACAAAATGAAAATGTTGTACCAGACTGTCAGAAGAATATCAAAAAGAGAAGGTAAGTTTACTCATTATGCTTACATCACAAACAGTCAAAAGTACTGAACAAATTTCAAAAAGTATTTTTAAGGCTCTGCCGAAAAACGTACACAAAGGAATCACAAGACAAAACATGACGTGTTTAGACCTCATAGGTCTTCTTCAGGCCAGATACACACAAAATGAATGAGCGATCACTTAACTTGTTCATTTTCATTGTCTGAGTGTTGTGTATCTTGCCTGAAGAAGACCTAAGAGGTCGAAACGTGTCATGTTTTGTCTTGTGATTCGTGTCTACGTTTTTTTTTCATTTTTGGCAGGGCCTTGAAAATGATTTTTGAAATTTGTTAGATTTCTATCTACAGTCACCTCACTTTGCAACTAGATCAAAACTACTGAAGCAGTTTAAGTATTTTTGGAATTTCTTTTGGTTCTAATGAGAACATAGACTAGCAGATGTGAGAGTGGAAGCCTATCTGATCTATCTTTGAGGCATACACATGATACAGTTGGATGCAGATCTATGTATTAAGGGAAGAGGTCAGTGAAACAGGGCCGAGATTCTTCCTGTTCTTCTTTGCCTCAGTGGCTTCTGCTCTGTTCACTTCAAATGGCACAGGATTGTCCTGTGGGGTCATCGAGGGCATTCAGTTTCCAGTTTAGTTGTTTACTGTGTCCAAGTTACATCACTTGAGTGGCCTTCATCATTTTCTTCTACCTTATGACTGATTTACCTTGGTCATGCTGATCCTGCTTCAGCAGCCAAACAGAAGCGTTTAGAGGATCCTGCTTTAAGTTTGTAGTTTACTTTTTGTGTGTGATTACAAAATATTTGAAAGGAATTTTAATCATTTCTTAATGAGTTTTGTGACGAACGATGTGATGCATGTGAGCAAGATTGTATGGGCACAGTCTTTTCATCCCAGAATTCCTCTTTCGTTTTTCTTTGTTAAGTTAGTTAAGGAGAACTGAATGTTAAAGATAAAGTTGTTAATAATGTGATATATGAACTGTCATGGTCAGTCATGGACTAGTATTTTCCAGACATGTATCTTCCAGACATTTGCTTTCGTAAAAACATACTTATGCCCATGTGATGTATGCAGAATTCCAAGAATGCCTGTGTCATTTAAAGGAAAAATCTATTTGCATGTAAGGCAGCACAAATAATGGGTTGAAAATGAAAGATATTTATGTGTGCTGGCAAAAACACATATTTCTCACTCACTCACACACACACACTCTCTCTCTCTCTCTCTCTCTCTCTCTCTCTCTCTCATGCACACATCTGTTCAGTAGATGTGATCTTTTAGTCAGTGATAGTGACTAAGATGCTGCTCATGGGAGCACATAATTTTCTAAATGTTTTGCATCATCTGCTATTGTCATTAATACTGCTGCTGCTGCTGACCAGTACAATGGTATGTTACAAAGTGTTGTCTCATTATGGCACAATCTGATCTCCCATTGACTTTAAATCAGTTTATGCATTCATGATAAAGTAACACAGTTATGAAATGTTATGGAAGGAATCCATAATTGCATGTGTGAAAAAAAAACAAATGTTCTTAAAAGATCTTTCTTTCTGCCTCACAGTTGCATTCCTGTTCCTGTGTGGAAAGGTGCTCAGACTAGGAGACAAGTGTTGGCCACCGTTTCAGAGTTCCAGCAGAACATTATTCAAAACAAAACAGAATTCAGACCAACCCAACCGGCGCTGACAGCCAAGTCAAACCACCATGAAAAAGAGATCAGACAAGAACCAAGTATATTGTCAGTATCAGGATGCAGAAATGAACCAGGGAAAACATCTCGGTCTGCTGAGTGTTGGAAGTCAAATGGTGCAGCAACAAAATCAAGAGTTCACTTCAAACCTGACCGAGGATCTCCAGAGACTTCGGTTGTGGCCTCTACAACAGAAGCTGCTAAAAAAAGGCCTGGGAACTTTCCTGAAAAACTGGTGTCTCTGGTCGAGGAGCAGCAACAGAGTGGTAAGCAAATAAACAGGCTTCATATACGTCATCTAGATTAGTAGATACATCATTACATGTATGCATTAGCATGTTCAGCTAAGGAGTGGAAGATTGAATTCTTTCAACAACTGAAAATAAGGGAGGGGAAGGGGATGGTGGTGGGGCTTACAAAATGTTTAAGATGAAGAACGTTTCTTTTAAATGAACGCCTTATTTCCATAATGATCTTGAGATTAACATCCTATCAGCCAAAGGCCCTTAGGACACCAGGTATTTTCATATCTAGCGTTGTTTTGATTTTTTTTTTTTTTTTTTCAATCCAGTAACTTGGAAGATACGATTCATGTTATGCATACAAGCATGCGTATGCTGAAATTTATACACATGTAAGCATCCCCTGAAATCAGAAGTCAACATTTTTGACTGAAGGTTGTTATCAAGTGGCAGAATGCACATGTATTGAAAAGTGAGAATGATGTGGGGAGGTGCTGCCTTTTTTTTTTTTTTTCTTTTTTCTTCTTCTTTTTGCTCCTCCTATTATGTGCTACTCCAGCTACATTACCCCCATGCTGCTCAGTCTGGCTGCCTGTCCACAGTCATGATTTGTTTGGAGACACTCTACTGCTGCTGAGTCACTTTCACTCAGTGGTTCATGGTCAGATCCATAATTTGCAGGACGCCACCTACTAAGTCCCTAACTGACAACAGTGAATGCTTAGTTGTGGAGCCATGTGAGCGTGCATCCCCCTCTGCAGGATACCACTACCACATCTGTCCAAGAACAGTCTCCATGAACTTGCTGATGCCGGCAATCTTGACACAAACTTGCCAAGGGTATAGATGTCGATGGAGAGGAAATGGAAACAAAGGTCACGATGAGACTGAGAACAGGACTAGAGGGCCGTAGAAGTTGAGACTTTTGCTATAAAAATGCTGATTGATGAGGAGGGAATGATGAAGATGATGCTATGGAGTTCCATTCTGGTCTGAGACTGTATGATGGGCTGTACTCTGCTCTTTAAAATGTAATAAATGTATCCTGGCTTCATATTTATAGACCCATGTGATACAGATAGCTGTAGCATTGATCAGGAAATATAAACAGCACTTTCAGAGACACATTCCACTAAGTAGATGAAACTCAACTGTGTGATTCCAGTGTTACCCAACTGAGCCCAGAGCAAACTCATCTCAGGGAAGGAGTCCATGTGGACTGAAATATCTTTGAAATATAAATGACTCTGATGGGAGTTGAATCCATGACCTCCCAGCCAGGGATGAAACTCGACTGTGTGGTCCCAGTCTTCCCAACTGAGCCCGTAGCAAACTCAACTCTGGTTAGGAGCTGGTCGGGGCAGACAAATCCCACATGACTCTGATGGGGATCAAACCCGCGACCTCCCAGCCGGGAGTCCGCAACGCTAACCACTTCGCCATGGCGGCTGGTCATATATTGTAAACATTATAAAAATAGAAATGATTTCATTTCTTTCTTAGGTGTTAATCTGGATTATTATTGATGGCCATTTTTTAGGAATAGCATTCCAGAAGGACTCTAATGCCTTGAGAAGTATACTGACTGACAGTGGCATCAGCATATCCACGATGGGTACACTCAGTGAGATGTTCAAACCTCAACGTGCCACGGAGGGACAGGGGAGGCCAGTCTACACCCCATCAAAGGTACAGTGTGTTTCTGATCATGGAGGGGTTTTAGTGTCTTCGTTTGTTTGTTTGCATCTTTCTTTCTTTCTTTGTTTTCAGTGTTGTTTTGTTTTGTTTTGTTTCGGTCTACCTTGTTTCCTGCTGTGGTGTTATGTTACTATTATTATGATATATTACACAGTCATCCAAAGACAATTTTCACAGTCCAAGCACCAGCACTACACTGAGAGAGCTCTATCAATCTGACACTGTTAACTGAACATGCACAAGATATCTAGCACTAAAGCTCTCATCTATAAGATTGAAGTCCCTTTGGTAGTGGCTTGTTTGAACCTTTTCCTCCTTTCTCCCCATCTTCCTTTCTTGCTAGTTATTGCATTGATTTGCTGTGGAGTTGGAATAAACAAGCATTTTTGACGGAAATTCTCACTAGTGCTGGCTAGGACTGAGAAATCCACAATGATATCCACGTGATCAGTGCTTTTCATTGGTGTCAGACGCCCTCTTGGGTAGCTGGGAAGGCTGGGTGAAGTAAACTATTTGTCATATCAAATGTTCTTGAAAAGGAGATGGATTTTCACTTTTGACAAGTGTAGACTAGTTAATTTATTTATAATTTTCTGTTTGTTCACTGAACATAGTTATAGTTGTCTCCAAGTCCAACAAAAGTGGAATGTTATGTTAAAAGTTAGCTTTCACTTATTTTTCTTGTGTGTGTGTGAGTTGCGTATGCGTGTGTGTGTGGTTTGGGGACTGTTACTGAACTTAGTCAGTCAGTCAGAGTAATTAATACGAAGGTGTAAGTGGACAGGACAACATTGCTTACACTTGTAAGTCACCCGGCAGTGCTGTGTTATCTTCACCATAGACCGATAGAGGTTATGTTTTCATATCTACATTATGTTGGTTGGTTTGTTGCTAATCTGTCAGCACAATAACACAGAAACTATTCAGCTGATTTTTAGCAAACTTAGTGAAAAGGACAAACATATTGTGTGGATCTGGATCAAATGATGGATAGAGGATGTGCCCCAAAAGGGTAATTAGTACATATATCTCATTGAACATGAATACTTTGAAGTTTCTGTGCATGAATTCTTTCTTTGTTGGTCTTCCAAACATGCTGCTGGACAAATTACAGAGGGCTCAGAATCATGCTGCAGGCATAGTCCTCAGAAAACGCAAATTTAATCACGCAAAGTTTCTCTTGAAGGAGCTGCACTGGCTTCCTGTCCGAGCCAGCATTGAACACAAAATCGCCACCCTCTGTTTTCGATGTCTCCACTATCTTGCCCCCTCCTACCTTTCAAACCTATTTAAACTATACACAACATCAAGATTGCTACATTCCTCGGACACCGGTCATTTAACCATCCCACATGTTCGGCTAGAGACATATACATATGGCAAACGTTCCTCTTCTTTGGCTGGCCCCACTGTTTTTAATTCTTTACCTCTTTCACTTCGCAATGCGTAATCTCTGAACATTTTTAAGTTAGGCTTGAAGACCTTTTTATTCCATGCCTATCTTAACGATAATTCATTTTATGCATAGCACTGTTTACCTGCTGTTATGTCTTATCCTGAATAGTGTGTGTGCATATGTGAGTGTATGCATGTGTAAGTGTGTCTTGGGTGTGTGTGTGTGCTGGAGAGAGGGGGGAGAGTGAGGGGGGGAGACAACGTAGGGAAAGAGTGTAGGGGATGATTATGTTTATCTGCATGTATAAATTCTATGTTTTTAAATGTATGTTGGTCTTATGATGTTATAGTTTATATGCCCTAATCTTATGTGTTTCCTTTCTTCTCTTCATTCTTAAATGTTTGGCTTCTATGTAATGGCGCCTGGAGCCTCACGAGGGACAGGCGTCACTTTTTCTTAAATGAGTTGAATTATTATTATCATTAATTGATAACTAAATGTGAAGTGATGTATTTTCATGGAATATGAAAACTTTCTAGTGATAAGAAATATTGACATTTAAAATCGTACTGTTTCCTGCACATAACGAAAAGTGTCAAGCGAGTTACTGTTTATGTCTGTACCTACTATAAGTGTTACTTCCCATGTAACATCATTGAACAAATGGTGGATCCAGGATCCACTCAACCTTGATGGAGGTATACAATCTCCCAAATGCCCTTTCTGTCTCTAATTAACAAAATTCAATTAAACTTATCGAAAAAGAAATCCGGATTTGTTATCAGTGGTAATAATTTGTGAAACATTGAACAGAGAGAAAAGCGGTCATAATATTTGAAATAGGACCTATATAATACGAGTAGTGAGGGGGGAAAAAAGTTATTGATGAGGCAGAATATAAGGTAGTGCTTTACAAAACACAAAAATACCAACTGATGTGTGGAGTTTTTGTGTTGGTGCGACACTGTAACATATTATAATTTCAGCTTTTTTGTTTAGCATGCTGTGCAGATGCGGAATTCAGTGTACACTCGAGAGCCAAGAATGTCGCTGACTGATTCCTGTAATCAGTACAAAAAATTCCTCAGACAGACAAGAGGCTTGGAAGAAGAATCAGGTAAACATGTTCTCTGGCTCTCTGTGTGTGTGTGTGTGTGTGTGTGTGTGTGTGTGTGTGTGTGTGTGTGTGTGTGTGCAAGTAACCTTTGTATAACTTTATTTAGTCATGCCATTCAAATAGAATGAGACCTTATCCTTTCTGCCCTGACATAGGAACTGACTGTGCAATCTTCCCATTCTGATATATTTTGGTTGTTCAGTTGGAAGATGAACTGACTGTAATCTTCCCATTCTGATATATTTTGGTTTTCACTTGGAAGATCGGTCTGCTTTATTTGAAGTGCCATAAACATGGATCAACACTTAAAATTAGCACAGAGCTACAGAATTTTTTTAAAATCAAATTTTCATTGCATTTGAATTATCCAGTAACATATGATTCCTGTTAAATAGGGGCTAAACAAACAAATCTTTCATCACGTTATCAGTACTTCTTATTCCAACAGGCAGTGTTATAGCTGTGACAAAATGCAAGTAAAATATGACTGTATCATTAAGTCCAATGTATTTTGCACAACTAGATCAGTTTATCTGCCTTCTACATTTACACTTTGAGTTATTTGCTGAGACCGTTTACTGTGACTTTATCTAATCCTTGCCTCATTGTAAGTGTGACATTACTTCACTGGCCTATAGTGTCAGAAGAAGAAAAAAAACCTGAGAGAAAAAACTCAACTAACTGTTTGAAGTTTGCTTACTCAAAGCAGCACATGGTACACAAAATTAGGCATGGAATAAAGGTTAAAATGTATACAAAATTGCAACCAAGATAGACATCTGACCTCTGGTCTGGTGCAGGTGGCCATGTGTGTTCATGTGCACATGATTAGAGGTCAAGTGCAGGGTAGAAAGAGTTAAGGAGACTGGTCTGATTATAATACATGTGTTTACCCATCTTTTTCCTGCTCCACACAGGCAGTGTGCATGGGCAGCTATATACTTGTGTGCCATTATGGAGGGTGATTTGTATCTGATTTTTTGTTGTGGTCTTTTTTCCCCTTTTTAATAGCCATGGGCAATCTTCTCTTTAATGTAATATTTCTATTAGGGATCAGCTAGGCCATATTTGGGGGTTCAGAGCATCTTAGAGAATCCATGGGTGGATCACATATTGCTTCCACTTTCGTTTTCATGTTATCAGTATTTTGAAACAGATAAGCTGGAGCTGATGCATCAGAAAAAGAAGCATCATCCAGGCATGTTATTTGTGTTCGTTTCCACATTTTCATTGAAATGATTGACATGTTCTGGTGTCTGAATATCGCAGTAGCGATGCCTTTTGGTTATTCATAAAAGCGTTTTTTAATCACTCTGATATTATTCATATCAATGTGACTTTTTCCTGTTAAGAATAAAAAAGCCAAGTTCATCTTTCATAAACTTTCCGGTTGTTTGATGTTGTTAAAATACTCTCATCACGAGTAAGCAAACTTCAAACAGTTGAGTTTTTTCCCTCAGGTTTTTTTTCTCATCTTCTTCTGACACTATAAGCCAGTGAAGTAACGTCACACTTACAATGAGGCAAGGACTGGATAAAGTCACTGTGAACAGTCTCAGTACTGATATGTGGCTTTGAAAAATTTACTCATGTGTAAGGGGTTTCATTTTAGCACATCAGTATTTGATACAACGTCACACTTACAATGAGGCAAGGATTAGATAAAGTCACAGTGAACAGTCTCAGTACTGATACATGGCTTTAAAAAATTTACTCATGTATAAGGGGTCTCATTTTAGCGCATCAGTATTTAATACAACGTCACACAATGAGGCAAGGATTAGATAAAGTCACAGTGAACAGTCTCAGTGCTGATATATGGCTTTGAAAAAATTACTCGCATATAAGGGGTTTCATTTTAGCACATCAGTATTAAATACAATGTTTTAAGGCCAGTGTATTATGCATATTATTTCTTACTGTACAATCAGATTGAAAGAATCCAGCATGATCCTGGACTACAGATTGAGAAAAATTAATTACATTTTCATACGCTAATTCAGACATCTGTCCAGCCATCTGAGTCTGTCTTTTTCCATGTTCCAGAGTCTGGCTCTCCCTTCCTTGCCAGAGCCCCACCAAAGGTGGCTGTGAGCGAGTCCCCCCTGGTGAAAGGAATGAAGCGACAGAGTGTCAAAGGGTCTGTGTATCCCAAGTGGTCCCATCACAATCTCCTCAGCCCCTTCATTCAACATCCAAGCGCCAGCCAGCTGGAGAAGCAAATGATGAACGAAACTGACAAAGGGAAGGAGGAACCAGGAACCACACCTAAAACACCTCTGACAGCCTTCAGACGAGTTCCTGTGACCCCTGTAAGAATATTCAGATGTACAGTAGTATGTGTTCTTATAACACAGACGCTCTGTGTGTGTGTGTGTGTGTGTGTGTGTGTGTGTGTGTGTGTGTGTGTGTGTGTGTGCGAATGTCAGTGTGTCATGTATGTGTGTAGAAGAGTGAATGTGTATGTTTACAAATTACAATTGTGTCACTGTCAGTGTGAGATGTCATTTGATTTAACCTATTATCTTGTCAGAAAAACAGAAATTAACCTGAGCTAAAACTATAGATGAAATAATATTTAAGGATACTGATTGTCCATAGTGACTGCCCTGCATTTAGAATGATGATCACAAGAGTTGTTTCTCAATACTGGATAATGTGATTGTAGTTGTCTGCACTTCTCTCTTGATAATTCCAATTTGAACTGTTCCATAGTCTTGACATTGTCAGAGGGGCACGCCCAAACATTGTTTGCTGTATGTTGTACTTTTTTCCAGTTAATGTACAATGACAGATCATTGCATAGATCATTGCAGGAGACTGCAAAGTGTTCATTGTATTATGTTTTTGTGTTATCCTAACTATAACACAGTCCAAGATTGTTTTATTGAAATCAAGGAGAATGATAATAATCTGTTGTATATGACTAATTACTTCTTTTGTCCTCATCCATGCCCTTCCATGGCATTACTCCCATGCTGCTCATTCAATTAAGCTCACCCATACACGGCCAAATCCTAGTTTCCTCTGTCACAGTCCCAGCCCACAGGGAGTTGTCAATGCTGTCAGGAGGCAACACACCAGAAGAGACACTGCACTGTTGCCAAGTCATTTTGGTGATGTCCAGTGGTGGCTGATCTGATCCAGCATACACAGGGGATCATCTGCTAAGCCCATAATGACTTGGATTTAGTTATTCTTGGAGCCAGCATGAGTGAGCATCTTTGTTGATCCATTGACAATTCCTGTGAACTTGCCTACCATGAAAGGCTTGACATGAACTTGCTACAGGCATGGAGGTGGAAAAGAATCTGAAACTGAGATCACTTCTTTCTTTCTTTCCCTTTTTTTTTTTTTTGGGTTATAAATATGCTCCAACATCAACCAGCCACAAGTGATATAGGCTCCAGTAGTGTTGGTCAGAGTATGTGAGCAACATTCAGAAGTATCTATAAAGTGGATGAAGCTGTTGTCTCATATTTGGTTTTAGCTTCCCAAATAGAGCTCATAGCACAACCAGTGACTCTATATGCTAGCTGGTCAGTTAAAAAAATTCCCATGGTTACATAAATGCTTCTGATGGGATTCAGCCCCACCCCCTCCTCCCCTACCCCCCCCTCCACCAACCTGCAGTTTGTGACCCTTGTCCCACCACTGTGTGATGATGCTCATATATAAGTCTTATGGGGACTGGCCAAGCAAAACAGGCTTCAAATGTTTAGTTTAATTGATATTTATGAAACTGTTTTCAACTGCCAGTCAAGGTGTCAAATTCATCCCAGATATAAACAATGCATTGAGCTTAAAACTTCTTCCTTGGTTTCTAATTTCTGTGAGTTGTACTTTGAAATGTTCTAAAAATTGTGTCAGGTAACGGTTTCAAATTTACTAATGCACAAATTTGTTGCTGGCAGTTGTCCTCAAGACACAAAGGCAATGGTGGCTTTGAGACCGGCACTCCTGGAACGCCTTCAATATACAGCCGAGTGGCTGTTACACCTGTAAGACTGAGTGTATGCATGTGTATGTGGTCAAACACCTGTACATTTCCAGCTGTGTCAGCCTTTATGTAGCAGTTTGTGTTGTGTGTAATTGTGTAGAGGGTGGGAAAGGGGAGGGGGAAAAGTATTGTCCATGTGCACATCTATGCACGCTTGTATTATTTTATATGTTGAAAGTGTGTGAAACTTCAGTCTAATGTCACAGTGGATGGGAGGGAAAAGTAGAGATTTCATTGTGCAGATGCAGAAGGAATGTTGAATGTGCATTCTGTCATAGAATAATGTGAATAGTTCAGGTTGTAAGAACAGGGACAGAAGAGTGTTTTCAATCAAAAAAGAGAGTATTGTCCTTTGACTAGGGGCAAAAGATAAGATAGTTTCTCATCCAAGAATATTACGAGTGTTCACTGGGTATGGGCAGAAGATAAACTTTCCCATTAAAGAATAATTTTGCACTGAATTGGTAGCAGGTGATAATTTCCCATCAAAGAATGTTATAAACTTGCCCTCAATTGTAATTAAAGATGAGATTGTTTCTGACATCTTTATTTGTCATGTTATCTTCTGCTTTCGTTTGAAATGACAGGCTCGCAGAGTTCCTGTCCTGAGCAGCAGCAAGAAACAGCTCGGCGCCAGTAGTCAGGTTAGTGCTTAGTTTTATTTTTGTGAGTGTTTCAGTGACATGATCGTCCCTCATTAATCTGTTGTTTTTTTTTCTCTGCCTTTGTGTTTGTTGGTATTTTTATCTGTTGCAAAATTTCTAAAAGGTCTACATTCAACATCAGCAATGGTTTGTTGAAAACAGGTCTGCTTGTTGTTTAACCAAAGTATGGGGTTCATTTCGTAAAAAAAAAAAGTCTGCCATGTAGATTGAAAGAATAAAAAATATGCTTTTGCCTGCCTGTTCAAACCCAGTTCTGTGGACAGAAAAAAGTGATGCGACTTGTTGGGCTGCCTGAATTTTTTTTTGAATTAATGAAATCAATAGAATTTTAACTAAAGATGGTGATATGTTTGCTGTTCGGTGTGTCACCAAGGAGATTTCAGTCACAGAGGGCTGCCAGAGATTAAAAGTTAAATCTGTAGTGCTTGCCTTTTGTGTGGGATTCTTGAGAATGCCTGTTGTTGGAAGAAAGGGAGAAGAGACAAATAATGATGTAATATGTGCAACACTTAGGATAGCCTTTTCAGTTTCAAAGAGCAGAGAGCAGATGACTGCAACAGAAAATGACTGTGTCTTCACCAAAATCTCAGTGACTCAGTCCAAAGGTTTCTGCTGTTGATATATGTATTTAATAATCACTGCAAGATTGAGTGGAGAACTACATCTGGTGAACTGATCTGACTCGCATAGAGCAGCCAACCCATTTGATTATACTGCTGAAATCGTACTCGGGAGAAGTTAAGCATTGCCATAATTTGGCTGATAACTTTCTTTAACCTTGACTACAGGTGAAAATGCGACATTGATGGATTGTTATGGCTTGATTGGAAACGATTCAAGTGTTCATTTTTACTATTTGTCAAGCACTTGATATATATGCAGTCAAGTTGATATGATTACCAATATCGAGAACACTCAACATCAAATCAACTGATGTCGGAAGAATCAAAACCAGCTTGTAGTTTTAGTTTGTGAGAGTAAGGTCTCATATCTAAATTTCAAGCTCCCCCAACCCTCAGAATTTTTTCTTTTTAATTTCACACCTCATTTTGTTGTATTTGTTGTTGTTGTTTTTTTCAGAAAGAATTGTTATATTTTGTTTAAAAAAGTAGAAAAAGTTGTCATTTGTTTCTACTGTTTTTAATCATGCTGTAGGTACGGTCGTGGCAGACAAAGCATTGCTTAGCTACATGCTGCTAGAATGTTCACAACACATGGCAGTTGACAAGCACATACTGAGACTGTGATTGCAACTGATCTTTTAATAATACCTGAGTTGAAAAGGGTTCTTGAAATAAGCATTCTGTTCTCTCTGCATAAATAGTAGTCCATGTTGGGATGCCGGGGGGGGTCTTTCAGTACAAGTAGCTCCCCTGTCTTCTGGAAGTTCTGTGCTAGAGACTTCCTCTTTTTTACTTCCTTTGACTATGCTTTTACTTGAGTGTTTTTTTGTTTGTTACTGTTGTTGTGAATTTCTTAACCATTCCACTATTTTTGTTCTTGAAATTCTTTTTCACTAACTGCTCCAGTTTTATGACATGCCGGTTCTTGCACTTGTGGACCATTGTCCTGTCTGAACTTGAAACTCATACATTTTTTTGCTAATTACAATTTATTGCATGCCAACTTATTTGTCGTAATCTGGTGACCAGATCATGAAAATTGGACATGTAAAAGAAAGTTTTTTAAAAAGTCAATGCAGCCTGACTTGGAGATAATTCAATGGATGGTAGCCATATTTACAGCAAGGACAGAAAGGAGAAAACTTTGGTTTGTGCACGAGCTGCATTCACACATTTACTTATCACTATCAGTCATAGTGGCTGTGACAATGTGAGTGTGTGAATATGCATACACGTACATATGCTCAGCATCACAATCATAAGAATGAATTGTATTCCTGAAAATTTAGTTCCTGGTTTTTGTATTATCAGTTCCTGGTGGAAGAATTTTGAGGTACATATGTCTCGTTAGCACAGATTGTTTCCCTTTTGACAAGTGTGATATAGTTAATGTACTCGTCTCGTTAGCACAGACTGTTTCCCTTTTGACAAGTTTGATATAGTTAATGTACTCACAAACTGATAATAGTGAATCAAGGGACTGCACTCAGACCTGTTTACTCATACAATTTTACAATGTTTTGTACCATTTATCAAAAATACAACAAATATGATGAAACAAATAAAGAAAAATGTCGAAAGAAATGAAGTCTAGACATGGAGTTCTTGAGCAGCAATCGCACTTGCTGAGCATAACCATAGTGTCTGTGGTACTTTGACCAAACAGCGACAACTCTTGCTTACTGTCATGCACAAAATGCATCTGCCTGTCTGCTTCTTCTACAACATGCCAACACGTAGGAACAGCAGTGCGGACTACAAACCCAGGAGTACTGAAGAAACCCATGAGAAATTATGAATTTGTGTCTGAGTAAGCTTAGGACCCAGGTATTAAAAAATTATGTTGGAAGCATCCTTTTTTTTTTTTGACACAGTGATTACTGCAATCAACAATTCAAATGTTCTAGATTTTGCTGTGTGGTAGGGAAAAACGAACCAAATTACCACCCAGCCACCCATGTAACAGGTTTTAACAAAGATTTGAAAGATCTGTCCACATACTTTATGGAAAAATATACTAATGTTTGTGGGAAAAGTATACCAATAGCAGTTTAACTAAGGGTAAACGGGCCTGAGCACTGTTGATTTGTTCTTTGATTCTGTGATATAAATTAGCCTTCCTTTGGCTGTTATTTTTTGCTTGTTTGTTGGATGGCAGTTTTTTATGTATATTTTTTTTTGGCTGCCTATTGAAAGCACTGGCATATATCCATTCCACTGTGTGCTGCAGAAATTAGAGAGTGCAAAGAAAAGGCTGAAATGGGCTGACATTCTGGATGCCTACAGTCCTGATCATCAACACACTGAACAGGTAAAGCCTTGTTGCTTTATGTTTCATTCTGTACTTCTTTGTGGCAGTAGAACACTATCCACCCATACTGAATATTGTTGCAACAGGACAGCAAGTCATGATAGAGGCATTGTGACTTGAGGCACAGGCATTGTGACTTGAGGCACAGGCAATCAGGGATCTCTAAACCCTTTGTGCTCAGTCAAGCTGAACAGAGTAGAGATATTCAATGCAATCCAGTCCATTACACTGTTATCCATCCAGGACTTCTGTGGTCAGCCTCTGGGATATATGCCATCCATATGTCTGAAATCAATAGAAATAATGCACCACAAACACTTGGGTGTGTATTTGATTGTATAATACCTAACATCAACAGAAACTGTACAATGATCGCAGTAGGAATTTTGTAAACCAGTCCCAATTCTGATTACCTTGCAATTTCACTCAACAACCAGTGTTAAAATGGGTACAAGAGAAATGAAAACCAGTGACAGTATTATGATACTGAAGTGGGGCTCCAGGACAGGTTTTTGATGGTAGACTTAGTTGTGTTCATTTTCTATGCTGGCAGTGTTTGGTTTTGTGCCTTTGTTTAAAAGAAAAATATTGATTTTGTCACCGCCCCCCCCCCCCCCCCCCCACCCCCCTCCCTTTTCCACAATTGCAGCACAGATCTAAGACCACAAAAATTCAATGATAGCTGATCGCAGTACTGTCTTTTTAGAGAATGAAGAGCAGGCATCTTTGATCCAGTGTCTTAACCATAAAAGTATGACGTAAACATTATATGACAAAAGGTACTGATTAAAGATTTTCACTGGACATAAAGGGATGGATTTGAAATTTGATTCGACCATGATGCACATATTACTTGAAAATTAATGCACAGGTTTTTTTTCATTCTGATGCAACTTTTTTTTTGCATTTAGTCGCCAGTCCCAGCAAATTTAACTTGTCCTTGGGACTGGCAGCTCATATAAAATGTCAGTATTCTCCCAGATGATTTCGAATGATGATGTCAGTCTTTTCAAGAGAAGTTTTCCTCCATTCTTGTTTTTCTGGAATGCTGTTAGCTCCAGGGACCTTACCAGCTGTGGCTTGTTTCAGCACTTTTTCGGTCTCATCACTGGAAGGAGGGTCTGCAAGTAATAGCTTCACCGATAATTGTGGCAATGCTGCATATGATATTGTTCATAATCATGTGTTGAGATGCCAAACTTGTATGAAAGCATGATAACCTTCCTTGTCAGCAATGTATGCTGAAGGAATGAATGAGTTTAGTCAGATGCCTTAGGTACATACAACGTGCGAAAGTTATTATGGAGTGTTTTTATGTTATTGGTATTGGCTGCAGCTTGAAAATCTTCAGCTTTATTTTACCACCATTAGTTCTTGAACGCCTGAGCTGCTGCTGCAGGTGCTACCTTTTGTGCTGGTAGTCTTTCTGCTTCTTTTTGCAGGTTTTGTCATAGAGATGTTCTCCATAGGTCTGGTGAAGCTTGTTGATGAGTTTGTTGATTTCCCAATCATTTTCATCAAACCGGTCCCTGTGTTTCTGCTGCACAAAGCCCAAGGCATAAGCTGCAGCACTGTAAACAGGTCATCTGAAGGATTTCTATTTTTGTTTTGCATTGTTCCCCACAGGTTCACTAGATTTCAGGGATTCCCAGATCTTCTGTTGTGGCCAGAGCACACACAAGCGATGTCCATTATTTCCAGAACTTTTTCTTTGGCTAATCTTCCTTTGAGTAGAGAATGTTCATCATGCAGCAGAGTGAGTGGTGATCAGTCCTTTCAGCCCCTCTGATACAGTGTTTAATATACGCATTGCGTTTGTAACTCTAGCAGACAATAACATAGCCCAACATGTGCCGCTGATTAGAGCAAGAATGCATCTGTGCATTTTTCAGTTTGCTTTCTAGCTAGAAAAGGGTATGGATATGGACAGTTCATTTTGAGCACTCAAAATCACCAGCAGCAATTTATTGAAGTTGTATCATCCAGTAGCATGACATCCAAGAGCATTTCGCTATGAAGAGCAGTCTGTGCCAACTTGTGTATTTAAATCCACAAGGTTGATGAGCCTGTTTCTGTGGCTGACTTTGGACAGCAGGTGGTTCAGATCCTCATAAAAGGCTGCTCTGACATTATGAGGGTTTTTTACCATTGATTGCATATGCATTGATAACATTTTCAAAGAGGTCCTTTGCTGACTTAAGGCATTACACCATGAGGCCATCCATCATTGATGCCTTCAAGCAGGCTATGCAGGTTTGTGGGAAGGTTGTTGTATATAGCAATACCAACATCAGTATACACTTATGTAAATCATGAGGGCAAATTGGTGGAAGATTGTAAGCAGGGTTTGAAATATAATGCTCGAAATGATCATTTGGTGTGTTTAAGGCTCATTACTGACTTCCCTTTTTCCCATTCTCCCTCTTTTTATGTCCTATCTCCCTTCTCTCCTCTCTGTCTGTCTCCTTTCTCCTTTCTTGCTCTGCGTTGTCTATTTCTCTCTCTCTCTCTCTCTTTCTCTCTCTCTCTCTCTCTCTCTCTCTCTCTCTCTCTCTCTCTCTCTCTCTCTCTGTGCCTCACTTTTCTGTTTATTTATTCATAAGCATGCATTATTTCTAGACAACACAGCAAGTCCCAGCCAGTGGCTACACCAAAAACATGGCCAACAGCAGAGACTGTGTTCATGGAGAAGAATCCACCAGTTACAGACCAACATCAGCATCAGAAAAACAGGGGTCATCCTGGCACACCACCTACAGCACTGGCTACAAGAAAATCAGGGATGAGTCATCAGTGCCATGTCTGCGTTCCACACAGCTCTCACTTGACGTTCCACAAAGTCTGCTGTCCTCTGTGAGCGGCCTGTCAGCACGTCTTCATCCTGTTAGTGAATGGGACGAAGAAAACGCTCAGCCTACAGAAGAGAGGACGACAGCCTCCACTGATTCCTATCGTTCTGCTGCAGAGCAGTTGCCTGTCGGTGTTAGACAGAGTCAGGTGGCATGGGTAACTCATGATCCTTCTGCCACTACCACGTCGCAGGACATCCTACAT
This sequence comes from Conus canariensis, assembly GCA_033310375.1. NCBI lineage: Eukaryota > Metazoa > Mollusca > Gastropoda > Neogastropoda > Conidae > Conus > Conus canariensis. Next base: position 18,580,412 of record CM065718.1, read on the forward strand.
CACCTGCAGGTCAGGTTCTGTGATTTCTGATTGCTTGCATTCTTTGCTGATCATCAGCCCTGTTGATCTAAAATAATTAACAGCATGTGACATTTTTTTTGTGTGTGTGTGTGCTTTATCTTTGTGCACCATGTTCTTTACATGATTTATATTTTTTTTAAATTTAGTTATCCATGGATTACTTTTAGGTTGTTAAACAAGGAAGTTCATTTTAAAAATATATACAAAAATAAAAGAAGTGGTTGAAACATAAATGGAAAAAAGAAAATCAAGTATGTCAAAGTAAGAAAACTTTCATGTTAATAAATCAGGAATGGATAAAGTGAACAGACTTTGCAGCCTGTCTGGCTGATTGTTGATGACAGTGATGCAGAAATTGTTGAAGGTGAAGCAGATTCAAATCTTGGTCCTGCATGAGAGCTTTCTCCTGCATATGCAGCAGTTTCAAAAATGGGGCAAGTTATTCAAGACACACTCACCCCTTCTCATTTTCATGTGTCTCTGCTTTTGCATGATTCTTTGGTATGTAAGTATGAGAAAAAGAAATGATTTACACACATTAATTGAAAACGGGAGCCAGAACAAACGCACAGACTCGCCCCGCCGCTCCCCCCTCAGCCTCCTTGCTCAGGTCTTGAACTGCTTGGACAGAAATGTGTCGGTCAAAGAAGTTTAGCTGCTGAGATCTCAGAAACCACTGAGACGGTGTTATTTCCTGTACTGTGACCAAGTAGGATTATGGCATATGTTTGGTCAGGTGAGTATTTTAAAGGCTGATTTCAGTACAACATTCTATGCAATTTTTCTTCAGCTTGGATTAAGAAATGTCTCTGCCAGTGGGCTTGGCACAAAAGTGCTGTACACAATCCCCTTTTCACCCTGTGTCAGCAAAGTTATCTCTGCTTTTTTTCTTTTTTTTTTGCTGTTGCACCCATGCTTTCTCTCTGATCTCATACTGCTAGAACATAGACCATGATTTTTCCCCATAATTTAGTGATGACACTAGACATCTTTAGCTTGCAAAATTTGGTTTTCTTGAATTAATAGGTTTTAAATACTTCCTGTACTGGCTGTCTTTCCATTCATCCAGAATCATTGCAAAGTTTCTGTGCATTTCTATTTCTCAAGCTTTGGTAACACGAGATATGTTCTAGAGAAGAGCAAGCAGTATATTCCTGGTATATGTTCTTCAACAGAAATGTATGTCAATTAAAGGGAGACTAGTGCAGCCCTGTAAAGTAGTCTAAGACCAGGAAAGGAATTCCACAGCATCCTCCTTATCAACCTCATCCTCATCGATCATTGTAATGAAATTTTAAACTCTGTGGTCCTTCATGCCCACCTCTCATTGGTGGCCTTGGTTTTGATTTTATCTTGATGTCTGTGCCCATGGCGAGTTGGTGTCGATACTGATGGTATGAGCAAGCTCAAGAGGATGGTAGCTGAATGATGGCACCCTCTGGAGGGGGACGCTTGCTCACAGTGGCTCAGCGTTAAGAAATTATTGTCATCAGTAGGGGCTCACTATGTGGTGTCCTATATGTTTTGGATCAGAACATTCTTCACTGAACACCACCGAAGCAACTTGCCATCAGTGCAGTGTCTTTTCTAGTGGGTTGCCTCATAACAGTCTGACATTGATTGTTTCCACTGGACTGTGGTGCTTAGGCTTGGACAAGATAAGGGTGAATGTGGATGTGCACCAAGGGGCTCAAATGAACAGTGTGGGAGTACTGTCACTGATGGCGAACCTGAGAGAGAAATGGATCTCCCCATCATCATCATCATCATCATTGTAATCTTTCTTTTGCTCATCTTTGATCTTCATAGAAAAAAGATCGAGCAAACACTGAAAGGACATGAATCGGCTCTTAAGACCATTGCTGGGGTATACTTATTAATGAATCTGAAGTTTGATGGGCGCTACCTTGTGTATAAAATATTAGTTTGAGTACTGATCTGACTTGCATTTCATTAGGACCTCCCAGTCTGCCCAGTGTGGGGATGACGTTCCTGCTATTCTCTGTTCTGTTGTTCATCAGATTTAGTCCTCAGATGTTTAACTGTGTTTGTGTCAACTTCCAAAGGTTTTGAACAACAAGCACCTACCCAATTTGAGTTCGATGTTGACTCAAATGGAAAGACTGGAACCACACAGTTGAGTTATATTCTGGGACTAATGTTACTGAGTGGGCATGAAAGATAAAACATGAAAAAAGATTGTTTTAAAGAAGGAATGACACTTATTTATTCAAATGGAAGGGAAAAACATTATTGTGCTATGGTGAAAATAATGGTGTTCATCATTATCTATGGTGGTTGCCAGTAATCTGCATATTTCTTTACTTGCCAGTGGCGAATGGCTGAATGCAAGCTGATTGCCAGTGTTGAGTTTTAGTTGCCATGCAGTTTACTCACTCACAATGCTAAGGGTTGTTTTTTATGACTTGACATTTTCTTTTCTTTTTTTATTGTTGACAGAATTGCACAGTATCTTAATATAGGTGTATGTGTGTGTGTAGTTGTATTGCAAGATGATGTATGTTTACAAAATATGAAGATGAATATTCTTTTTATAGGATCAAACAGCAAGGCTCGATTATGTGTGTGTTTCACTGTGTGCATATGTTTCACTGTGTGTGTGTGTGTGTGTGTGTGTGTGTGTGTGCGCGTGCGCGTGCGCGTGCGTGCGTGCGCATATGCGTGCGCGCAAATGCACCTTCACGTGTTTGTGTATTTTATTTGAATTATGGAATCATGTAGATTGTAGTCTAAGTGTGTGTGTGTGTGCACAGGTATTGTGTGCACTTATTTAGAAAATAATCATAGACAGGAGTGTAGAAAGTTTTTATCGGTTTCTAACTTTTATGCGTTCATGAAATGAAAAGAAAAGGATCTCTTGGAATGAATATATGATGGCTTTGTGTGTGCTGTGCTGCTTTGAACGTAACTTATTGGTGTTGACATAAAAATTGGTGATTGGATGAAATTCAGTTAAAGCAGATTTTAAAACAAACTTTGATTTGTGTATGTCTGAATAGGTGGATATGTGCAAATGTATCTGTGTGTCAGTGGGTGATGGTTTTATGGATGAAACTAATTGTGTGATGTCCATGAGGGATTGAATCATCTGACGGACTCAAATTGAAGTAAGACAAACAAGTCTATGATGAATTTCTGTTGGTATGGATTAAGGATTTTGAACTTTGACCTTGGTTTATGGTTACTGTTTCTGTCCGTTTTTCAGAGGAAAAAAAACCTGAACATTTTACTTTGGATAAATTTTACAAACTGATCAATCCAAATGATCTTTAAAGTACAGAGCATCTTAGATAACCTTGACTCAAGGTTATATATTCACAACAGATATAATCTGGTTTGCCTTTTATCACAGCAAAGTGTTACTTTTTTAGTTTGGTTTTGGTTTTTATCAGTTTAGATGCATTTGGTTTCCTGGGAATGGAATAGACCTAGAGCGCGATCAAAATTATTTGACTTCTTTGATACAGACTTTGTGCGACGTTAAAAGTTACAAATTAAAAAAAATATTGAAATGTACATTGTCCTTTGAACCCGTCTGATGAATCAAGCATACAAATGCTTCCCTGACAGGAAGAGGGTGAGGGCAAAAAGTTTTACATTTTTTTAGAATGTTAGATTCATTCTGTTAGATCCATTGCTCCAAGGGTACTCAAAACCAGTGAGATATCTTGACCATGGACTGATTCTGAAACATGTGTTATATGATATATGTTATGCAATGTGATGGATGAAAGGTAATAGTATGTTAGATCAGTGTTCTAGCTACTCTCACGCCTTTATATATTCTTGCCTCTCTGCGTCTCTTTATTTATTTCTTCTTTAACAACCTCAAGTTACTGGTGTGAAACTGGTCAAAGACATGGATGCTGGGAAGGTTCATGATGGGGATCACCAGTGTGGTCTTTGGATGGCACTGACAAATGTAATATTAGTAAATCATTTTCTTTCCTATGCTCTCTTGAATAATGTTTGCTGAATGGATATTTGACTTTACTGGATGTGATTGGGCCAGATGGGATTTTTGCACTATTAGATCCAAGTCATGCATTCAGAAATTGAAGTCTTTTTTTATGTATGAAAATTGAAATTTGTTGCTTATGATGAATATCAAAACACATTGATTCATGCATACCCAAATTGCCAAACAAAAGATTTTGATGACTTCTTTTGAAAATTACAATAAAAGTCAGAACCAGCATTGACCTGCTTGCACATATAACATGCTTGATGGGATTCTCTTGACATTTTCTTTCAATAAACTATACAACATTCATTTTGTTTTATTGTGTAATTAATTATGAACCATGGAGATTTTTTTTTTTTCAAACAGGACAATATTGTTGGGAACATTTTATTTTCTTTGGTCTTTCTTGTTCATTGATTCAGTCAATGACTTAAAACTCATGGGAACGCACACACAAACACATGCACACACACACACACACACACACACACACACACACACACACACACACACACACACACACACACACGCGCACACACACACCACACCACACCACATACATACGCTCAAACACACCACACCACACCACACACACACACACACACACACACACACATACACACACACGTGCGCATGCCGGCACGCCTACTTGCTCCCTCACTCACTCAACCAAACTTACAGTACTTTCTGTAACTTGTAGAGAGACAAGTGCTACACTTTAACTTAAGAACAGCTCTGGGACAGAACAGGAAGAGTGGGAAGATTAGAAGCACTGCTGTTGTGAAGTTAGAATGGCAGTGAGCAGTCAGTCCCATTCTTCATGGACTTCGAGCTCAACAGCTGGAAGTGTTTACAGAATGACAGACTTGTAGTGCTTCATAATCCAGAATGGTTGGCGGGACGTCCAACTGCTGTCACTGAAGTGAGCTAATATTTCTTTCTCACAAATTTGGATCACATGGCGTTGTTCAAGGAACGTGGGAATTTTAGCATACTTCATTTACATTAACTTTACTGTCCTACCCCCTTCTCTACCGACCCCTTTGTGTCCCTTTCTTTTGTATCCAACTTTTTTTTTCTAATTTCTGAATCAAGTCACTTGACAGAATTTTGTGCTGATGAAGTATTTACAAACTAATATGTTAATTTTCTCAAAGAGTGAATCGATTTGTCCACCATCCAACCAGTGACCCAATCAATCAACTAGTCCATTTACAATAACATTTGTGAAAAAGGCAGACTTAACATATATTGTTTTGATTCTTATTTTTTGCCTTCTGTTCCTATATTTTGCATTCATTGACACATAGACATGCACCTAATGTTTTTTTTTATGCATGATATGTAAGCACATTACATATGCAGTTATTTGTTTGTGTACCTAATGTGCTGAAGCAGATCCACACAGTGGAATATCAGCTAGTCAAAAAAGGAGCATGATGTATTATTATATTTCACTTCCTAAAGTACTGCAGATGAGTATGTGATTCAAATTGTCTGCTAAATCCATGCACACAGAGTTTTCCCTGACTGACTGTAAATGCATTCTTTTTATGATCATTACCTCATTGACATTTGTGATTAATCCATTCTTACGCTGAAAACATGAAGCCTTTTTTTCCAGAATGCCTTGGGTGTTATCACAACTCTGGGAATGATAATGACCATTTGGTCTTGATAAGGGGATTCTTGAAAACAAAGGAAGAATCTGTAAACTGGTACACAAGGCTTTTGAAGTATTTGGACCCGGTGCACCTCATGAGAAGTGCAAAGCACTCCAAACCTCAGTTGCAAGACAGCTTAGAGATATATCTAGGAATGGAAAACTGTTAACACAATAACATTCTGATTTCTGGTGTTAGTACACGCAGCCATCCCTTTTCTCAGTGGATGGTGCCATCTTACTCATTGACACATAATATGCACAGATGTATACACTTCCTGGCTAATGGTAATTTAGTCTTATCAGGAAAACAACGGGTGAACCAGGTTTGCATTGCAGGTCAGGCATTGATCTGTCCCTCACCTTCATGAGCAATGTACCAAGTAGTCTATGTTCAGAATGAGTTCAGCTAAACAAGATGTGTGCTTGCTTTAGATATGCAGCCTTGTATGTTAACCATTTACACACACGCACGCACGCACACACATCTGCATGCCTCCATCACAAATAAATCAGCTGCCATGGCAAAGTGGTTAGCATCATGGACTCCCGGCTGGGAGGTCGTGGGTTTGATTCCCATCAGAGTTATGTGGGATTTTTCTGCCCCGACTGTCTCCTACCCAGAGCTGAGTTTGCTACGGGCTCAGTTGTGAAGACTGGGATCACACCGTCAAGTTTCATCCACTTAATGGATGTGTCTCTGAGATAGTTGCTCAAATTTCCTGACCAACACTGCAGGTGTCTGTATCTCTCGGGCCTGGTTGACGCTAGGATATATTATGAAAGGAAGCATAGAGTACAGCCCTGATATGTAGTCTCAGACCGAAATGAAAATCCATAGCATCATCTTTATCATCCTCATTCTCATCGATCAGCATAAAAGAAAGTCTCAAATTATGTGGCCCTTCATGCCCTGCTCTCATGGTGACCTCAGTTTCGATGTCCTCTCCATGTCTGTGGCCTTGGTCTGGTTCTGTCAGGGTCACCAGTATCGGCAAGTCCATGGGGGCTCTCGTTGGACGGATGTGGTGGCGCCCTCCGGAAGAGCTCACTCATGCCGGCTCTGCGATTAAGAAATTATTGTCGTCAGTACGGGACTTAGTAGGTGGTGTCCTGCGTATGTTGGATCAGAACAGGTGCCACTGAACACCACTGAAGTTCCTCGGCAGCAGTGCAGTGTCTCCTCTGGTGGGTTGCCTCTTGACATTGACAGCTCCCTGTGGATTGCCGGTGCATGGGCTGCGGTGGGACTGACCAGGCTGTGGCTGTGGATGGCGTGTCGGAATGAGCGGCGTTGGTGTACTGCCACTGAGGTGGCACAGAAGTTTGGAGAGCAAAAAAAAAAAGAGGTAAAAGGATGAACCACATCCGTACATCACATTAACAAACATGTATGCATGCCTGTGCAGACACCACTAATGCACAGTAAACGAAGGCTGGATAAGTTGAAGGTACATGTGATCACACTATTTGAGAAACTAAAGTTTGATGCCATGAGAATGTTTAGAAATTACCCATACAGAAATTGCCCAACATTGAAAGGAAGCGTTCAATCTCTCACGTCTTCATTCTGGAGCTTTGCCAGTTATTGGAACTCTCTGTCTTGTGCAGGTTCCAGATCACCAGGAGGATGGCATTCAGAATGAGATGCAGCCTGTGAAGATGACAACGTGGAAAGACCAGGAGGGAGAGAGGAGTGCCAGAAATACGGTGGAACATTATAATCAGAACCAATGTCAGAACTGCTCCCCTGACGACACCACATCTCCCATCCACTTTGTGTTTCAACCACCACGATTTGATCTACCTGGGATCAGTTCATGTGATCCACAGAGTGTTTCCATGCCTGTACAAGAATTGGTTTCCTCCAATGTTTCAGCACCGAGCAGCCATGAATTCTGCTGTACATCATCCTCAGTCAGGGATTCAGCATCTTCATATGACATCAGATCCAATGTCAAGAACAGGCATTTGCAGACCACTGACCTCATGTATCCTCAGGACAACATATCAAGTAGCACAGCATTGCTGGATCAAGATGCAGGTGATGCTTATCCTGACATTTGGCCCACACGGTACACAACCACCTTAGTAAGCAAACGAAAGCTTCATGTTTGTTCTCAGAGCAGCACTTCTGGTGACAAAGATGGCGATCAGGCTGGTTTGCATATGATGTCAGCTAACGTCAAAGAAACATACCTGCACCCTGGCCTTGATTCCGTGTCCTCTTCTTCACCTGTCTCACCAAATGGAGGAGAACATTACATGGAATATGAAGAAACTATTGCCAAGAAAGTGAGTGGAACCTTTGATCAGTTGTGCAGCCGTGTTAGTGGTGTGAAGTTTTGTGGGATACAGGAAGAGATTGATCAGCAGGAAGTTGCTTCTAGAGCAGAGACTGTTGAAAGTGATGACAATCGAGTCTGGGTCAGCTCAAGCCTTAACCTCCCTCATCAAAGACAGCTATTTCAAGCAAATATGCCTGTAATGGAAAATGTGTTTGTGGAGGCTGATGAGAAGGAAGACGAAGCTAGTGAGATGAACAGAACAAGTAGATTTGCTCGACAAGACCAAGCACAAACTTCACCCAGTCTTCTGTCAGGTACATTGTCTGGTGGGCAGAAAGCACCGAAAGTGAACCCTGTGGCTGTCATAGTGCGTCCGAGAGTGCTGTCCCCATCACTTCCCGCCACTCACCACACCACCAGCCTGCATGTCAGTCCTCCTTTATGGACCACTCTTGCCTTACAGTCTGCTGCTGCTCAAAATAGAATTCTCAGAATACCCCAAAACATGGAGAATGAAGTCTCAGACTCCTCAAACATTCCTGAGCAGGACGTCTCACTCTCCCCATTGTCTAAGAAATTTGAAACTTCTGTAATTACTCTCAGCAATAGTGTTTCTCCATTACAGGGACTGATGACTCAAGACAGCATTTCGGGAGAGAACTCTCACTTGCCAGAAAGACATGCACTGAGACCTCACACCAGCCTGTCTAAACGCTGCCCTCTGCACGGCACTTTACGGCAAAAACAGGGAAGGAGGCACAGCTCTGCCATCAAGAACCCAGATGTCTTCCTGGAGGCCTTGCTGGAGGACGAGTGTGCCTTGTACGCTGGACGTCTGCAGTCATTCTTCAAGGACCTGAAGGCAGTCTGTGATCGTCAAGAATCGCCTGACCCTGTGGCCAAAACCCTCACTGAGGGGGATGATATGGTACTGGCTCCCTTTGTCATGCACATATACATACCCCTGCATATATTTGCTTGCACTCGCATGCATGCGTTCACACATATGCAGGCACGCACTAAGTACATGCACACATTAACAGTGAGTATTGCTGATGTGGGGTGCACATACGTATCAGGCATAAGTATATATATTATGCACACTCTAACAGTAGGTTTGCTCATGTCGAGCAGAAGAAAAATTTTTATTTGTGACAATTGCAGTGAGAGAGAATTTAGGCTTCCTGGGGGACACATGCATGTGCACACGCACGCACGCATGCACACACACAAGTATGACCTGCTAGTTTCAATCTTTCATTAGATCATAATTTTACAAGAAGAAGAAAAATAAGAGAAAAACATTTACCTAAGTTAAACAGGGTTACGGTTTAGCAGTTTTTAACTGAAGTTATGTTAAAACTATACTAGTAACAAAATCACCAGCTGCACTAGGTAGAGTGGTGGACTGGTAGACTGTGGGTTTGAGTCCCTTCAGAGGCATTCACTTGTTAGTTTACAGCTCCCCAACTGGCTTCTGCCCAAAGTTGTTCAATGGGTTATGGGCTCAAACGGTAATGATGTGTAATTCTGATGGTGTTGGTCTGTTATTTGTCGCTATCTTTACATTCCAGGCTTGGTGATGCAAGGACATGGAAGGAAAGGAAATGTAGAGTACGTTTGGTGTGTACTGTACTGTCCCTTTCCTTAGATATACTAGTGCGTGTGTAAAGGAATGGAATGGAAAAGCTATTAATAGTGCAGGTATAACTCTTCTTTGGTCTGACAAACATTCATTTTCTTGTTGTGTAGCTATGGAACCCCGGAAAACAGAAAGAACTACCTTGAGATTGTCCAGGGGCCACAAGCAACATCTGGTGATGGCAAGGAAGAACACTTAAAGAGAAATGAGTAGAATCAGATCTGAAGTGTAGCCAGTATACCAGTCTTTTATAGATAATTCATAGTCTTCTATAGATAATTCATAGTTTTACTCCAACTTCAAGCTGTTTACCAGGCAGAAGGTAATACCAGTCCTGGGTCTGAAATTGAGACTGACCATGAAGGTAGACAGCCATATAGAAAAGAGGAGACAGGCAGGCCGATATACAGTGAGACAGACAGGCAGAAAGAGCAGCAGACAGCTATGCAGGAAAAGAGGCAAGCTACGATACAGGAAGAGAGGTAGGCTGCAATGCAGGAAGAGAGGTAGGCCGCAATGCAGGAAGAGAGGTAGGCTGCAATGCAGGAAGAGAGGTAGGCCGCAATGCAGGAAGAGAGGTAGGCCGCAATACAGGAAGAGAGGCAGGCAGCAATACAGGAAGAGAGGCAGGCCGCAATACAGGAAGAGAGGCAGGCCGCAATACAGGAAGAGAGGCAGGCCGCAATACAGGAAGAGAGGCAGGCAGTAATACAGGAAGAGAGGCAGGCAGTAATACAGGAAGAGAGGCAGGCCGCAATACAGGAAGAGAGGCAGGCCGCAATACAGGAAGAGAGGCAGGCTGCAATACGGGAAGAGAGGCAGGCCGCAATACAGGAAGAGAGGCAGGCAGTAATACAGGAAGAGAGGCAGGCCGCAATGCAGGAAGAGAGGCAGGCAGTAATACAGGAAGAGAGGCAGGCCGCAATGCAGGAAGAGAGGCAGGCAGTAATACAGGAAGAGAGGCAGGCCGCAATGCAGGAAGAGAGGCAGGCAGTAATACAGGAAGAGAGGCAGGCCGCAATGCAGGAAGAGAGGCAGGCCGCAATGCAGGAATGAGGAGGCCGCAATGCAGGAAGAGAGGATAGGTAGGCCGCAATGCAGGAAGAGAGGTAGGCCGCAATGCAGGAAGAGAGGCAGGCCGCAATACAGGAAGAGAGGCAGGCCGCAATACAGGAAGAGAGGCAGGCAGCAATACAGGAAGAGAGGCAGGCAGTAATACAGGAAGAGAGGCAGGCAGTAATACAGGAAGAGAGGCAGGCAGCAATACAGGAAGAGAGGCAGGCCGCAATACAGGAAGAGAGGCAGGCAGCAATGCAGGAAGAGAGGCAGGCAGTAATACAGGAAGAGAGGCAGGCCGCAATGCAGGAAGAGAGGCAGGCAGTAATACAGGAAGAGAGGTAGGCTGCAATGCAGGAAGAGAGGTAGGCCGCAATACAGGAAGAGAGGTAGGCTGCAATGCAGGAAGAGAGGTAGGCCGCAATGCAGGAAGAGAGGTAGGCAGCAATGCAGGAAGAGAGGCAGGCAGTAATACAGGAAGAGAGGCAGGCCGCAATGCAGGAAGAGAGGCAGGCAGTAATACAGGAAGAGAGGCAGGCCGCAATGCAGGAAGAGAGGCAGGCAGTAATACAGGAAGAGAGGCAGGCCGCAATACAAGAAGAGAGGCAGGCCGCAATACAGGAAGAGAGGCAGGCCGCAATGCAGGAAGAGAGGCAGGCAGTAATACAGGAAGAGAGGCAGGCCGCAATACAAGAAGAGAGGCAGGCAGTAATACAGGAAGAGAGGCAGGCCGCAATACAAGAAGAGAGGCAGGCAGTAATACAGGAAGAGAGGCAGGCCGCAATACAAGAAGAGAGGCAGGCAGTAATACAGGAAGAGAGGCAGGCCGCAATACAAGAAGAGAGGCAGGCCGCAATACAGGAAGAGAGGCAGGCCGCAATGCAGGAAGAGAGGCAGGCAGTAATACAGGAAGAGAGGCAGGCCGCAATACAAGAAGAGAGGCAGGCCGCAATACAAGAAGAGAGGCAGGCTGCAATGCAGGAAGAGAGGTAGGCCGCAATGCAGGAAGAGAGGTAGGCCGCAATGCAGGAAGAGAGGCAGGCCGCAATGCAGGAAGAGAGGTAGGCCGCAATGCAGGAAGAGAGGCAGGCAGTAATACAGGAAGAGAGGCAGGCAGTAATACAGGAAGAGAGGCAGGCAGTAATACAGGAAGAGAGGCAGGCAGCAATACAGGAAGAGAGGGCAGGCAGCAATACAGGAAGAGAGGCAGGCCGCAATACAGGAAGAGAGGCAGGCAGTAATACAGGAAGAGAGGCAGGCCGCAATACAAGAAGAGAGGCAGGCAGTAATACAGGAAGAGAGGCAGGCCGCAATACAGGAAGAGAGGCAGGCTGCAATACAGGAAGAGAGGCAGGCCGCAATACAAGAAGAGAGGCAGGCCGCAATACAGGAAGAGAGGCAGGCTGCAATACAGGAAGAGAGGCAGGCCGCAATACAAGAAGAGAGGCAGGCAGTAATACAGGAAGAGAGGCAGGCTGCAATACAGGAAGAGAGGCAGGCCGCAATACAGGAAGAGAGGTAGGCAGTAATACAGGAAGAGAGGCAGGCTGCAATGCAGGAAGAGGGGCAGGCAGCAATACAGGAAGAGAGGTAGGCCGCAATGCAGGAAGAGAGGTAGGCCGCAATGCAGGAAGAGAGGTAGGCTGCAATGCAGGAAGAGGGGCAGGCAGTAATACAGGAAGAGAGGTAGGCAGTAATACAGGAAGAGAGGTAGGCAGTAATACAGGAAGAGAGGTAGGCTGCAATGCAGGAAGAGGGGCAGGCAGTAATACAGGAAGAGAGGTAGGCAGTAATACAGGAAGAGAGGTAGGCTGCAATACAGGAAGAGAGGTAGGCAGTAATACAGGAAGAGAGGTAGGCAGCAATACAGGAAGAGAGGTAGGCTGCAATGCAGGAAGAGGGGCAGGCAGTAATACAGGAAGAGAGGCAGGCAGCAATACAGGAAGAGAGGTAGGCTGCAATGCAGGAAGAGAGGTAGGCCGCAATGCAGGAAGAGGGGCAGGCAGCAATACAGGAAGAGAGGTAGGCAGCAATACAGGAAGAGAGGTAGGCAGCAATACAGGAAGAGAGGTAGGCAGCAATACAGGAAGAGGGGCAGGCAGCAATACAGGAAGAGAGGTAGGCAGTAATACAGGAAGAGAGGCAGGCAGTAATGCAGGAAGAGAGGCAGGCAGTAATACAGGAAAAGAGGCAGGCTGCAATGCAGGAAGAGAGGCAGGCAGTAATACAGGAAGAGAGGTAGGCTGCAATGCAGGAAGAGAGGTAGGCTGCAATGCAGGAAGAGAGGTAGGCCGCAATGCAGGAAGAGAGGTAGGCTGCAATGCAGGAAGAGAGGTAGGCCGCAATGCAGGAAGAGAGGCAGGCAGTAATACAGGAAGAGAGGTAGGCTGCAATGCAGGAAGAGAGGCAGGCAGTAATACAGGAAGAGAGGTAGGCTGCAATGCAGGAAGAGAGGCAGGCAGTAATACAGGAAGAGAGGTAGGCTGCAATGCAGGAAGAGAGGTAGGCTGCAATGCAGGAAGAGAGGTAGGCCGCAATGCAGGAAGAGAGGCAGGCTGCAATACAGGAAGAGAGGCAGGCAGTAATACAGGAAGAGAGGTAGGCCGCAATGCAGGAAGAGAGGCAGGCTGCAATACAGGAAGAGAGGCAGGCAGCTATACAGGAAGAGAGGTAGGCCGCAATGCAGGAAGAGAGGCAGGCAGTAATACAGGAAGAGAGGTAGGCAGTAATGCAGGAAGAGAGGTAGGCTGCAATGCAGGAAGAGAGGTAGGCTGCAATGCAGGAAGGGAGGCAGGCAGTAATGCAGGAAGGGAGGCAGGCAGTAATGCAGGAAGGGAGGTAGGCAGTAATGCAGGAAGGGAGGCAGGCAGTAATGCAGGAAGAGAGGTAGGCAGCAATACAGGAAGAGAGGTAGGCAGTAATACAGGAAGAGAGGCAGGCAGTAATGCAGGAAGAGAGGCAGGCAGTAATACAGGAAAAGAGGCAGGCTGCAATGCAGGAAGAGAGGCAGGCAGTAATACAGGAAGAGAGGTAGGCTGCAATGCAGGAAGAGAGGTAGGCTGCAATGCAGGAAGAGAGGTAGGCCGCAATGCAGGAAGAGAGGTAGGCTGCAATGCAGGAAGAGAGGTAGGCCGCAATGCAGGAAGAGAGGCAGGCAGTAATACAGGAAGAGAGGTAGGCTGCAATGCAGGAAGAGAGGCAGGCAGTAATACAGGAAGAGAGGTAGGCTGCAATGCAGGAAGAGAGGCAGGCAGTAATACAGGAGAGAGGTAGGCTGCAATGCAGGAAGAGAGGTAGGCTGCAATGCAGGAAGAGAGGTAGGCCGCAATGCAGGAAGAGAGGCAGGCTGCAATACAGGAAGAGAGGCAGGCAGTAATACAGGAAGAGAGGTAGGCCGCAATGCAGGAAGAGAGGCAGGCTGCAATACAGGAAGAGAGGCAGGCAGCAATACAGGAAGAGAGGTAGGCCGCAATGCAGGAAGAGAGGCAGGCAGTAATACAGGAAGAGAGGTAGGCAGTAATGCAGGAAGAGAGGTAGGCTGCAATGCAGGAAGAGAGGTAGGCTGCAATGCAGGAAGGGAGGCAGGCAGTAATGCAGGAAGGGAGGCAGGCAGTAATGCAGGAAGGGAGGTAGGCAGTAATGCAGGAAGGGAGGCAGGCAGTAATGCAGGAAGAGAGGTAGGCTGCAATGCAGGAAGAGAGGCAGGCAGTAATACAGGAAGAGAGGCAGGCAGTAATACAGGAAGAGAGGTAGGCTGCAATGCAGGAAGAGAGGCAGGCAGTAATACAGGAAGAGAGGTAGGCTGCAATGCAGGAAGAGAGGTAGGCTAAAATGCAGGAAGAGAGGTAGGCAGTAATGCAGGAAGAGAGGTAGGCTGCAATGCAGGAAGAGAGGTAGGCTGCAATGCAGGAAGGGAGGCAGGCAGTAATGCAGGAAGGGAGGCAGGCAGTAATGCAGGAAGGGAGGTAGGCAGTAATGCAGGAAGGGAGGCAGGCAGTAATGCAGGAAGGGAGGCAGGCAGTAATGCAGGAAGGGAGGCAGGCAGTAATGCAGGAAGGGAGGCAGGCAGTAATGCAGGAAGGGAGGCAGGCAGTAATGCAGGAAGGGAGGCAGGCAGTAATGCAGGAAGGGAGGCAGGCAGTAATGCAGGAAGGGAGGCAGGCAGTAATGCAGGAAGGGAGGTAGGCAGTAATGCAGGAAGAGAGGTAGGCAGTAATGCAGGAAGGGAGGCAGGCTACGACACAGGAAAAGAGGCAGGCAGCCATGTAGGAAGAGAGGCAGGCAGCAATACAGGAAGTTAGGGAGGCAGCAAAATCGGAATAGAGGTAGACAGCGTTGTAAGGAGAGGGTGAGAGGCAGTGCAAGAACAGAGGCAGGGAACTGCGAACAAGAAGACATGGGAAGCAATACAGGAAGAGGGACAGAATGCAGTATTAAAAGGAAAGAGAGGCACGCACGAGTGGCTACAAGAAGACAGGCTGATTTGTAGTATACATAAGCAGCACTACAGAATGAAGAGGGGATGCTGCAGATCAATATTACTCGAATAAGATGGAACGGAATGGAGCCATCTGCCTTAGATAAGAATTGAAACACACGTACACACACACACACACACACACACACACACACACACACACACACACACACACACACACACACACAAAAGCGCGTGCGCACATGCACGCACATATATGCGCACAGAGAGGGAGAGAGATGAAGGAACATTCAAGCCAACACACACACACACGCGCGCGCGCGCGCGCGCGTGCAGAGAGAGAGAGAGAGAAGAAGGAACATGTTCAAGCCGCCACCTACTTGACTCCAAAACTATCGGGACTGTGACCCAGCCACGTTTTCAGACTGGTTATTTGTCCAGAGGTAGCCGTTGACTAAGATACATGGCAGGCAAACAGTGAATGAAAAGAGCAAACAAGAATGTGACGAAATGGACGTTTAGAACTGGTGCATTGAAACGGTGCTTTGGAATGGCCTGGCAAAATATGAGCAGAAAAGTGGTTCTTCTCACACGCATACGAGACTTGATGACAAATTCACTAAGTCAGTGCCAGTAAGTGATGTCCTTTCTCTTTTAGGGACATGTAGGAAAAGTTGAGACGAAAAGCCTTGACTGCAATACGTCCAAGATCCTTTCGTTCTAGTCGGTAAACAGGTGTTATTTCATCACAGAATATATTCAAGATCCTTTTTGTTACAGTCCATGAACAGTTGCTGTAATTTCAATACAGATGCCCCACCTGGCAATACATGCCCAAATAAGCCGGGCGAGTGCTGTTTTGACAGAAGACATGGAACCGAGGTTTTGGGTGGGAGACACGCACACTCACACACACACACACACGCACGCACGCACGCACGCACGCACACACACACACACACACACACACACACACACACACACACACACACACACACACACACACACACACACTGATGCGCGCGCACGCGTCTTATTTTACTTCAGATAGTAATCTTGGTGAATTAACTCAAGCAATGTACATGTGTGTCCATGTGTGCAGCCTGATGTGCCTGCTTGAGTTTGCGCCGTGCGTTTTCGCTTGTTGTACACGTAAACCACATCCGCCTATATTTATGAGCACTGATATTGCTGATGGTTGTGCGTATGGATCTTGTCTGTGTTGCAGCATTTCCTGCCCATCTGTGATGACTCCGCCTTCAGCCACCCACGATCAGCGGCATTACAACATTCCGCCTTCACCTCCTACATCGCTGGGTGACAGTCATCTTCATCATTAGGATGCACGAGCGTAATGGAGTTGGCACTCGACGAACGTTACCTTCATGGTGGCAACTGTATACTGTGTAATTTTAGGTTTGGCTCCCGGCGAAATTTGCCTTCATGGTGGCCTCTCTACTGTGGGGTTACAGATTTGGATTTCTGCGAACATTAGGGCCTACCTTCATGGTAGTTTCTGTACTGTGCAATTGTAGATTTGGCACCATATGAAAACTGCCTTCATGGTGGCTTCTATACTGTGCAGTTATACATTTGGCATTCAGTGAAAGTTGCCTTCGTGTTGGTTTCTATTTTTTGCGATGATAGATTTAGCAGCTGGTGGAAGCTGCATTTATGGTGGCTTCTGTACTGTGCAGTCAGAAAACTGGCACTGAGCGAAAGTTACCTTCATACTGGCTTCTCTTTGCAGTTATTTATAGATTTGGCATTCGCCGAAGTTACCTTCATGCTGTCTTCTATCCCTGCTGTGAAATTATGAATTTGGCACTCGACGAATGTTACCTCGTGGCTTGTATAGTATGTATTTGTAGATTTGCACTCGGCCAAAGTTGCCTTCATTGTGGCTTCTCCGTCGTGAGTCACAGATTTGGCTCTTGAGGAACACCGCCTTCGTGAATTATTTTATATTGTACGAATATAGATCTGCCTCTGGGCGAAAGTTGCCTTCGTGGTGGCTTCTACACTGTGCAGTTATAGATTTGGCACTCGCAGAAAGCTGCCTTCTTGGTGGCTTCATTACTGTGCAATTGTAGATTTGGCACCCAGTAAAAGTTCCTTTCATGGTGGCTTCTATACTGTGCAATGATAGATTTGACTCGCAACGAATGTAACCTTCGTGGTGGCTTATACTAGTTATAGACAATGCAATTATAGACTTGACACGCAACGAATGTGATCTTCATGGTGGCTTCTAGACTGTTTAATTATAGATTTGACACGCAACGAATGTTACTTTTTTGGTGGCATCTTTAAACCGTGTGATTATAGATTTGGCACTCGACGAAAGCTGCCTTCATGGTAGCTTCTGTGCTGTACAGTTATGAAGATTTGGTGCTGAAGGAACATTGCCTTGACTTCCATAATGTTCGACGATAGATTTAGAACTCGAGGAACGTTGCCTTCTTTGAGACTTCTCTACTGTGCGGTTATAGATCTGAAACTTGAAGAATAGTATCTTTTTGGGTACGTCTGTACTGTGTAATGATGAATTTGGCACTCGAGGACCGTTGCCTTCTTGGAGACTTCTATACTGTACAGTGGCAGATTTGGACTCGAGGACCGATGCCATCTTAGAGACTTCTATACTGTACAATGACAGATTTGGACTCGAGGACCGATGCCATCTTAGAGACTTCTATACTGTGCAACGATAGATTTGAACTGGAGGAACGTTGCCTTTTTGGAGACTTCTATACTGTGCAATGATAGATTTGAACTCGAGGAACGTTGCCTTCTTGGAAGCTTCTATACTGTGCAATGATAGAATTGAACTCGATGAACATTGTCTTCTTGGAGACTTCTATATACTGTGCAATGACAGATTTGAACTGGAGAAACGTTGCCTTCTTGGAGACTTATACTGTACAATGATAGATTTGGACTCGAGGAACGTTGCCTTCTTGGAGACTTCTATACTGTGCAATGATAGATTTGGACTCGAGGAAAGTTGCCTTCTCGGAGACTTACTTCTATACTGTGTAATGATGAATTTGGCTTGCGAGGACCTTTACTTTCTTGGAGACATCTATACTGTGTAATGATGATTTTGGCTCGCGAGGACCGTTACTTTCTTGGAGACATCTGTACTGTGTAATGATGAATTTGGTCCTCGAGGACCGTTACTTTCTTGGAAACATCTGTACTGTGTAATGATGAATTTGGTCCTCGAGGACCGTTACTTTCTTGGAAACATCTGTACTGTGTAATGATGAATTTGGACTGAGGATCGTTACTTTCTTGGAGACATCTATACTTTGCAGTGATAAATTTGGACTCGAGGACAGTTACTTTCTTGGAGACATGTATACTGTGCAGTGATAAATTTGGACTTGAGGACCGTTACTTTCTTGGAGACATCTATACTGTGCAGTGATAAATTTGGACTCGAGGAACGTTGCCTTCTTGAAGACTTATGTACTGTGCAATGACAGATTTCGACTCGAGGAACATTGCCTTCTTGGAGACTTCAATACTGTGCTGTTAAAAGAATTGGCACTCGACAAACGTTGCCTTCATGGAGGCCTCTATACCGCGCAATAATACATTTGGCTTCTAAGGAACGTAGCTTCCATGGAGATTTCTACAGCATGCAACTGATTTAGCACCTCGGGACATTACCTTTGTGGTGGTTCCTTCACTCTACAAAAAAAAAAAAAAAAAAAAAAAAAATGATTTGAAACTCGATGAACATTGCCATCATGGTGGCTCGCTCTCACTCAGTGGACTTTGCCTTCATGGTGGATTGTATATATTCTAATAGTTTTGCTCACTGGATGAACTTTACGTTTGTGATATTTTGTATGCCATAAAATAATAGATTTTTTTTCCGCTTATGAATTTTGCATTCATGATGGCTTGTGTATATATATAATACTATAAGTTTTTACACTGTATGAACGGTTCGTGATATCTCGAATGCTATAAAATCATACATTTTTTTTCCTTATGAACTTTGCCTTCGTGGTGGCCTCTATGTCTTAGTGAAGACTTCGACAACATGGAACTGATTCTTCAGTCATGTAATGACCACAGCCTTCATGGAGACCTGGTCAACATACAACAATTTTGTCATAAAACGACCACTTCCTCTGTGGAGACTTAGAAAACATTCAACAGATTTTTCACTTAACGACCACTGCCTTTGTGGAGACTTCGATAACATACAATGATTTTTCACTTACAGACCATTGTCAGTTTGTGGAGGCTTCGACAACATACCACAGATTTATCACTTAACAGCCACAGCCTTTATGAAGATTTCATCTACACACAAAGTATATGTCATGTAATGATTACTGTCGTTGCGGAGACTTTTTCAACGTACAACTTGTCACTTTACGACCACCATCTTTTGAGAGACTTTGAAAGCATATCTGTCACTAAATGACCACTGCCTTTGTGGAAACGTCGACAATATGCAACTAATCTGACACTCAGTAAACATCGTCTTCTTTGAGGCTTCAACAACCTTGCTTTTTTTTCTGTACAGTAATATATTTGGCACTTGTCGATCACTGCTTTTGGAATAACTTCTGTTGTTATAGAATAACAGATTTGGTATTTATCAAAGATTGCTTGAGTTGTGTCTTCTACACTAGACAGTGACAGATTTATTACTAAGTGAGCATTTCTTATGTGGTGCTTTCTTTAACACGTGTGAATAGATCTATCTCTGAACATTGCCTTGTTGATGGCTTCTGTGCAATGCAGTTACAGATTTGGCACTCAGCGAAAATTGCCTTCATGGTGTCATTGATAGTATACAATAACTGATTTGACACTGTGAACATTACCTTCGTGGTCCTTCTGTAAAATATGTTAATAATACGCGATTGTTGCTTTCATTGTGGCTTCTAAACAATTGTAATTTTGACTCACGGGGAAACATTGCTTCTGTGGAGACTTTACATTACTTTGCAGGAATAGGTTTGGCAGTCGATGAACATTGCCTTCAAGGAGGATGGAAAGCTATATTATAAATAAATCTTCTGTAAGATATATTAATAATAAGCGATTATTGCTTTCATCGTGGTTTCTAAACAGTCGCAATTTTGACTCATGGGGAAACATTGCTTCTGTGGACACATTTTATTACTTTGCAGGAACAGGTTTGGCATTCCGTGAACACTGGTTTCAAGGAGGGTTGAATGCTATATGATAAATAAATCTTGTGCTCTGCAAAACTGCTGACTCGGTAGCTTCTATGCTGAGCAGTAATAGAGTTGACTGGCAGGAAATATTGTTTTCGTGTCGGCCTATACACTGTATTAATAGATATGGCACTTTGCGATTGTTTCCTAAGTGACAGTTTCTGTATTCTACCATGATAGAGCTGGCACAGATGAACGTTGCCTGTGTACATTAATTGATTCAAATAACACTTGGTAAACATTGCTTTTTTGTGGCTTCTACAGTATACGATAATAGATTTGGCGCTCAGCAAACATTAAATACGAGGTAGTTTCTAGACTCTATAATCATACGTTTAGCGTTCTGTGAACAATACGTTTGTGTTGGTTTCTGAACTACTGTAGCAAATATGGCGCGCGCGCGCGCGCGCGCGCACACACACACACACACACACACACACACACACACACACTCATTCTCTCTCTCTCTCTCTCTCTCTCTCTCTCTCTCTCTCTCTCTCTCTGTCGATAGATAGATAGATCTATAGATATTGCCTTTGTGGAGGCTTCTATACTATTCAAGAATAGATATATACTTACGGCGACTTCCATACTGTGAAAGGATAGACGTGACACCAGGAGAACAATGGCTGCGTGGCAGCTTTCATTACTGTGCAATGATAGATTTCATCTCTACGGGAAAAAAAATGTTTAACTTCACGATTGCTTCCAACATATTTGATACTATTCATGACAGTCCCAAACTCTGTAATGATTTTTGTTTTGTTTTGTTTTGTTTTCGAAGATGCGAGCGGCTCCTTGAATATATTGTATCCCGACCATGAAATCATGAGCTGTTAATGTCGTCTTTCCTGTCACTGTCTTTCATTGATCTGCCTTTTTCTGTAATATTTCCTTTATTGTTGCCCATGTTCTTTTCTACGTATGTGGACCATTCGCCTGTCTTTGTTCCGGAAAGTCTTTCCACTTGCTTTCTTGTTGCGGTGCGTAACATGTCCGGATTTTCCGTCGTAATACGGCGACTAGGTTGCGAGGCTGTAGACAGTGTGCAGAGTGGACACTAGCTGTGTGTTCTGGAGTGCCTAGTTCCTGTGGTCCCTTTTTCTTTATTTTTGTTGAAACCTTTTTTTGTTTTGTTTTGTTTTGTTTTTTAACCTGAGGGCGGAAAATCAGCAGAAGGACTAATGCTCCTGCTCGATCGGACCAGTTATGTTGCTTAGTAGGCATGTATAGTTCAGCTGTTGTGAATAGTAATAATGGTATACATGTATGCATTGTTGTGGACTTTGTTTTTGTGTATGTGTTTGTCGGTTGGTTGGTGGGTTTTTTGTTTGTTTGTTTGATTTTTGTTTGTATTTTTCACTTTTTCTTTCGTGTGATACCAGGCCTGAAAAGGGGCGGGTGGAGGCGGGCGGGGGGGGGGGTGGGGGGGTGGGGGGGGGGTTCTGATGGTCGAGACTTAAACTGAATTTCCTATTCCTGTGTTCTAACACAACACTAGATCTTGCACTTGGTGAACATTGCTATCGCGGAGGTTTACATGCTGTTACATAACAATAGATCTGTCACTTGGCGAACATTGCCTTCAAAGGGGTTTCTATGCAATAACTCAGCAATAGGTCTGTCACGTGACAAACATTGCCCTCATGGCAGTTTCTATGCTATAACACAACAATAGGTCTGTCACTTGACAAACGTTGCCATCATGGCAGATTCCATGCTATAACACAATAGATCTGCCACTTGACAAACATTGCCTTTATGGCAGTTTCTGTGCTATAACACAACAATAGGTTTGTCACTTGACAAACGTTGCCATCATGGCAGTTTCTATGCTATAACACAACAATAGATCTGTCACTTGACAAACGTTGCCATCATGGCAGTTTCTATGCTATAACACAACAATAGGTCTGTCACTTGACAAACATTGCCTTCATGGCGGTTTCTATGCTATCATAGGTCTGTCACTAGGCGAACATTGCCTTCATGGGGGTTTCTATGCTATAACACTACAATAGGTCTGGCACTTGACAAACATTGTCTTAAATGGCAATTTCTGTGCTATAACACAACAATAGGTCTGTCACTTGACAAACATTGCCATCATGGCAGTTTCTGTGCTATAACACAACAATAGGTCTGGCACTCGGTGAACATTGATTTCATGGCAGTTTCTATGCTGTAACAAACAGTAGGTCTGGCACTTGACAAACATTGCCTTCATGGTGGTTTCTATGCTATAACACAACAATAGGTCTGGCACTGGCGAACATTGCCTTCATGGCGGTTTCTATGCTATAACACAACAATAGGTCTGGCACCTGGCGAACATTGCCTTCATGGCGGTTTCTATGCTATAACACAACAATAGGTCTGTCACTTGGCGAACGTTGATTGCCTTCATGGCGGTTTCTATGCTATAACACAACAATAGGTCTGGCACTTGGCGAACATTGCCTTCATGGCGGTTTCTATGCTATAACACAACAATAGGTCTGGCACTTGACAAACATTGCCTTCACGGCGTTTTCTATGCTATAACACAATAATAGGTCTGGCACTCGGTGAACATTGCTTTACGGCGGTTTCTATGCTATAACACAACAATAGGTCTGGCACTTGACAAACATTGCCTTCATGGCGGTTTATATGCTATAACACAACAATAGGTCTGGCACTTGGCGAACATTGCCTTCATGGCGGTTTCTATGCTATAACACAACAATAGGTCTGGCACTTGGCGAACATTGCCTTCATGGCGGTTTCTATGCTATAACACAACAATAGGTCTGGCACTTGGCGAACATTGCCTTCATGGCGGTTTCTATGCTATAACACAACAATAGGTCTGGCACTTGGCGAACATTGCCTTCATGGCGGTTTCTATGCAATAACACAACAATAGGTCTGGCACTTGACAAACGTTGCCTTCATGGCGGTTTCCATGCAATAACACAACAATAGGTCTGGCACTTGACAAACGTTGCCTTCATGGCGGTTTCTATGCAATAACACAACAATAGGTCTGGCACTTGACAAACGTTGCCTTCATGGCGGTTTCCATGCAATAACACAACAATAGGTCTGGCACTTGACAAACGTTGCCTTCATGGCGGTTTCTATGCAATAACACAACAATAGGTCTGGCACTTGACAAACGTTGCCTTCATGGCGGTTTCCATGCAATAACACAACAATAGGTCTGGCACTTGACAAACGTTGCCTTCATGGCGGTTTCCATGCAATAACACAACAATAGGTCTGGCACTTGACAAACGTTGCCTTCATGGCGGTTTCTATGCAATAACACAACAATAGGTCTGGCACTCGGTGAACACTGCTTTCGTGTCGGTTTATGTTTTATAACGGTACACCACCGTAGATCTAGCAGTCGGCGAACATTTATCTTCATGGTGGTTTATGTAGTATACATGTAGATCTGGAATCTGATCATTACCCATCATGTTGGTTTCTATGCTGTAACAGAACAATAGGTCTGTCACACTGTGAACATTGCGTTCCTGGCAATTTATGTACTATAGCAAACTGTAGGTCTGGCACTTGCCGAACGCTGTCTCCATGGCGGAGTATGTACTATAAGCTACCACAATGATAGGTCTGCACTTGGCGAACATTTCCATCATGGTGGTTTTTATGCTTTAAGACCAAAATAGGTCTTGCATTTTGGGAACATCGGCTTGTTGGCCGTTTGTGTTCTATCACACCGCAATAGGTCTGAAACTCGGCGAACTTTGCTTTCATGGTGGTTTGTATCACTGTGAAAGGATAGATTTAGCACACGGCGAACATTTCCTTCATGGCGTTTTATATGACTGTACAATAATGGATTTTGCCTCAGCGAACATTGCCTTCATGTCAGTTTCTGTTACTGTACAGTGATAAATTGGGCACTCGATGAACATTGCCATCACAGCAGTTTCTGCCATGTACAGTGATAAATTTGGCACTCGATGAACCTTGCATTGATGGCAGTTTCTGTCACCGTACATTGGCACATCTGGCACCCAACGAACATCATTGCGCTTCTTAGCGGCTTGTATAGAGTACACGTGTTTCATATCTGTTCATTTAAAAAGAAAGTTTTAACATGTCTCGTGTTAATGAATAAATATATATACGCATGAGTGAACAAAGAAGAATAATCAGAGGGTTTTTTTTTTTTTTCAGGGTTACATTCAGTGACCTTGAATAACAGAATATAAGAAACAAATTACCGGAAAAAAAAAAGTATGAATCTGACAAGAGAGACAGAATTGTTTATTGGCTATAGCCCCTTTCACCTGGACACGATTGAGGCTTCACAATGTTCGCTGTGAAAGTGTTAATTGCTTTATGGAGATCTTTACGATGTAGTTGACAGATTTTTCACTATTTGAAGATATAAACTAACATTTTTCATCGTTGCACCGAAATGTGTATTCATACACACAACACGTGCGCATGCACGCGCGCACGCACACGCACGCACGCACGCACGCACGCACGCACGCACGCACGCACGCACGCACACACACACACACACACACACACACACACACACACACACACACACACACCACACATACGTATAAACAAGCGTGCGCGCTCACGCACGGCATGTCTGTCATTTGAAAAAATAAAAGAACTGAGCGTGCAAACAATAGGCTACTCGCACACACATACACACACACACGAGCATATAGTGACTTACATTTACATTATTTACATTAATGGATTTACATTATCATTTTATTAATTTATCAGTGTCACGAATGTTCTGTAGGACTTCACGTCACGGCTTATTTCCTCCAGAGAACCAGCCCTGATGTGGCCCTTTGCGGTCGGCTGGGCTATACGCAACATTATCTTATCTTATCCTCCAGAGAACTGAACTGTTTAGTGAATGAATCAGTAATTCCATAAATGAGTGACAAAATAAATGTCGATAAACTGTCTGTATAAAATCGCTTGTTTCACGCAGTTACTTAGATTTGCGGTGTGTGTGTGTGTGTGTGGGGGGGGGGGGGGGGGGGGGGGGGGGGGTGCTAAAACTTAAACAGTTACTATTGATTACCAACAAAAATATTGTGAGTTACGGATGCTACATGTGCTTTCTTCTTCAGTGAGGAGAAGGAGATTATCTGCACGCCTTTACATTTGCGGGATTTGAAGGCCCATGACCAACTCTCGTTCAGATTTGAGTTTGCTTTGGGCTGAATTGGGAAGACTGGAACCATACAGTCGAGTTTCATGCACTTAATGGGTGAGTTTATGGGAGTATTACTAAAATTCCCTGACCAGCACTGCAGGTGTTTGCGTCTTTCGGGCCTGGTTGACGACGGGATATACAATGAAAGTATGCGTATAATATAGTCCTTTCAGACCAGAATGAAACTTCACATCATCGTATTCATCGTCCTTGTCCTCATGGATGGCATACAAACTTCCATGGTCCTTCATTCCATGCTCTCATGGTCACATCGTCCTTGTCCTCATGGATGGCATACAAACTTCCATGGTCCTTCATTCCATGCTCTCATGGTCACATCGTCTTGTCCTCATGGATGGCATACAAACTTCCATGGTCCTTCATTCCATGCTCTCATGGTCACATCGTCCTTGTCCTCATGGATGGCATACAAACTTCCATGGTCCTTCATTCCATGCTCTCATGGTGACCTCAGTTTCGATTTCCTCTCCTCGTCGATGTCCTTGGTGTGTTCGTGGCAAGGTATCAAGGTATTGACGAGTTCATGGGGACTGTCGTTGGACGGACGTGGTGGCGCCTTTCGGACAGGGACGCTCACTCGCGTTGACTCCGTGACTAAACAATTATTGTCACAACAGTAGGGGACTTTGCAGGTGGTATCTCCTGCGTATGTTGGATCAGAACAGGCACCACTGAACGCCACCGAAGTGTCTTGGTAAGAGTGCAGTGTCTTCCCTGGTGCGTGTATCATAACAACTTGACTTTGACTCTTGACCTGTGCGTTGCTGGTGTTGGGGCTGCGACGGGACCAGCCGGAGTGTGGACGGGGGGAGCTGAATTATTGAGCAGCATTGCGGAAATGGCACAGAAGATGACACAGAAAAAAAAGAAAAGAAAAGAAAACAATCTGGAGCCCTTTAACATCCCACTAATGCGCCTCAGTTTTCAGCCGTTTGGGATGTTTTTTGTGTTCTGTCTTTGTCTTTTGTCTTTGCTGCGGCTTTCCTGTCTCAATGATTGTAAGAGTGCTAATAGAGTGAACATATTTATTTTGGTCCCCACAGAGTGTTTATTCGTATTTAGATGCACATTCAGATAAATTTCAGCTTGGATCTGATGAAACATTTGTGACTACGTTTATTGATTTTTTTTTTTTTTTAATGAGTCTGGATTTTCAGTTTGTGATAAAGCAGTTTTCCAAGGAATCGAGTTAGAATTTCGTTTGTAAGATCCCATTCAGTATGTGATATGGATTAAGCCTTTATACGTGAAATCATAAAGGTACTCCTACTCTCCAATAAGGCATGCCTGCATGTATACGTCGTGATCAACAGAATAAATTGATGCTCTATTCAACGGTGTAAAAATGCTCTGTGTGTGGTGTGCGTGTGTGTGTTGTGTGTGTGTGTGTGTGTGTGTGTGTGTGTGTGTGTGTGTGTGTGTGTGTGTGCGTGCGTGCGTGCGTGCGTGCGTGTGTGTCTGTGTGTGCGTGCAATATACACTGATAGATCTGTTGGGACGCTGATAATTTTGAAGAAGGGGAGTAATTTTGCAACGAAGGAGGAGCTCATCTCGATTAACATCCCGTGGGGTAAGTTTGGTCACGTGTCCTTTCTCAGAATCGACCTCCGGGGAATGATTCCAGTGCGGGGTGACTACAGCACGTTACACAGGACGAGGTCCACTGGCAAATGTTGCGAGTGCACCTCTTTCTTAGTCTACACTGTCGCCTTTTCCCTTCAGTTGTTCCTTGAAGGATGTTTTCGGAGAGGCCGTATAATCTCTTAAAAAGCTGCCTTTCCAGTTTCTTTCTTCTTTTTTTTTTTTTTCATCCTACCGGAAATTTTATGCATATAACCTCCCCTTTTCTGCGACAGTTACTGACTCCTCGTGTTCTTTAATCTGTTTCATCGTTGCGCATTCCTCTTATCTATGTCTGGTGGTCGCAAAGAAGAAACGGTTCTATGCCGGCTGCACACCGGCCATTCGTATTGTACTCATTCATACCTTTTAAAGAGTGAAGAAGCTCCATGGTGCATTCCATGTCATGTGCCACTCACAATGAAACATATTCTTTTAGCGTGTTGGGACTTGCATGATGTGAGACAAACATTTTACAGCAGATTCCATGAAAACCCTGTTCAGAGATGTTCCGCCTGACGCGATCTTTGAGTTCTTGAAAGAGATTAACATTTTTCATCGGATCTGAGATTTTACGGTGGAAAGATTTTTAACGAAATTTCGGATGGGTTTTTAGAAGATGTATTTTAAAGAATTGTGTAAATGAATGACTTGAGTTGATTTTGGCGTGGTGACAGCCCTGATATGGCCCTTTGTGGTCGGCTGGGCTATAAGCAACATTATCTTGCCTTACCTTACATGGATTTGTTCTGAAACGTGTTTACACTTTCTTTTTCTCTTGTTGTACGATTTAAAACACGCCAGCTTTTATGTTGTTATGTGGCAGCAAGGCAGTGAGGCTGTAAGCACTGTCTTCAGCGAACACTTAGTTGTTTGGGCAGGGGACTGGGAGTGGGATGGGGATAAAGGCAAAGGAAGGGCCTCTATGACAGAACTCTCTCTTCTCTCTCTCTCTCTCTCTCTCTCTCTCTCTCTCTCTCTCTCTCTCTCTCTCTCTGTCGTCTTCTTTGAGACAGTCATGAAATGCCTTCTGTCTGGTCGGCTCAGTTATTAGAAGTCCCTGTGACACTCCCCGGCGCCCTCGCTACCCTACCCTCACCCCCACCACCCGAGGTTTTTTCTCTTTTTTTTCTTTTTTGGTATTTTCTGTTTCTGTTTTGTTTTGTTTGTTTTTTGGTTGTTTTGGTTTGTTTTTTTTTTCTTCAGAAAATAACGGAGCGTCCACTTCACATATCTTCTTGTTTAGCCACAACTCCCTTCTCGTATTACTTCCCTCGTCCTCTCTCTGTCTCTGTCTGTCTGTCTGTCTGTCTGTCTCTGTCTCTCTCTCTCTCTCTCTCTCTCTCTCTCTCTCTCTCTCTCTCTCTCTCTCTCTCTTCTGCTCTCAAGGATGGTGTGTGTGAAATCTAGGGCTGCCTGTTGTGGTGGGAGGGGTGGTTGGGTGGCATTTTGTACGGATGAGTTGAGCAGTTCTATGCTATTTGGGGAATCGGCTGAGGACGGTGCGTTCTTAACGAGCTGAAACCTACATTGGCCTTTTTATGTGAACGTAGATTTTATTGCCAGAGCCTGTAATAACATTGTTGTTGGGTTGTGTGTTACGCTAAATTGATGTGTGCACGTCTAATGGAGGTGTATTCTGTACATCTGGGTACGGACCCATCTTGTCATCAACATGAAGATTGTATGTCTCTTTGTCTGATCTGTCATCAGTGAATGTCCTGGTAGTATGTTGTAGTTTTTCAGAGCTTTGTAGTATACGTTGCTAGTACATGCACGTGCGCGCTGGGGGATGTGCGAAATGTGTGTGTGTGTGTGTGTGTGTGTGGAGAGAGAGAGAGAGAGAGAGAGAGAGAGAGAGAGAGAGAACAGTTACAAGTTTGGCCCAGCACTTTTAGTCAACTTGGAACGGTTACAGGACAAAGCCCCGAGCAGACTGTCGTAAACGCTTAACTGCATGGCGGGACTGTCGGTGTTATTGATAGTCTGCCTACTTCAGACACCATTTGTTTTCAACAAAGCGATTCCATTTTCTTTGCTCTCACCTTCCACCCCCTTACCCCTCACCCCTCCCCTCCCCTCTCTCTCTCTCTTCTCTCTCTCTCTCTCTCTTCCTTTGTCCTCTCCCCCTCTCTCTCTCTCCTCTCTCTCTCTCTCTCTCTTTTTTTTTTTTTTTTTTTTTTTTTCCTGGTGCTTCAAAATCGATTGTCTTGCAACTCCTTGGTATGTTTTGATTGTCAGGTTATTCTAAACATGCTCTTTCCCGCACCCCACTCTCGCCTCTTTCTCCCTCTCCCTCCCTCCCTTCGTCTCTCTCTCTTCTCTCTCTCTCTCTCTCTCTCTCTCTCTCTCTCTCTCTCTCTCTCTCTGCACTCCTTTCGCTCTTGCGGCTATCTCTTTCCCACCCCACCCCCTCTCTCCCTCACTTACTTTTTTTTTTTTTTAAATAAATAATTCCTATCTAATTTTTGTTCTAGCCACGTTTACATGCTTCTTTTATTGCCTCATTTTCTTTTGCATTGTTGACCCTACTCATCTTACTTTGCATTGTTGACCCTGGTCATCTTACTTTGCATTGTTGACCCTACTCATCTTACTTTGCATTGTTGACCCTGGTCATCTTACTTTGCATTGTTGACCCTACTCATCTTACTTTGCATTGTTGACCCTGGTCATCTTACTGTGCATTGTTGACCCTGGTCATCTTACTTTGCATTGTTGACCCTACTCATCTTACTTTGCATTGTTGACCCTGGTCATCTTACTTTGCATTGTTGACCCTGGTCATCTTACTTTGCATTTTGTTGACCATCTACTCACCATCATTACTTTGCATTGTTGACCCTACCATCTACTTTCATGTACCCTACTCACTTACTTGCATTGTTGACCCTGGTCATCTTACTTTGCATTGTTGACCCTGTCATCTTACTTTGCATTGTTGACCCTACTCATCTTACTTTGCATTGTTGACCCTACTCATCTTACTTGCTTGTTGACCCTATCATCTTACTTTGCATTGTTGACCCTGGTCATCTTACTTTGCATTATTGACCCTACTCATCTTACTTTGCATTGTTGACCCTGGTCATCTTACTTTGCATTGTTGACCCTGTCATCTTACTTTGCATTGTTGACCCTCTCATCTACTTTGCATTGTTGACCCTGGTCATCTTACTTTGCATTGTTGACCCTGTCATCTTACTTTGCATTGTTGACCCTACTCATCTTACTTGCATTTTGACCCTACTCATCTTACTTTGCATTGTTGACCCTACTCATCTTACTTTGCATTGTTGACCCTATCATCTTACTTTGCATTGTTGACCTACTCATCTTACTTTGCATTGTTGACCCTTCATCTTACTTTGCATTGTTGACCCTTCATCTTACTTTGCATTGTTGACCCTGGTCATCTTACTTTGCATTGTTGACCCTTCATCTTACTTTGCATTGTTGACCCTGGTCACTTACTTTGCATTGTTGACCCTACTCATCTTACTTTGCATTGTTGACCCTGGTCATCTTACTTTGCATTGTTGACCCTACTCATCTTACTTTGCATTGTTGACCCTGGTCATCTTACTTTGCATTGTTGACCCTACTCATCTTACTTTGCATTGTTGACCCTACTCAATCTTACTTTGCATTGTTGACCCTGATCATCTTACTTTGCATTGTTGACCCTGCTCATCTTACTTGCATTGTTGACCCTACTCACTCTTACTTTGCATTGTTGACCCTGGTCATCTTACTTTGCATGTTGACCTATCATCTTACTTTGCATTGTTGACCCTGTCATCTTACTTTGCATTTTGACCCTGGTCATCTCACTTTGCATTGTTACCCTACTCATCTTACTTTGCATTGTTGACCCTACTCATCTTACTTTGCATTGTTGACCCTGGTCATCTTACTTTGCATTGTTGACCCTGGTCATCTTACTTTCGCATTGTTGACCCTTCATCTTACTTTGCATTGTTGACCCTACTCATCTTACTTTGCATTGTTGACCCTACTCATCTTACTTTGCATTGTTACCCTGGTCATCTTACTTTGCATTGTTGACCCTACTCATCTTACTTTGCATTGTTGACCCTACCATCTTACTTGCATTTGAACTCTCTTCTTTGTTGTTGACCTTCATCTTACTTTGCATTGTTGACCCTACTCATCTTTACTTTGCATTGTTTGACCCTGTCATCTTTACTTTGCATTGTTGACCCTGGTCATCTTACTTTGCATTGTTGACCCTAGTCATCTTACTTTGCATTGTTGACCCTGTCATCTTACTTTGCATTGTTGACCCTAGCTCATCTTACTTTGCATTGTTGACCCTACTCATCTTACTTTGCATTGTTGACCCTGGTCATCTTACTCTTGCATTGTTGACCCTACTCATCTTACTTTGCATTGTTGACCCTACTCATCTTACTTTGCATTGTTGACCCTACTCATCTTACTTTGCCTTGTTGACCCTACTCATCTTACTTTGCATTGTTGACCCTGGTCATCTTACTTTGCATTGTTGACCCTACTCATCTTACTTTGCATTGTTGACCCTGGTCATCTTACTTTCCATTTTGACCCTACTCATCTTACTTTGCATTGTTGACCCTGGTCATCTTACTTTGCATTGTTGACCCTACTCATCTTACTTTGCATTGTTGACCCTGTCATTTTACTTTGCATTGTTGACCCTACTCATCTACTTTGCATTGTTGACCCTGGTCATCTTACTTTGCATTGTTGACCCTACTCATCTTACTTTGCATTGTTGACCCTACTCATCTTACTTTGCATTGTTGACCCTGGTCATCTTACTTTGCATTGTTGACCCTACTCATCTTACTTTGCATTGTTGACCCTGGTCATCTTACTTTGCATTGTTGACCCTTCATCTTACTTTGCATTGTTGACCCTATCATCTTACTTTGCATTGTTGACCTCTTCATCTTCTTGCATTGTTGACCCTACTCATCTTACTTTGCATTGTTGACCCTCTCATCTTACTTTGCATTGTTGACCCTCTCATCTTACTTTGCATTGTTGACCCTGGTCATCTTACTTTGCATTGTTGACCCTACTCATCTTACTTTGCATTGTTGACCCTGGTCATCTTACTTTGCATTGTTGACCCTACTCATCTTACTTTGCATTGTTGACCCTGGTCATCTTACTTTGCATTGTTGACCCTACTCATCTTACTTTGCATTGTTGACCCTGGTCATCTTACTTTGCATTGTTGACCCTACTCATCTTACTTTGCATTGTTGACCCTGGTCATCTTACTTTGCATTGTTGACCCTATCATCTTACTTTGCATTGTTGACCCTATCATCTTACTTTGCATTGTTGACCCTGGTCATCTTACTTTGCATTGTTGACCCTGGTCATCTTACTTTGCATTGTTGACCCTGTCATCTTACTTTGCATTGTTGACCCTGGTCATCTTACTTTGCATTGTTGACCCTACTCATCTTACTTTGCATTGTTGACCCTATCATCTTACTTTGCATTGTTGACCCTGGTCATCTTACTTTGCATTGTTGACCCTACTCATCTTACTTTGCATTGTTGACCCTACTCATCTTACTTTGCATTGTTGACCCTGGTCATCTTACTTTGCATTGTTGACCCTGGTCATCTTACTTTGCATTGTTGACCCTGGTCATCTTACTTTGCATTGTTGACCCTTCATCTTACTTTGCATTGTTGACCCTACTCATCTTACTTTGCATTGTTCACCCTGGTCATCTTACTTTGCATTGTTGACCCTACTCATCTTACTTTGCATTGTTGACCCTACTCATCTTACTTTGCATTGTTGACCCTGGTCATCTTACTTTGCACTTGTTGACCCTGGTCATCTTACTTTGCATTGTTGACCCTGGTCATCTTCTTTGCATTGTTGACCCTGGTCATCTTACTTTGCATTGTTGACCCTACTCATCTTAACTTTGCATTGTTGAACCCTACTCATCTTACTTTGCATTGTTGACCCTACTCATCTTACTTTGCATTTGTTGACCCTACTCATCTTACTTTGCATTGTTGACCCTACTCATCATACTTGGAATTTGTTGACCCTACTCATCTTACTTTGCATTGTTGACCCTACTCATCTTACTTTTGCCTTGTTGACCCTGGTCATCTTACTTTGCCTTGTTGACCCTGGTCATCTTACTTTGGCATTGTTGACCCTACTCATCTTACTTTGCCTTGTTGACCCTGGTCATCTTACTTTGCCATTGTTGACCCTACTCATCTTACTTTGCCTTGTTGACCCTACTCATCTTACTTTGCCTTGTTGACCCTATCATCTTACTTTGCCTTGTTGACCCTACTCATCTTACTTTGCATTGTTGACCCAAACTCATCTTACTTTGCATTGTTGACCCCTGTCATCTTACTTTGCCTTGTTGACCCTACTCATCTTACTTTGCCTTGTTGACCCTACTCATCTTACTTTGCCTTGTTGACCCTACTCATCTTACTTTGCATTGTTGACCCTACTCATCTTACTTTGCCTTGTTGACCCTACTCATCTTACTTTGCCTTGTTGACCCTACTCATCTTACTTTGCCTTGTTGACCCTACTCATCTTACTTTGCCTTGTTGACCCTACTCATCTTACTTTGCTTGTTGACCCTACTCATCTTACTTTGCTTGTTGACCCTACTCATCTTACTTTGCATTGTTGACCCTACTCATCTTACTTTGCCTTGTTGACCCTACTCATCTTACTTTGCATTGTTGACCCTTCATCTTACTTTGCCTTGTTGACCCTTCATCTACTTTGCATTGTTGACCCTACTCATCTTACTTTGCCATTGTTGACCCTACTCATCTTACTTTGCATTGTTGACCCTACTCATCTTACTTTGCCTTGTTGACCCTACTCATCTTACTTTGCATTGTTGACCCTACTCATCTTACTTTGCATTGTTGACCCTACTCATCTTACTTTGCCTTGTTGACCCTACTCATCTTACTTTGCCTTGTTGACCCTACTCATCTTACTTTGCCTTGTTGACCCTACTCATCTTACTTTGCATTGTTGACCCTACTCATCTTACTTTGCCTTGTTGACCCTACTCATCTTACTTTGCCTTGTTGACCCTACTCATCTTACTTTGCCTTGTTGACCCTACTCATCTTACTTTGCCTTGTTGACCCTACTCATCTTACTTTGCCTTGTTGACCCTACTCATCTTACTTTGCCTTGTTGACCCTACTCATCTTACTTTGCCTTGTTGACCCTACTCATCTTACTTTGCCTTGTTGACCCTACTCATCTTACTTTGCCTTGTTGACCCTACTCATCTTACTTTGCCTTGTTGACCCTACTCATCTTACTTTGCATTGTTGACCCTACTCATCTTACTTTGCCTTGTTGACCCTACTCATCTTACTTTGCCTTGTTGACCCTACTCATCTTACTTTGCTTGTTGACCCTACTCATCTTACTTTGCCTTGTTGACCCTACTCATCTTACTTTGCCTTGTTGACCCTACTCATCTTACTTTGCATTGTTGACCCTACTCATCTTACTTTGCTTGTTGACCCTACTCATCTTACTTTGCATTGTTGACCCTACTCATCTTACTTTGCCTTGTTGACCCTACTCATCTTACTTTGCTTGTTGACCCTACTCATCTTACTTTGCCTTGTTGACCCTACTCATCTTACTTTCATTGTTGACCCTACTCATCTTACTTTGCCTTGTTGACCCTACTCATCTTACTTTGCATTGTTGACCCTACTCAGGGCGATGACTGGTTGGAAAAAAGCACATCGTGCTTATCTATTATCCTCGTAAATACAAAATTTTGTCTTGACTTGTCTTGTCTCTTCTGTCCTCTCACGTCTCTATCTTTCTCCTCTCTCTTTTCTTCTCTCTCTCTTCTCTCTCTCCTCTCCCGTCTCTCTCTCTCTCTCTCTCTCTCTCTCTCTCTCTCCTCTCCTCGTCTCTCTCTCTCTCTCTCTCTCTCTCTCTCTCTCTCTCTCTCTCTCTCCGTCCTCTCTCTCTCTCTCTCTCTCTCTCTCTCTCTCTCTCTCTCTCTCCCTCTCTCTCCTCTCTCTCTCTCCTCTCTCTCTCCCTCTCTCTCTCTCTCTCTCTCTCTCTCCGTCTCTCTCCCCTCTCCTCTCTCTCTCTCTCTCTCTCTCTCTCTCTCTCTCTCTCCTCTCTCTCTCTCTCTCCCCCCCCCCTCCCATCTCCTCCTCACCTCTTTCAGGTGCTTGGCACCTTTTCAGTCTCCATCTCGTTTGAGGGAAGCAGGCTGCGAACTGAAGACGAAGATAAGGACCTGTTCCAGCAAGCTTGGCAACGTCGGCCGCCGATGCCTGGACTGAGACAAGACATGATGGGGTTGGCAGAAGTAGAGCTGGCACTTCTCGTCATTCGCTGACTGTGCGACATCCACACAGTGTACTGAGAGAAGTTAGTTTTAATGGTTGACAGGTTATGACGACAAAAAAAGGGGGAAGAACTGATTCATTCATCATGGTTAGAGAGATTCAGGTTGCCTAGACATCTGATGAGCACTGAGGTCTATGATGCTAATCTCTATTGCAGTTCCAGCCGACCGTGCTGAGCCCTTTCACAGTTGTAAGCATGCAGCTTTTTTTTAAAGTAAAAGAAACGAGCAAAGAAAGACAGTTATCTACTAAAATACACCAACTTACAAAATGATGGCGATCTAAACTGTTGACGTCCTGAAAGCAGGACCTGCTGGATACATCGACAATTCCGCTTGATTTGTGACCCACAGTTTTACCAAATGAAAATTTTAGTGAAAAGGAATTAATGTAACAAAAATACATGAAAATTTCATAATAAAAAAACCCGCTCTAGAATGGATAGTTAGTGCCCATTCCAGTGGTTAAACTCCTACTAAGTAAGTGCCAGCTTACGCCACTGAAAAAAGGTATGAAGAGAAAGAGTAAAGACTTTTTAATATTAAGGCAGAGGAATGAGACACAGTACAGAGAAAACTGTGCTGGACAGTGAAAAGGGAGAAAGAGACTGACAGAGAAGGGGTAATCGCTAGCACAGAAATTTGCAGAAGACGGGGTGTAATGGGATTCCCAATGTTCCCCCATCTTATTGTTCTATGATTATCATACACATGAATGCATGGGGTATGGAGAGACGCGGGGGTGCGAATTATTCTGAAAGACTTTCCCCTCCTCCCCTTCAAATCCTTTTCCCTCCCTCTGGTGTCCCTCGGGGGAAGACATAGTTAGAAGTATGGTTTACTGCATGAATCGCAACCAACATGAACCAGCTTGGGTTATAATGTAAGTGTGAATGCCAACGCATAGGTGTTATTAATGACGGTTCAGAGCTGGTCTCTTCATCGACTGACAATTATGTGTCTGTCACCACAGTAGTGTCAACTAGCCCACTCCCTTCACTTCTTAAGAAACTAGATTCATGAAGATTTTGTGTGTGTGTGTGTGTGTGTGTGTGTGTGTGTGTGTGTGTGTGTGTGTGTGTGTGTGTGTGTGTGTGTGTGCGTGCGTGCGTGCGTGCGTACGTGCGTGCTTTCGTGCGTGCGTGTCTGTGGGTTTTTTTTTTTTTAAAATTAAAACCTTCATTTAGTCATTACTCATAAATCATAAGTAAGACCTAGAACTGAATGTTTTCAGACAAGTCTGCTGTACTTTTTCATGACAAAATGTATGTTCGTTCTCCTCTTTGGATGAGAACCGTGAATGAATGCAAACAAAGTCAGCCTCAGAAGAACAAAACCCGGATCGACATATGATCATGAGAATTTCCCAGCAATTGCTGGCCGATTTCTGAAGCCATGGAAGCTATGCAGGTCACTCGGTAAGCGTCAGGCATCAGATTACGTGCGGTGCGGCCACCAGCTCCGAAGAGGAGCACGTTCTGCATGTCAGGATGTTGTGCAGCAAACGGCAAGCTTTCAGACTGACAGGGAGAGCAGAAGTCATCGTTTACAATGTCACAGCAGATGAACCTAAAATATGTTCTGATGCTTATGCTTTATCTTGAAGTCAGTGTCATCTGTTCATATGTCACACGCCAAGCAGCCTTTATTTTATTGTTCTATTTTTGTTTTAACGGGATAGAAATGTTCTACATTGGGAATAGAGCATATAACACTTTAGAGGGTAACAAACAAGGGCAGATTCCAGAGGTTACTGTAGAGGTTAGCTAATAACTAATAACAAGTGCCCATTTGAATAGATGGAAATGGCACTGCTTTGGGAAAAAAATCGATGTGGAAAAATAAAAACGAATTTGTCCTGGAATTTGGGTCAGGAATTTAGTTCAGTACCCTATGCCAAGAAGGGGAGAGATTTGATTAAAAGGACGAAGTTAAAGTGTAAAGGTGTAGGATGAAGAGAGATTTGATTAATTAAAAGGAGCGACATTCAAGTGTAAACCCTACATTCTTCACAAACAGCTGTGGGAACCACTGAGTTTTGTATTTTGAACAGAACTATTTGACTATGCTTTTCGAGGGTTGATATTCATGAGCTGAGATCAGAGCTGAAGTAGGGTCTGGGGAAAGAACAGGCCTCTTTCAGTTAATTGCCTGGACTGCATCAAAGTCGTGAAATGGCTTTGGATGTACGTTTCTAAAAGATATGTTGATATGATGGGGTTGTGTGCACTGCCGACGATGAACTACTCAAGACACGGGTGTAGAATCCTTTCAATGCAGCATGCCAGAACGATGATGGTGATGACGCGGTTGCCTCACCGTGACAGCTCACATCAGTCTTCCTTGAATGACAATGGTGATAGCACCATTTCTTCTTTTCTTTCTTCTTCTTCTTTTTCTGTTTTAGGGGGGGGGGGGGGGGTTCTTCCCCCCCCCCTTTTTTTTTTTTTTTTTTTTTTTGACTGATTAAAGGAATGAGAAGTATGTTGGTGATATTGATAGTCTGCGTTCCCATCACCAAGCAAGCACATCTTTCACTGAAGCCATCACTAACGTGACCCCATTCCTTTGTTTGACCTACCACCATCTTCTCCCCCTTCTCCTCTTTCTTAGTGATCAGCACCTTTTCGTTCTCCACCGTAGTGACTGAGAATTGGCTCTGTCTACAGCAAATAGCCAACCTAGCAAGTTGTGGGGCACTGTAGGCCTATAAATCGCAGCCAACATGAAGCAGCTTATCTTTTTATGTTAGAAGGAGGTGGACGGCGATCGTGCAGGAGTTATTATTGATGGTCCAGACCTGAACTTGTCAAACAATCATGATTGTACATCTGTCAGTACGACTGTGTCATCGAGTTCACTCCCCTTATTCGTCAAATGCAATAGAATCATGAAGGTTCCAAGTGTGCATGCGCATGCGTTTGCGTTTGTGTGTTACTGTATGTGTGTTTTGTTTTGTTTCAAGCTGAGGGGTGTTCGTCAAGTTTTACATGACTTTGTTATAACCAAATTTGAATATTGCGATTTTGAATTATACTTCACATTGGATGAAAACTATGAATGAGTGAAGTCAGAATCGAAACAACTGTCTGCTTTTCTGATGGATTAGGTTGTATGCAGTGTGCCATTGAAGTCACTGAGCGCTATTCTTTCATGCAGCAGGCAAGAATGATAATCAAATAAATGAATAAAATGCTGTTGTAGCCTATCACAATAGCTGCTCACATTGGTCTTTCTTACCTGACAATGATGGTAGCACTTCTTTCATTACTTCTTTCACTCTACAGTTAAAGGAATGACAAGCATGTCGGTGATATTGATAGTCTGCTCATCAGAGGGCAAACACAGCCAAACACATCCTTCAAGCCATCACTGATGTGACCCATTTCTTTCACACCCTCCCCCACTCCTCTCCCCAACCCCTCCTTCACCCTTCCCCCATTCGCACCCCTCCCAGTGCTTGGCGCCTTTTTGTCCACCATCTTGGTGACTGAGAAGTGGCTCTGTCTGAGGTAAAGTGATAAATTCAACAGGTCTTAGTCTGGCATCGGTACCCAGCCTTTGTCTGCGATTCGCGTGAAGATGGATGGGCTGGCACCGCACTCAGTGGCAGACACAGCAGCTTGCATGTTGATGATGCTCTGACGATGACATACAGTCAGTTCAGGGAAGGGAAGGGAAGGGGAGGGAAGGGATGGTTTGTGGACAGATTTGACACTCACACAACGCACGCGCACGCTTCTAGGAGTATGGCAGCATCGTGGGTGTCCGTTGGCACGGCTTCTTCATCATTGTTGTGGTGTTGATTGCTCTCACAGCCGTGTTTGTGGACTATAAGTTGAGAGGCTCCTTTCACGATTGCATTTTTTTTTGTAATTATGACATTATTGTTTAAAGCTCTGATCATTCTGTCTCTGTCGCTGTCTGTCTGTCTGTCTGTCTGTCTGTCTGTCTGTCTTCTTCTTCTCTCTCTCTCTCTCTCTCTCTCTCTCTCTCTCTCTCTCTCTCTCTCTCCACCTCCTTCTTTGCTTATTCTCTACACCTCTCCCACCTGTTCCTCTCTCACATACGCAAGCTCTTAAGGTCCATCCTACATTAGTCTAGAAAGTCTTTACTTCGTTAAAAAGGAAACTACCATGAAAAATAAAATAGTAACTATACTAACAGTAACAATCTAGAAACGGATTGAAAGGGAGAGGGGGCGGGGGGTTACAGTGGAGATGAGGTGGGGGGGGGGGGGTGAGACATCAGAACAAGAAAGGCGAGAGTTGAGGTTAATTAATCCGGCAAGTCTGGTACTGGAAGTCTGCAGCTTGTTTCTGGTTTGTGGGCGATGGATGTGCTGGCATTGATGGCACTGGTAGACAGGTTCTAATGGTGACATCCCACACTGTATGGTTAAGGCAGGGGGTGTTTAGTGGCTGACAGGTCAGACACCCACACAATGTGGTTGAGAAGACGTCGTGGGTGTTCCCTGGTGGGTCTGCCTTGTCTTCTTTGACGTGACGATGCTGTGCTGCAGGTGGTGTAGCAGGGAGGTGAAAGCTTTCATCTGTTTTGTGTTACATTGGCTCGGTGGTTGGTTGTTGGACGGATGGAGGCGTGTCTGGGCTCAGCAGAATTGACGGGATCTCTACCTCTGTCTGTCTGTCTCTATCCATCCACCCCTTCTTTCTCTTTTGATTGATTTTTGTATTAATGTTGAAGAGAACTATAACCCCTCCCTCTCTCTTTCCCTCTCTTTCTCTCTCTGTCTCTCTCTCTCTCTCTCTCTCTCTCTCTCTCTCTCTCTCTCTCTCTCTCTCTCTCTCTCTCTCAACTTTGCATTAATGTTAATAGAGAACTATAATCTAGTTACCACTTCGTATACTCATTGAACATCAGTCTGTCCAATATTTTTTTTAAGTGGAAGGAGACTGCAGTGTTGTTGGTAACGAGCCAAAATGCAAATAAACGCGCAAACACAGAGAGCAAAACAACGCTTATTTATTACACAACTCAAAATAGGCATTGTAGGCCTATATGAAAGTCTGAGTTGCTTTGTATTCTGTTTTCTATGTGCTAATTTGTATTTGGCTCATAATCTTTTTTTTTTTATCAATGTCAGCTGTAACCATACTTAAGGCCGCCGCTCATGTCATTTTTCTTTGGAGATTCCTCGCCTTTACCTCCGGTAACCGCCCCCTCCCCCTCTCCTCCCTTCCTCTCCCTCAATCTCTTGTTTACTTCCACCCACTATTCCTTGCCTCCCTCACGCTATGTCGCGATATGGGGGGAGGTTGGGGGGGGGGGGGGGTGATGGGAGCTGTGGGAGAATAGATTTCTTCACCACATTCATTACTGAGAGTTCCAGAGTGCATATTGAAGGCATCCACTACTGCATGTTGACCTGATCGGCTCCGTGTCTGTTCACAGGGCGGGCTGCCAGTTGGCCATACTTCACCAACCTCCTGTCTGTCTCCTACACCATCCTCCGTCTCTCTCACACTTACTTACACAGTCCCTACACGTACATGTTGAATGATGGTAATTCGTGTGTATCTCAAAGTCCAAACGAACTGAGGCGTGTTGAAGACAAGAATCCCGACGAATAAATAATTCAAAACAGTGACAGTAGGCCTACTCTAGATCTTTTGAAAGTTTCATTGGAAACAAGTGTCGGTGGATCGTTTTAATACGAAGAGGCGTGTTATGGCAAACTGACTTTGGCCGAGTAGAGTACCATTCTTTTGTGGCTTTTGTCACATCAAGAAAAACAACACCAGTCTCATTTAGTTTGGACTGAAACTCTCTCTCTCTCTCTCTCTCTCTCTCTCTCTCTCTCTCTCTCTCTCTCTTCTCTCTCTCTCTCTTTGTGTGTGTGTGTATGTGTGTGTGTGTATGTGTAGTGTGTGTGTGTGTGTGTGTGTGTGTGTGTGTGTGTGTGTGTGTGTTGTGAGAGAGAGAGAGAGAGAGAGAGAGAGAGAATTAGCTGTTAAAAATTTCGTCCGACGTGGTAGAAGTGAGCGGAAAGATTAACAAAGACGTAATTTTAACATTAAAAAAGCAAACAAAATTTAAAATGTAACACTATTGAGATGATCATTTTTGTTGTTACCTCAGTGTAATATTTGTCTTTCCTTTAATCGATATTTGTATCTATGTGTTGTTTCTTATCCATTGATCTATCTCTTTATACTGTGCTTTTGTTTGAAGTCAGATTGATGCCGTTTGTTTTTCATAGTGTCTGGCAGGGCCAGGTGGGGTGTGTAAGAGGTGTAAGATTCCGAAGTATTGCGGGGGGGCGGAATAGCTCAGTGATATAGCGCTGGACTCGTAATCTTGGTGATCCTGGGGTTGCGGGTTCGAATCTCCGCCGGACCGTTTCGGTACGGGGGGTGGGGGTGGGGGGGGGGGGGGTCCCTCGGAGTTAACATCGGTTCTGACTCCATTTCCCATACAGTCCTTCGAATGAGACTATAAACCGAGGTTCCGTGAGTGAACGCACTCGTAACATCTTGCACACACGTAAAATCCCGGCCATCACCAACTTTCAGAAGAGAAGACCAGTTTGGCCGTTGGTATGGATGACACGTTACACATAGCATGCACTTTCCCCGAAGTTGGAGTATGACTGCCTTAATGGCGGGATAAAAAAAAAAAAAAAAAAAAAAAAAACACGGTCATACACACAAAACTCCACTCCCTTTGTTGGATAGATGGGATTAATCGTGGTCTGTCTAGGGAGTGTCCGCAGGAGTATCAGCCTGCGAACGCAGAAAGAAAGAAAGAAAATGCACCCCCCCCCCACCACCACCACCACAACCCACACACCACACACACACACACACACACACACACACACACACACACACACACTCCTCCCCACGATGGCAAAAATTGTATTTTTGGCAAGTTTTCTCCCTACCCCCAAAACCCCTTTTTGGACCCCACCACCTCACTCCTTCCACATGTAAACGATCCTGTCCAGTCATTGACTTGTCCCTCAGGCCGCTGAGCGTCAGTCCCTTCATTCATCCCAGTTCTCTTGTCTGGTATCAGCATCCTTCCCCATCCTTTACCACCCACACGTCCCCTTCACACCCTCCCCCATCCTGCGTCTTTTTAAGTAAAGGTACGTTGTCATTGTAGGCTGAAGAGCTCCTTCCAGGCAGTAACGTGGTCATCACTTATTATAGCTGTAGGTAGGTAGGCAGGTCTCTGTGCATGACAGCGCTGACGAAAGCTTGGCTCCGGCTTTCTGTTGAGGTAATTTCTTCTTCTTCTTGGCGTCTTTGTTTATGACTGTCTGTCTCGGTTTTTCTTTCTTTGTTTGTTTTCTTTTCTTTCTTTGTTTCTTTGTTTTCTCTCTCTCTCTCTCTCTCTCTCTCTCTCTCTCTCTCTCCTCTCTCTCTCTCTCTCTCTCTCTGAGTTTTTTTTCCCTTTCGTTCTCAGTTTATTTTCTTTCTCTCTTTTTTTGTGTAACGAGAAGTGGTGGTGGTTGGGGGTGGGGGTGGGGGTGGGGGAGGCCTGGCGGTAGGGGGCACAAGTACAGGCAACCTGTTCCCTCATCACTATGACTAAGACTTAGCTACAACAACAACAAAAAAGAGAAGAAAAAAAAAAGAAAATGAAATGCATAGAGAAGGAGGGAAGGAAGAGGGGGGGGGGGGGAGGGGGGGCTCTAGCTGAGTGGAGGGAGGATCGGGGAACAAAGGATGAGGAGAGAAATAAGGCGTGCACGTTTAAATACTAAACCACTTCACTGACTGGAGACGATGGGCATTGAAGTCTGTCTTTTGGGAACTGTGGAATCATGGGACACGCGGGTCTAGAGTCGACTCTTGTCTCCTTTGGATGAAACGCGTCAGTATACAGCTGGTCTGCTCTCGGTCTCTCTCTGTGTCTCTCTGTCTCTGTCTCTGTCTCTGTCTCTCTCTCTCTCTCTCTCTGTATTTGTGTGTGTGTGTGTGTGTGTGTGTGTGTGTGTGTGTGTGTGTGTGTGTGTGTGTGTGTGCGCGCGCGCGCGCGCGCGCACGCATACATTCTTTTCTTCTGACTTGAGGTCCTTAAGGTCAAGGTTTCAAATGCTTTGTTCTGTATGGCGCCGCTTCATAACTGTTTGAATCATCATAATCGGTACGTTACAGTGAAAGATCTTGAAAAGGACTAACACCTGAGGGAAGGGAGAACAATGACACGTGAGGGATGGGGAACGAGGGGAAGGGGAAGAGAAGTGTCACAATAAGAGACAAGGTGGGGAGGGGGAGCGTGACAGTGAGGCCGGCTCAGGAATTGAAGGCACACCACATCAAATGAAGGGGGCTGTTGCCGGCTCAGGAATGGAAGGCACACCACATCAAATGAAGGGGGCTGTTGCCGGCTCAGGAATGGAAGGCACACCACATCAAATGAAGGGGCTGTTGCCGGCT
Source organism: Conus canariensis (assembly GCA_033310375.1). Taxonomy (NCBI): domain Eukaryota; kingdom Metazoa; phylum Mollusca; class Gastropoda; order Neogastropoda; family Conidae; genus Conus; species Conus canariensis. The sequence continues at coordinate 18,624,399 of CM065718.1, forward strand.
CAGGAATTGAAGGCACACCACATCAAATGAAGGGGGCTGTTGCCGGCTCAGGAATGGAAGGCACACCACATCAAATGAAGGGGGCTGTTGCCGGCTCAGGAATTGAAGGCACACCACATCAAATGAAGGGGGCTGTTGCCGGCTCAGGAATTGGAAGGCACACCACATCAAATGAAGGGGGCTGTTGCCGGCTCAGGAATGGAAGGCACACCACATCAAATGAAGGGGGCTGTTGCCGGCTCAGGAATGGAAGGCACACCACATCAAATGAAGGGGGCTGTTGCCGGCTCAGGAATGGGAAAGGCACACCACATCAAATGAAGGGGCTGTTGCCGGCTCAGGAATGGAAGGCACACCACATCAAATGAAGGGGCTGTTGCCGGCTCAGGAATGGAAGGCACACCACATCAAATGAAGGGGGCTGTTGCCGGCTCAGGAATGAAGGCACACCACATCAAATGAAGAGGGCTGTTGCCGGCTCAGGAATGGAAGGCACACCACATCAAATGAAGGGGCTGTTGCCGGCTCAGGAATTGAAGGCACACCACATCAAATGAAGGGGGCTGTTGTGAGGGAATGGAAAGGAAATCTTTATGGCGGGGAAGCATTAGAGTGGCTAGAGTGAATGTCGCCATAAATGATCGTCAGTTGGAACTCTGAACGGAAGGTGAGTGCATCTGATTGTTCGCTCGTAAACTGGGCTTCCTATGTATGAAGTTGCAGAGCGCGCACACACACACACACACACACACACACACACACACACACACACACACACACACACACACACACAACACCTTTTCTTTTAAGGTTCATGACTGTCGCACATCTTTATAACTTCAAATAAATCAAGTTGATTCAGTTTTGTTCACGGCTGTGCCATTTCCGCTACATCTGTCACTTCCCGTCTGCAGAGACTATGACATCACAGTTTATTTCCGTTTCTATCCTGTCAGTTATAGATTTCTACCATCCAAAACAATCCACTCAAACCGCTTCGAGATATCCACGTTAACATAGCGCTTTGGGGCTGTCCTTCATCCCTGTTTAAACGCTTTGTCCTGCCCGTCGCACTGACTGCCGATTGATGAAAGAATGAGACTCAAGATCTCTCTCCTTCGTATTAAGATCATTCGTCGTTGGTGGTTCTATGATATCAAACAACCTACACACGTTGTCAATGGGACGAATAAATATTATGGTGCCAGCGTTGCGAATACCAACGCCCGCACATTGTTTCTTCTTTTTGCAGGCGAAGACGACCACGACTTCTGCTATCACTGGGTGGTGGGTGATGTGTGTACGAGGATGGCTGATCAGGCCGGTCCTCACATTGAATAGTCCGCTGCAGTGTGGACAGGACAGACTTGGAGGTGAGCCAGGCTGAAAGGTGGTGTTTGCTCTGCACTTCTGGAGCTGACGGTTTTGCTCCTGTGCCTCCACTCGCCTCGTTTCAAAGTCTGTCACTTTATGATTTGATCGTGGTGCGACAGGTTGAACGATCTTGTGCAGCTTCTTCCCAGGAGGCAGGGCCGATGCTACAGCTCTTCAGTGAGGCCTTCAATATGTCTTTGTAACGCTGCATGGGAGAGCTTGCCGATTTTCATCCATACGCTGTACCATCTCATCGCCCGGAAACGTAGCCAGTGAACACTGACGACAGACAAATTTTGAACTCGTCATTTTTTTTATTTTTTTTTTAATTCCCGTGACCTTTAACCTCGAGTTATGCATGCGCGCGCTGTAAACAGGGGAGACGAATGTAAGTGATTTGAACGTAGAAATTGTAGTCACTGTAAACTTGATGACTGAACGAAACGTTGGCGGTGGTAAGGCGTGAACAGTAAGACAGCCATGCTTCAAAAGGCCTATTGACATGGACTCCTCCGCTGTGGATGTTAGTAGACGACTCAGCAGAGACACACGTACCACAATCGTTCGTAGGCTACCAAGTCAGTCTGTCGCCATCATATGCACATGCTCGACAAAAAAACGGCTTTACCGTATTTTGTGTGTGTGTGTGTGTGTGTGTGTGTGTGTGTGTGTGTGTGTGTGTGTGTGTGTGTGTGATCTCCCCATGTCCCTTCAGTGGAATTACCCCCACCTCTCCCACCCAGCTCACGTCACCTCTCCATCCATATCTACACCAACTTGGATCGTCCGGACGCAGTCCGTTCAGCGGCTATCCACAAGGAATGGTCAATGTTAAGTCCGTAACACTTTGTATTAGTGGATACGAAGTCCATTTATAACTTCACATCAAAAGTGGAAGATCGCTTGAGTACTTGCGTTGCAGATGGCACCCTTGGATTCTTATGAAGAGGTTTGTTTCATGTCTGATTAATTAAATGGTCACACTCACCAACTCGCTTCATGTGCTCTCTCTCTCTCTCTCTCTCTCTCTCTCTCTCTCTCTTCTGTCTGTCTCTCTCTCTCTCTCTCTCTCTCTCTCTCTCACACACACACACACACACACACTCAGAGCTCAGAGAGAGAGAGAGAGAGAGAGAGAGAGAGAGAAAGAGAGAGAAAGAGAAAGCGGGGAGTACAGGGACATACACACACACACGCACCACACACATGCACACACACACACACGCGCGCGCGCGCGCTCGCACACACACACACACACACACACATAGACTCAGAGAGAGAGAGAGAGAGAGAACAAAATGACACATTAAAGATACAGCACTAGAAAAATTTTATTCAATAAGACAATGCAGCTAAAAAATTAAAAAATAAAAACTAAAGAAATAAAACGGAAAAGCCTTTCCTGCGTTGTGGTCACAAAAAAATAAACCAGGTTTTATTTCGCCAGAATGCAAAATAATTATCATGAAGCAGACGTCTGGCCGGAAAGGGCGACAACCTACCGGGAACTAACACGCTCAATAGTAATGCTAGACACAGTCAGAAGGAAGAACTCAATAGTAATGCTAGACACAGTCAGAAGGTAAGAACTCAATAGTAATGCTAGACACAGTCAGAAGGAAGAACTCAATAGCAATGCTAGACACAGTCAGAAGGAAGAAGTCAATAGCAATGCTAGACACAGTCAGAAGGAAGAAGTCAATAGTAATGCTAGACACAGTCAGAAGGAAGAACTCAATAGCAATGCTAGACACAGTCAGAAGGAAGAACTGAACAAACAACTTACTTCAGTTTCCTTGTACAAATCTACTGACAGGACAGATTTATTGTGTAACAAATGCAAAATGACAGGATAGAGAAACACATTGCGGATACGCGTGGAAATAGCGTAGGCTCAACATGTTCAAAGCATATGGCAATCGCCACGGGGGAGGGGGGGGGGGGGGGGGGGGAAGAAAGAAAAACCTTATGACCACAATCTTGTCAGGAGAGAAAGGTTGGATACATGGAAGGAAAGGGTCCCGAGAGTTGGTGAGGAAGGTTGGGGGGGGGGGGGGGGGGTGGCTGGGCGGTTCCTAAAATCAACAAATTTAAACTTAGAGAAATAAATCTGCCTTGAATACTATGTTGTTTAAACGTGTTTGTTTGTTTGTAAATCCCTTTTTTTTCACCGGTGCATGGTATT
>CM065718.1:18632957-18640457 GCA_033310375.1 Conus canariensis
TTCGGATCTGTTCACTTGTCTCTATTAACGAGTTATTCATTTGCTTATTTATTACATCTTTTCTTTCTTTTCGTTTTTTTTTTTTTTTTTTTGGTTCTGTCTCATCTTCGGCGTCCTCTCAGTCGGCGTCCCCCCCCCCCCCCCCCCCCCCCCCCCCCCCCGGCCCCCCGCCCCCTCCCCCCCCCCCCCCCCCAAGCCGCTCATTCCAGCTCCTCAAAACACACCCACACCCAGGTTCTGTCCTGTCTCGGCCTGAGCATCGGCAGCCCACAGAGAGCGATCAATATCAGGTCGTCACGTGCAGATCCATCAGAGGAGACTGCGCCGCTGCTGGATCACTTCGTTGGTGGCCTGTTCTGATCCAGCACACGCAGGACACCATGGATTCCGGGGCCGGAATAGCTCAGTTGGTAGAGCGCCGAACTCGTGATCCTGAGGTTGCGGGTTCGAATTTCGGTACAGGGGGATTTTTCCCTCGGAGTTAACATTGGTTCTGACTCCATTCCCCATGCAGTCCTTCGAATGAGACTATAAACCGAGGTTCCGTGTGTGAACGCACGCACAACATCTTGCACACACGTAAAAATCCCATCACCAACTTTCGGAAGAGGCCAATTTGGCCGTTGGTATGGATGACACGTTACACATAGCATGCACCCTGCGCGAGAAATGGAAAGAATGAAGGAAATAAGGAAACTGAGTGCACGATATTGACCGGATGACACGGGAAACGACTGAATGATGCGCCGGCAGGCAGCTCTTCAGTCGGCACTAACCCAGGTAGGCAGCCCGTTGTGTAAACGAGTGTTTATTATATTATATGTAAAGCGCTTAGAGCCCTAATCTTTAGAGAATAGGCGCTATAAAAATTAACATTATTATTATCATTATCTACGACCCCCTCTTTACCGTTCCCTCCTCAGCCAACGACAATAGCAGCTGAATCACGGACGCGGCGGTGAGTGAGAGTTTCCCTCCAGAGGGCGCCACTACATCCACCTAGCGACAGACTCCATGAACTCGCCAAGACCGACAATCTGGACATGAACTCATGGTCATGGATGTGGAGAGGAAATTGAAACTGAGGTCACCACGGGAGCACAGCATAAGGAATCTGAAAACGTTCTACGCTTCAACACCAAATGATCTAAAGCGAATTTTGGCTAGGGTGTAGGGTGAGACAATAATAATATTGAATTACAAGCCGGGTATATGGACACAAAACGAATTTGGGCTTTCGTTATAACGAGACGTGGCTACAGAATGAATGGCTGAGGCCGGGGGAAAGGAATCATCATCACTTCCATATAACAGGTTCGTCACCACCGACTTCGACGTGACTGGCTTTGGATGGTGCGATTATGAGCTCACAGTTTTTTGACAGTTCATGCGCGCGCGCGCGCGCGCGCACGCACGCACACACGCACGCACGCACGAACACACACACACACACACACACACACACACACACACACACACACACACACACACACGTACATGCTCTTGTCTAATATCAAGTTTCATGAAAAGATGTGAAATGGAAGTACTACAACTATTACAGCAACGACTATTACCACTGCTACGGTTACGACACACAACTTCCACTTTCTCATTCCTATACTATTACAAAGGTTTCAATATGAGCCTTAAACATGTCTTTACTTTAATTCACAACACAGATCACACAATATAATGTGGAAGACACCGATTCTTCGATATCCAGAACCATACATTCTGGTATCTACTTCTCCAAGTAAAATAAACACGGTATCAAGAGTAAAAGGGGAAACAAAAAAAAATACAGGTTCAGAGTCAGAGAAACAAAATATCAGAAAATATCACAACGGCACAAATTACCGTGCCCCCTCCTTCTTCTTTCCCTCCCCCCTCCCCCGTGCCCCTTCCCTCTTAACCGGCAAATACAATATATTCAGCTTGTGGAGAATTGCAATAAGCACAACAACAACAGCGACATTAAAACATAATGAAGAAGGCGCATACCACTTCTCAAATCAGCAATAGACTACAAGCAACACAGATTGCAGATGCTGTCGATGAAGAGCGCGTACAACATTAATTTTGTTGATATACTGTAAGCGTACATCTAGATACAATATACACAGGACTGCCCGTAGCATTGGATAACTTCTGTATCACATTTTGAAATCATTTCCCCGGATCGGAGTTCATGTTGATCCGATTGCAATTCTACAGCCTGATGATTTCGCATGGGCGGATAGTCAACAGGCCATTGAGTCAATCACCATCTGTTCATGAAAAATAGACGATGTTCGGAAATCTGCAAGGGAGATAATCTGTGTTAGAGTTTGCGTTCAGCGTGAGTGGCCCCGCCGCTTTCATGGGACAGATGGGCACGTGTGCCCAAAACGATTTTGCGCCACAAGTCAGCTTCACAGTTCAATGAGAGAGAGGAAATACCACAACAACGGTGTGAAACGCGGTGCACCTGTAGTGCCGAGTCGATATCCTGATCGCTATCCTAGTGCGCGTCTCAGATAAAATTATTTGACCCTTTAGATCTAGTTGCTTGACCCATAACTGAAAATAGGTAGCTTTTTGCATTTTAAAGACAAGCGTCAGACTCGCTAACTCTATCTGCTTGACCCATAAACTGAAAATACGAAACAATTTGCATTTTTAATATAAGCGATATCTTCCCCTGCTATCTTTGTTTGCTTTTCCTAAACAGGTCTGTTTTCAGGCTTTCAAATCCGCGCTCGGTTCAACATGACTTCCGATCCAGCAGTCGCGACGACAAGATCAACACACACTGTGCCTCAGTCTTTTTCAGCAGCCACAATCAATGAATCAGACAGGAACAGGGAAGTGTTCCAGCAAGTCCAAATCGTCAATTCACACGGGGGAATAACATAAGAATAAGACTGATTTTGGCAATATTCAACAAACCTTTTACGGAAGAGAACAAATAGGCTACTCACAAACGTTAAGAGTAAAAAGGCCATGGTTCGTCAAACGAAATATTATTGGCGTGACTGGACCACGGACTTAGTGGGGATCCATGGAATACTTCGTAATTAATGGAAGTCGGTGATTTACGATCTTGTTTTCACTAATAGATGTCTTGCTACGATCTACTGTTCGTTGTCCTGATTGACGTTTGAACGACTTTCTCTCAAGGGAGAGAACACATCCCTATATCCAAACAGTGAGAATGCCCAAGTCTCTACGGTCATTCAGGGACGTTACTGTTACTTTATGGTGTGTGGGACCAAAAAAATGGCTGAACATAATTCGGATAGTTTCTCTTTGACATCCAGGCCTAAAACACCATTTATGTTGTTCACATCGAACATACAGTGGATTCTAAACACACTAAAAAGCTGAAGTAGAATCTGAACTCTTTAATTTCGCCTCAGTTGGTCGTTTCAATCTCTTTTATATTCAAATACTACAGCATGTGTCCGGACACGTGATTTGTTCAGTTCTGTACACTAACTTCTGATTGGTAGATAGAGACCACAGCGTTTACCTGCAGCCAGCAAACTGCGGCCCAGCTTCAAATTAAGGGGTTGAAGGAATGAGTCAGATATCTGATTGAATGACACTGGGAAACGAATGTTTTGGGCCAGCAGGCAGCGCTTCATTACCTAGACAGACAGCCCGTTGTGTAAACGAGAGTGTGGATTGTAAAACGCTTGGAACTCTCTCTCTAAACGAGGACTCCGCTTTACAAGTAATAATGATAGGGTTCCTGGATGTTTTGACACTCACTGGCCTTCAAACAATTTTTTTTTTCTTTTTTTTAAAAATCCATCCTGTTTTCTTTTGCCAAAGATCAAAACGAGTTTGTTTAGCAAACGGATTGAATGTTCTGTAAATATCAAATAAACATACAACACGACATAGCCCTACTATTTCAGCCGCATATTTGACGGAAAGACGTTCTCCATAACAGGAAAATTATATAGTGGGATTTTAAGTAGGGGCCCCTAAACTTACCATGTGCACCTAAACACTGCTCATTGATGCTGGATTGAGACAGATTGGTGGGTCTTCTAACCTGCCGTTTTGTCCACAACCACCCCCCTCACTCGCACTCCCATTCTCCGTCGTTTTGTCCCCCTATTTAGATCAAAATAGGATAAAACAACGATCAATTTGTAACCAGACCTTTATCTTGTATAGAACATGATCGTGCATAGTATTGAAACCTTGGAGAAATATTCCAAACGAAATGAATAATGTACACGAACAAGTCATTTGTTTGACCCAACATATGTAAACTTTACGAAAATACAACTACAGGCCATTCTTTTAGGTGGGGAAAGGAAACGGAAAAGAGGAGGGCAGGAGGGGACGGGGGCGAGGGAGACCTAAGGGGGGCAAAGCAGCGGGTCACAGTCCTCCGTGTAAGACCTAGAGGACATAACCACGGAAGTGAGGTGGGTGTGGGAGAAGGGGGAGATGGAGACAAAACGGCTGATTACAGGTTTTCTGAGTATAGAACAGTGTAGAATAAACTATGACATTGATGTTGGACGTTTTATTTATTTGTTCTCTTCTTTGTTTCTTTCTTTCTTTACTTATTTATTCATTTATTTATTTACTTATTCATTTACATGTTTGCTTGCTTTTTTTCTTTCTTTTTTTTATTTTCGCTTGATTATTTCCACAATACAATGAATTTGAATACTATGGCCGCCCCCCAAATGAAATGTATTTATGACTCGAGAGTGCAAAGTTAGGTCAACCAACCAACCACACACTGATTTTGAAGATGAGTAAGCTGTTATGTGGTTTCTTTTCTTGGCACAAACCCAAGCAGTTGTCTTAGCGTGAACATAGTCAGTGATCTTTAATTCTCTGCGAGGTTTATCACATCCAGATGTTTTGGCTTGAAGTGCAGTCATTCGTTAACTGCATAGTTAACGGTTAAACCAGTAAGGCCATCTATCATCGTCACATCGAGTCAGTCCAGTAAGAAAAGTTTGTGGATGTAAACGTTGTCGGACCAACTGTACACACGATGAAGTCGCAGGGCTGCCTGCATACGATAAGCGCGCGCGTAGGCCTATTTTGTTTTAAATGTCAATAAGAGAGCACGCCAAATTTTATGTCAGGAAAAGCGCGTTTTTAGGTTGAAAAGCGCGCTCCTTTCTTTTCTTTAAGAACGCCAATTGAAGTTTAAAGCGTGAATCGTCTATTTTCGGGGGACCAATGCAGAGAAATGGGTGTGGTGAGAGAAAGAGAGAGAGAGAGAGAGAGAGAGGGGGGGGAGGGGAGTGGGGGGGGGGGTGGCAAAGACATTATATCAGCACAAGGGCGACGACTTGTAATTTGCTTGCTAGATGTCAACAATAGTGTCAGTAAAGGTTACCCGCTTCATCCAAATGACAAAATGCGGTCTACTTAAACTCAAAACTTTAAAGTCAAATGAAACTGTGGTGAGTTCGAAAAAAAAAGAAGAAAGCAAAAGAAAATTAAAAAAATGAAAAAATAAAATGATGACCCAAATGGATTTTAACCGCACTGACCTTTACAATACACGCTGCTTGACGGAGGGGGGGGGGGGGGGGGGGGAGAGAGAGTTCGCAAGTTTGAACAACGCGCTTTTGGGTGGTGGGTAATGCGCGCTTATGAGGGATGCGCGCTTTTCAACTGGTCTCAATAATTGCTAATCCAACGAAAACAATACGAACGAACAGGAACATTCTATCCTTGAATGTCCTAAGCTCTACCAGTCCGTCTATGACCACAGCCCAATGGCGTCCTTTGAGGCATGGTCGTATCATGAGGATTCGTCAGCTGTCAGGGAAGGGCACACAACGAATATAATTATCTTGATGAAGTTTTCTAACTGCCATTAATAATGAAGGCGTTGAAAGGAGGGTAGTTGGTGGTGGCGGGGAGAAGGGGAGGATGGGAAAATAAATGGAAGGGGTCGAGAAAGAAGGACACACTTCAGAACGGTATTGATGACGTCATTCCAACTACCACAAAACTTTGTTTTTTTTTTTAGTCTAAAAAATAATAAGACTGAAAGAAAAAGAAAGAGAGAGAGAAGAGAGAGAGAGAGAGAGAGAGAGAGAGAGAGAGAGAGAGAGAGAGAGAGGGGGGGTGGGGTGGGGGTGGGGGTGGGGAAGGAAAACAAACAGGATTGAGAATACCCGTTTCAAATCGATCCGCATGCCTACGAGTATACGAAGATGCGTTCATTCTTCTTCAGGATAGTCTGTCATCATCCCCATCATCGTCCTGTCACTAGACTTTACAGTGTTACTGTCACCACTTTTGCCCAGTTGTACACGAAGTCCCGATGTGTGAGCAGCCTCGCAACTTCACAAAGACCAGAAGAGTGTGAAACCACAAAGACGAAGCCTTGATGGACGCTGTCGTTCAAAATGGCCGCGCGTTTCCCAGGTCTCAGTCTTGTCACGACTAGAATGCTTGAAGAGGTAGCGTCTGTAGTTTTCAGTCTCCGATCGTCAAGACTAGAATACTGGAAACAGAGGTAGTAGTAGATAGAGTCTGTGTGCTTCCGCCTTAGATTCTCAGACTTGGAGAGAGACAAGAGACAGAGAGTAGATTCTGTTGCGTTTCCCCCGCCTCAGATTGTCAGACAGGTAGACAGGCGATGAAGGTGGAGTCCTTGAACGCTGGTCGGTAGCCCAAGAGAGATTCATCACAGATCGGTATGAAGTGCTGCAACACACACACACACACACACACACACACACACACACACCACACACACACACACACACACACGCACGCACGCACGCACGCACGCACGCACGCATTCATGCACGCACGCACGCACACACACACACACACACACACACACACACACACACACACACACACACACACACACACACACACATACACACACAACTTTGAGAATGGACAAAAAAAAAAGGAATACCTATATTAACACTCTCTTTGAACAAATATATCTGGACGTCTTTGGCTTGGCCAGGAGACATTAAACACAATGATATAAGTCTGGGAATTGTACGCGTAAAGACAATAAACTAATGCAATAAATAATTGCTAGTTTCCCATTTTGTGGGCAAGAAATTTCAGGAAAAAAAACAAACAAGACTATCCGATTAACCTGATGCACATTTCTAAGCAGTCAATTTTCATGCAAGTTCTGTAACAGTTTTCAATATAAGCACTTTGTTTCTAATAAGACTTCAGACTTCTCATGATGTACAGCCTCTCCTGGATTAATTCTTTGTTCGTCTGTTGCCATCTGTAAACTTCAAGTTTTAACTGGCATCAAGAGAAAGGAATTTGATGGGAGTTTTCTTTTTTTTTTTTTTTTTTTTAAACTCCGCAGTTTCCAGCGAATGGAACTCTTTGCAAGTCCCTACTTTTGCCGTTTGTCTTTAGTCCATTCCCTGAAAATGCAGATGCGTTAGTCCGTTCGCAATGACAACTTGATGAAACTAAAAATTCAAAACGACACTGACAACCTTTTCAAATCGTAATTAAAAAACAAACAAACACACA
>CM065718.1:18647957-18652957 GCA_033310375.1 Conus canariensis
ATGCCAAGTTACAGTAACACGTTAAGCTCCTGTGCGTGTTAGTCACCATGTCCAGTTACAGTAACACGTTAAGCTCCTGTGCGTGTTAGTCACCATGTCCAGTTACAGTAACACGTTAAGCTCCTGTGCGTGTTAGTCACCATGTCCAGTTACAGTAACACGTTAAGCTCCTGTGCGTGTTAGTCACCATGTCCAGTTACAGTATAAGTGTTGCTGGTGCATGTGGTTCTTGTACTGTCAGAAATTACAATACAAGTGTGATTGGTGCATGTGGTACTTGTACTGTCAGAAATTACAATACAAGTGTGATTGGTGCATGTGGTACTTGTACTGTCAATATTACCGGACTAGTGTACCAAGACACTGTCTTTAATTTGTAGTCCAGTTGGGCATTTACTTTAAGATATTTTGCAGGTATGTTGTAGGGATGCTTAGAGGGACATGTATATGCACTTAGATAACCACATTATGCATACACTTACATAGTCACAGACATTTATGCATCTGTCTGTCTGTCTGTCTGTCTGTCTGTCTGTCTGTCTGTCTGTCTGTCTTCTCTCTCTCTCTCTCTCTCTCTCTTCTCTGTCTTGTCTAATATCACATATGGAAAAGACGTAAAACTGAAGTTACTACTACTACTACTACTACTACTACTACTACTACTACTACTACTACATTGTCTTAGCCGTAGTGACAAATTACGCCACAAATTTTTTGCAAGTGTATGAGTTAGTTATAATGCCAAGTTGCATTGTTAAAAGAGTAAGTATTTATTTTGAATGCCAACTTACGGTAGGCTGCTGTTTTTTTTTTTTTTTCTTTTCTTTTCTTTTCTTTATTGTGATGTCTGAGTGCCAGACAAATGTCGCAACTGTGGAACAGGTTGTAATGGTAGGCTACATTACAATGCCGAATGAGGACAGAAAATTTTCTGTTTTATTTTTCGTTTACATGTGTCATGTGTAAATCGTAATGCCAGCTTACAGCACAAAGGTTACAGGTGTAGGGCGTTACTTACAATGTCGTACATGAGCAACACTCGCAAGTGCACAGGATTATTTTCAATGCCAAACTACAGCACAAATTTGACAGGTACATTGGAATATTCGTGCTGACAAATGAAAGAGCAAGTGTTACAGGCGTCGGGGGGGGGGGGGGGGGGGGGGGTATTTGTAATGCTATAAATTTGTACAAACCTGACAGTTGTAGGGGATTATCTGTAATACCAAATTACGGCAAAATAGTACAGTTATAGGGGGTTTTGCAATGCCAAATGACGACACAAACTGTTACAGGTATGGGGGGAATTATTTGCAATGGCAAAAGGACGACGCGAGCTTCAGATTTTTATAAGACTATTTGCTGTGCCAGATGACTGTGCGAGTATTGTTCATGTACACTTTGTACTAACACTAGATAACGAAACAACTGATCAATGCGTTAGTAGCGATGCCAATTGTACGTGTCAGTTAGATCAAATCTGGGTTGACATGTCGCTCATGGGTATGTTGGTATTGGTTTGTGTCCGTGTTATTTATGCGTGTCAAACCATGACACAGCTTTGGATAGTATTAGTTATGGTCCGAAATTAAGAGTTCAAGTGTTGTTTGGGGAAACAACTGTTACTAGTACGTGTTTTCTTCACTACTAATTAATGTGATAATCTGTAATGGCTGTGAAAATTGTATTCGACACGTTCTTTTTCTGGATTGTGTAATCTTGGAGGCTACACAGTGACAGGAAACCTGAGCAGTGAAGTGATTAAGTATGCAATACATACTAATACTACATACATACATACATACATCATACATACGTACATACATATATAATCAGAGAAATAAATAAATGAATAAATAAATAAGTAAATAAATAAGTGACTAAGCAGGTGTAAACGTATGCTTAAATAACTAAGCAAGTAGATCAATACAAAAATAACTTTGTATTAGTAATTATTATGATTTTAAAAAAAAAAAAAAAAAAAAAAAAAAAAAAAAACGGAAACACTCTGCAAGCGATCGTCAAACTGATTAACGGAACTAGCAAATAAGCCATGGGCAAAGAAGTATGTATGTGAGTGAGTAAGTAAGTAAGGATGTGGAATAAGCGATGACTAAATACATAGCTAAATGAGATAGATAAAGCTGTCACAGTGTCAGCAATCATCACGAAGCGATATCAGCAGCCTACGGTTCCATCATCAAAATATGTTTTATGCTTCTACCGTCCCGAAGAGAGAATAGAGACAGAGCATCACATGAAAGAAGTCGTGTTCTTGAGGAGGAAGGGGCTCCGAAGACATTCAGGATTTCCACTGTTTAAACATGTGCAGCTTAAGACAAGCTAATAAACATTCACTTCTTCGTCACCCCTTTCCTAGACGACGACGACAACAGACGACAACAACGATGATGTGATGGATGATGATGATGATGATGAAGAAAGAAGAAGAAGAAGAAGAAGAAGAAGAAGAAGAAGAAGAAGAAGAAGAACAACAACAACAACAACAACAACAACAACAACAACAAAGGAAGAACAATGGCTATAATGAAGAACATCACACTTTCAGAAAGAACAAGCAACCCGTTGGACTCAATTAACAAACACATGTAAGACTGAAGATGATTACCGCCGCCGCAAAAAATTCAAAACAACAACAACGACGACGACGACCACACAACAACAACAACATCAACAACAACAACATCAGCATTCGAGCGTGAGAAACAGTTCAGTCCCTTCTCACTTTCATTGCACACATCTATGTCTGTTTGTCTCTGTCTGTCTTCTGTCTGTCTGTCTGTCTCCTTCTATGTCTGTCTGTCTGCCTGCCTGCCAGCCTGTCTGTCTATTTGTCTGTTTCTCTCTCTCTCTCTCTCTCTCTCTCTCTCTCTCTCTCTCTCTCTCTCTCTCTCTCTGTATAACGCACGCGCCTTCCACATCTTTTTTGCCCTTCCTCTAGAGGCCTTTTAACTCTTCCCCCTCTCTCTCCACTCCCTTTTCCCCCATCATCATCATCATCATCATCATCATCAAGAGAGAGAGAGAGAGAGAGAGAGAGAGAGAGATGCCATCGTACCCCCCCCCCCCCCCCCCCCCTCCCAGAATATGCAAGATATTCTGGCAATACACACCACACCTTTTTGCAAGCTCCAGCCACAATGTGTCGGGTGACCTTTAGTTTTGTTTCTTACCCACATGTTGTTCCAAGGCACGCGCTGTTGTGCTTTGCTAAAGCCATTGGGTCTGCAGCGTTATTATCCTCTGTCGGTCTGTCAGGGGTGCCAGCCACCGTGGACTCCAAAATGCCATGCCAGAAATGCCGTAGGTAAGGTGGCAGAGAGAGAGAGATTGTTGACTCGCTCAGTAGTTGGGGCACAGGGCTGAAGCTTTGAACTTGGTTGTGTGGGAAACCTTGCTGCCATTGACCTGTGTGTGTGTGTGTGTGTGTGTGTGTGTGTGTGTGTGTGTGTGTGTGTGTGTGTGTGTGTGTGTGTGTGTGTGTGGTGAATGTGTGTGTGTGTGTGTGTGTGTGTGTGTGACGGAGAGGAGGAGAGAGAGAGAAGAGAGAGAGAGAGAGAGAGAGAGAGAGAGAGAGAGAGAGAGAGAGAGAGAGAGAGAGAGAGCATGCATTTATAAAGTCAATCAAAAATGATCTTTGTGTGCGGTTAAAGGGAGAAGTTGACAATTCCTTTAATTCGGCCCTCTGAAAATTGAAAATGAACAAGAAAGGAAAAACAGCATGTGCGAAACAAAACAAACAAACAAACAAACAAACAAACAAACAAACAAACAAACAAAAAGAAGTCTCATCAAGAAAGAACAAGCAACTGCATTTTCGAAAACTTCTACTACTCGATATGTAATATATGATTCTAACTATCCCGGATAGAATTGTGAGTAATGAGCTGTCATAAACACATCAGTTACACAATCACAAGAGAGAGAGAGAGAGAGAGAGAGAGAGAGAGAGAGAGAGAGAGAGAGAGAGAGAGAGAGAGAGAGAGAGAGGTCAAAAGACAATGATCAGAGCGTTCAAATGCGGATCTGGGCAGTTCTGAGTTCCCATCGCCCGCGAGATCGAATCTTGGAGACTGGACCACCCCCTCTGTCCACCAAGCAATCAACAGGTACCTGATTCAGCTCAGAGAAAGATGGGCACCGTCTTCCAAAGTGCTGTACCTAAGACACGCTCAATGTCTAACAGGTCATTGCCCTTACGACCATTAATAAGCCTACGAGACTTAAAACCTTCAACCTTTAACATGGCACAGATTTCAACAGTAAAAACAGAATTACTGGCCCGCCAAACGAAGGAACAAACCCCTTTACAAATGAAACACAACGCGTTTCGACCTGTTAGGTCTTCATCAGACAGGATGGATTTCAGTCAAAACTATGTGAACAAGGGAGAAATAGACAGTCACTTATTTCTTCGATCTGGGAGCAACATGTGGTCTTGGGTGAACAACCACATATTCAATGATGATGATGATGATGATGATGATATAATAATAATAATAATAATAATAATAATAATACAAAAGCAGCACTAACAAAAATCATTAGAACGGTATTAAAATCATATATTTATAATGCTGACAATAGTAATAGGAATTTAATAACAATGGTCGTAATAATAAAAGAGCAAGAAGAAGAGGAAGGAGAACAATGGTTATATAAAATAACAATCAGCATCATCATCATCATCATCATCATCATCATAGTAGGAATAACAGCAATAGCAGTTACAGTCATCATCATGATGACAAAACAATAACAACAACAGTAATAATACTACTAATAATGATAACAATGATAATGATAATAATAATAATAATGATGATAATAATAATAATAATGATAAGAGTGCTGATTATTATTCATAGTAATAATAATGATGATGATGTTGATGATGATGATGATGATGATAAAACTAATAATGATAATAATATGTGCCTGAAGTCACCCCACTTTGAAACCAGCTTTACCTGTAGTCC
>CM065718.1:18672957-18675457 GCA_033310375.1 Conus canariensis
TTGTAGGTTGCCTTCCACATGTGACTCCTCTTATTATCACGTTGTTGTTCGTCTTTTACACACTACCCCCATTTATTATCATGTAGGTCGACTTCCACATATGACTCATCTGATTATCATGTTGTCGGTCGACTTCAATAATATATGACTCATCTGATTATCGTGTCGTAGTTCAACTTTCACATGTGACCCCTCTAATCATCATGTCGTGGGTCACCCTCCACATGTGACCCTCTAATAATAATCTTATAGTTCGCCTTCCACATGTGACCCTCTAATTATCATGTTGTAGGTCGCCTTTTACATGTGACCCCTCTAATTATTATGTTATAGTTCGCCCTCCACATGTGATTCCTCTTATTGTCATGTTGAAGGTCGATCTCTGCACGGCGTTGAAGCTCACCTCTTAACGTGACTCCTTTAATTATCATGTTGAAGGTCGATCTCTACACGTGACCTCTCTAACGATCATGTTGAAGCTCACCCTCTTAACGTGACTCCTCTTATTATCATGTTGAAGGTCGCTCTCTACATGTGAACCCTCCATTATGCTAAACCCCAGACATGGTGTGTCTGTGACACTGCACAAGCCAAAGGCCACTGGGATATGGGATTTTAATCTTAACACTTCTTTTCAATCCATGATTCTTCATAAAAGATAGGGCACAGAGTGACTGAGATTGTGGGATAAATACCATCTTAAAAACATACAATGCCAGAGATGCTTTTTTTTCCCACTGAAATACGATCCGCGACAAACTAACGTGACGACGTGAAAGAACGCAGAAGAGACATACGGGTGCATACTTCCTTCAGGAGTAGATAATACCTGTTTTCACTCTTTTCCTAGAGATCACAACTGTTTTTCTTCCCCTATTTTACCTACCGCCCCCATTTCCAGCTTCACAGAAATACCAATGATCCTAGCGCCCTTGCGCTTGTCAAGGAAAATAGTGACCATAACTGATTTCCCTGTTATTAATTGTTTTTTTTCCCCTCGAGATAGAGGCCAGTTTTCTTCAGAAAATGAGGGATAATTGTCTTTATCTTAAGGGAAATAGGGGGGAAATTGTAGTCCTGGTGGTAAACGAGAAAAAACAGCTACTGTTGGGGAACACAGGGAAGACCGTTGTGATCCAATGGAAAATAATTCTGATCCCTATCTTCTCTTCAGAGAATTAGGGATAATTATGATAATGAGGGAAAAGAAAGAATAGGGGGAACTGTAATCCTCGGGGGGGGGGGGGGGGGGGGGGGGGGATTGCAAACAGTTAAAACCCTAGGGAAAACAGTTGTAATTCAACGGAAACAGCTATGATCCTCAGGGATAACTACGACAATAACTATTTTCCCTACCTTCGCTCATGGGTAATAACCGTTTTCCTGATTAAAAAAAAAAAAAAAAATCAGCGATTTTCGTCTTCAGACACAACTATGTTCCCATACACAAACAGAAAGACATTAGCACACCCCTTCTCTCCCCATTAACACCCTCCGCCCATCCCCGCTGGGAAGTATCTCTTTTGGCTGTTTAATGTAGATTACCTTCAGTGCCAGCCTTATGTAAAAACAGCAGTCTATAGAACTCTGTGGCAGCCAGGACAGTCAGTTTGCGGCAGATTCACCAACATGCATAGCCGGTGTTGCCATCAGCGACTTCAAAGTCCTCTGTTAATTAGTCCCTCAGAGAGAGAGGATAAAGAAAATTAAAACAAAAAGGGAGGGGGGGGGGGGGGTGAAAAAGACTGGCCCAGTGAGATATTTGCGTTTTGGTTGTAACAGCATCATTTTGAATAGCTGTGCTAAACAAACAGAAGGGACAAAGAAAGAAAGAAAGAAAGAAGAAAGAGGAAACAGAGATTATTCTGAAAGTAAGCAATGGGGAAACTGCAATTCACTATTTCCATGGACCGCATCCAAAAGACGAAACGCTGGATTCCACTCGAGTCTTTTTCAGCTCGTGGAATCTCTGTCTGTCTGTCTGTCTGTCTGTCTGTCTGTCTGTCTGTAAGTGTGTCTGTCTGTCTGTCTGTCTGTCTGTCTGTCTGTCTCTCTGTAAGTCTGTCTGCATGTCTGTTTCTACCCCCCCCCCACATCACACACACACACACACACACACACACACACAACACACACACACACACACACACACACACACACACACACACACAACAACACACATCCGAGTGTGTAGATTACGTTTTATCTAAAACGACAGAAACGTTAAAACTGCATGGAGGCAAACTTTGTTTCTGTTTTTTTACACATTTTAGGAAAGGGAAAGACACAAGATTTGAGGAAGTGCAGTGAAGAGGAGGATTTATCATCATATATATTGTCAGGAGAAGAAGGAGAAGACGAGAAGAGATGAAGAAGAAGGAGGTAGGAGGAGGACGACGACGACGAGGGGAGAGAGAGAGAGAGGAGAGAGGAGGAGAGGAAGAGGAGGGAGGAGGAGGAGGAGAGGAGGAGAGGAGGAGGAGAGGAGAGGAGGAGGAGG
>CM065718.1:18680457-18682957 GCA_033310375.1 Conus canariensis
TTAAAGGCGGCAAAGACAACCATGGAACTGTCAAGACTGAAACCTGTATAGATGGACAAGCACAAGACAAGATCACACTCCTGCATGCACAGGTCTATTCCATTTTCCTCTGCGCATGCGCGACATGGACCATAACAGCGAATCTGGTATGGAAAATCCAAACCATGGAAATGAGATTTGACCACACCAAATCAAACATCAGATATACGGATTCTATAGTTCAATCAACAACTGTCTCAAACCATCAGGCAGAACATCGGACCTTACGAGGATCTATTGACATGAGTCAAGAAAAGATAACTATGCTATTATGGCCATGTACCACGATCACACAATCCCACAGGGAACCTTTGGAGAAGGGAGGCTGAGGGGAAGACAGAAAATAGGACTGACAATACTGCTGAATGGACAAGGAAAACCTTTGCAGAGACACAGGTGTTGACGACATACAATTGATAGCAGTGGAGGAACCTGGTGAACTATTCTTCAGTGTGGCACCCCGAATGACTCTCCGTGGAGTTAAGAGAGGAGGAGGAGAAGAAGAAGAAGAAGAAGAAGAGGAGGAGGAGGAAGAGGGGGAGGAGGAGGATTTAAGAAGAAGAAGATGAAGGAGGAGGAGGAGGAGGAAACGAAATGTCAGGTATACTGAGCCCTTCGGAGAGAGAGAGAGAGAGAGAGAGAGAGAGAGAGAGAGAGAGAGAGAGAGAGAGAGGAGAGAGAGAGAGGGGTGGGTGTGGAGTGGGTGGGGGTGGGTAGGAGCGTTGTAAAGTGGCAGACAGCTAGAACTAGATGGAAGGAAGGAGGGAAGGTAGAAGAGATCAGGCAGGTTGAGCTAATAAGAAAGGAGGGAAAACAGATGATCTTTTCTCCACTCATGTTCACACCGCACCTGTGTCTGCTCGCCTTATGACATGGCCTACTTGCCTATCCTTAGTGATTTGCTGCTCAAAACATGTCAGCGCCCACCTAATCTCTGAAGAGAGAGAGAGAGAGAGAGAGAGAGAGAGAGAGAGAGAGAGAGAGGAGAGAGAGAGAGAGAGAGAAGAGAGAGAGAGAGAGAATTTGCTGTTAGATTTTTTTTTATTGGTGATGCAGTTTGCAAATGTGGTTCAGCCTTTCTTGTCTATGAACATCTTCCTATTGAAATATCCATTAATCCAGTCATTATAAACATACACATACCCTAGATTGTCTCCGGTTCCAGCGTTTGATATCTCTGTGTACTGTACCAATGTTTGAGAGTTCTGGCGACTGCACCAAAGCTTGATATCTCTGTCCATTATACCGATGTTTGGTATCTCGACCGTACCAGTGTTTAATATCTTTGTCTAACATACCGAAGTTTGGTATCTCTATCTATCGTACCGATATTCAGTGTCTCTGTCTAACATACCAAGAATTGGTATCTGTCTCCACTGTATCAATATTTCACATCTCTGACAGGTCTGATGTAAGCCTAGTCTCGAAAGTTGAATGAGCTATAAACAGTTAATATTTATGTGGTGTGTCATGGTTATTCAATCACGATTTAATTGTCACACACTTCAATTAGTTAAAACGGCTTTCTCCATGCTAGATTTGGAAGCAAATGCATAGCCCAACTAAAATGACTGCGAAGAATTCATTGCAGTCATACAATGTCAAGGGCACCAGCCGCCGAGGCGAAGTGGTTAGCGTCGCGGACTTCCGGCTGGGAGGTCGTGGGTTCGAATCCCGTCAGAGTCATGTGGGTTTTTCTGCCCCGACCGACTCCTACCCAGAGCTGAGTTTGCTGCGGACTCAGTTGGGAAGACTGGGACCACACAGTCGAGTTTCATCCACTCAATGGATGCGTTTCTGAGAGTGTTGCTCAAATTTCCTGACCAACACTGCAGGTGCCTGTATCTCTCGGGCCTGGTTGACGCCGGGATATATTATGAAAGGAAGCGTGGAGTACAGCCCTGTCATGTAGTCTCAGACCGAAATGGAAATCCGTAGCATCATCTTAATCATCCTCATTCTCATCGATCAGCATTAAAAAAAATGTCTCAAATTCTGTGGCCCTTCATGCCCTGCTCTCATGGTGACCTCAGTTTCGATGTCCTCTCCACGTCTGTGGTCTTGGTTTGGTTCCGTCGGGGTCACCGGCATCGGCGAGTCCATGGGGGCTGTCGTTGGACGGACGTGGTGGCGCCCTCCGGAGGGAGAGCTCACTCACGCCGGCTCCGCGACTAAGCAGTTATTGTCGTCAGTAGGGGGCTTAGTAGGTGGTGTCCTGCGTATGTTAGATCAGAACAGGCGCCACTGAACACCACCGAAGTGACTCGGCAGCAGTGCAGTGTCTCCTCCGGTGGGTTGCCTCTTGACGACTTGACACTGACTGCTCCCTGTGGATTGCTGGTGCCGGGGCTGCGGAGGGGCCGACCGGGCTGTGGCTGTGGACGGGGTGTCGGAATGAGCGGCGTGGGTGCACTGCCTCTGAGGTGGCGTAGAGGTTGGGACAGCAAAAAAAAAAAAAAAA
>CM065718.1:18692957-18695457 GCA_033310375.1 Conus canariensis
AATGACATTTGAACAGGTGGTGAACAGAGGGGCAATCATAAATGTAGAACTCAGTAGTAGGGGCAACCAGTGGCAATGAAACACATCGCCCAGAAGAAACGTTCCCACGCTCTCAAGACCCGACATCTGAGCCCGTTTACCTTAGCGCCAGGAAACCTAGTGTGCATCATACCTTAGGCGGCCAGCAACATGGCAGGGTTTACTGTTGATACTTCTTTTTTTAATCTGCCTAAATGGACCACTGCTTTTCTAAGTGTTCTATGTTTTTTCATTAGATTTGAAAGGGAAAGAGAGAGAGAGGGAGGAAGAGAGGGAGAGAGAGAGAGAGGGAGGGAGAGAGAGAGAGAGAGAGAGAGAGAGAGAGAGAGAGAGGAAGAGAGAGATAATGTTCTTGTATGACTTCTATGTCAATATGAGGCAAACTAGGCAAGCTATACATGTAAATCATTGCTAGCATGTTTGAATAGGTAAACCCGTGTGCATACATCTATGATGTCACTCGTGGCATTGTGCAACATTTTGGGAAAACATTACATTTTAATGTTTAGATTTTTTTTAATGTGCAGCATATGAACTTGTTACATAATTTCTCGTTGCATTAAGAAAGGCAAAAACGATTACGCAGTGACTGATTATCAACCTGCTTTCATGTCACAACGAAGTGAGGTTGTGCTATTGTCATTTTGATCGCTATTTCTTCAACAGCCAGCACAGCTGAGTTGTCGGTTAAAGGTCATTTGTGCGTGGGTCGTGGTATTGCTTAGGATAAAAAAAAAATCAAACAAATCTGACGTTCATTCTCTGCATTTTTCTGTACTATTAAATCAGTCTTCTGATATTCAAACAACCACAAAAATAAGACAGGAAACAAAAACAAAACAAACAAAAAAAAGAAAAAAAAAAACCCAACCTGGTACTACTGGGGTCTTCAGTATCATGTTCACGGCAATGCAGTGAGGCTTCGTTGCTGCCGCGACTTTTTAGCTTTAAGATGGAGCGTCGCGTGATTCATCATTGTTGGATTGAGGTCGTGTCTTTTGGGTGCACGGAGTGGAGTAATGGGGCGGGGTGTGAAGAGGGAAAAGCTGGAGGAGGGTGGTGTTAAAGAAGAAAAGAGGGAGAGGGAGAGAGAGAGGGACAAACAGACAGACACAGAGACACAGAGACAGAGAAACTCCGAAACTCCGAAATGTTTTACTGTAAGGCCACTGACCTGTATACATGGGGTACACATTTGATAAAGGGAAGAAAATCAGCTGTAATCAAACAATAGTAACACATACATAAACTAAACGCACAACACCGTCAATTAACATACATTGCTTATTTTCAGTTAGCCTTAACGTATACAGTATCTTATTCATACCATGAATTTTCATCCGTAACTGAACGTGCTTTCAGGGCATAAAATATGTACATACCCAAACTTCTTAATTAAAAAAAAACAAAACATTTTCACTTTGTAAGGCATACACTAAAGATCAGTCATTTATATTCCCACAATATTCCGAAAGATACTTTTGTCGCAATCTAGTTTATTTGGAACATTCAAAAAGAAAATGGAATTCATTTTCGATTTTGACAAAATGGACATTTCTTAGACATATCATTATATCTGTTGTTGCACAGATATAATGACAAGTCTAAGAGAGAGAGAGAGAGAGAGAGGAGAGAGAGAGAGAGAGAGAGAGAGAGAGAGAGAGAGAGAAGAGAGAGAGAGAGAGGGCTAACAAACAAATAAAGAAAAATTCCACCAAGAACCACAGCAGCGTTGGACGCACAAACTCAGTCGCGCTTGGTTTCACTCATAGATGCAATCAGAACACACCCACCTTGTCATTCCACAAGTCACTCAAGTCGTAACAGCCACTTCACCGACAAACAAAACTCCTGCACACAAACAATGATGACAGGGTGCTCGTCAGTCAGGCGTTATGAGACGAACCGATAAGGAAAAAGAGAGGAGCAAGACCTCTGACAAAACAGCTCCTGGAAAACACAGAGATAAGGAGAGAGGAACAGAGAACCACGATCGTGGGGAAAAAACCCCAACAACACATAGAAACAGACAACCAGTACTCAAAGACGAGAGAGAGAGAGAGAGAGAGAGAGAGAGAGAGAGAGAGAGAGAGAGAGAGAGACAGACAGACAGACAGACAGACAGAGGGACAGACAGACAGACAGACACGGAGCCTTAAGAGAGAGAGAGAGAGAGAGAGAGAGAGAGAGAGAGAGAGAGAGAGAGAGAAACACAGACACAGAGAGACACAGAGTGAGAAGGAGAGAAAAGAGAGAGAGAGAGAGAGAGAGAGAGAGAGAGAGAGACAGACAGACAGACAGACAGACAAGCAGACAAACAGACAGACAGACAGACAGGCAGACATACAGACAAATGGACAGCCAGACATGCAGACAGACAGACAGACAGACAGACAGACAGACAGAGTGTTGTGGAGGGAATAGAAAGACAGGAGTGAAAACAAAGCCACAGCGAGACAAC
>CM065718.1:18705457-18725457 GCA_033310375.1 Conus canariensis
TTTACGTCAACAACCAGCTCCATCCAAACTGGCTCAAACGATGAGCTCTTAAGAGACATGGTTAAGTAATCGGACATTAGAGGAGGATGGTGGGGGGAGGGGGGGGGGGTATGGTGAAGGTGAGTTAATGGTGATAGTTAGACGTCTGAGTAGGACGTTTCACTTGCATGTAATGCTACGCATAGTGCTAGAACGCGGTATTTTTATGGTTGATTGAAGTCATTGCCTACTTCCAGGCATTTTCTTTTTAGTCTAAGCTGTTTCCTAGTTTTCGCACCTGCAGTTTTGTTCCTGTGCCAAAGAATTATCCTTTGATCTTACCGAATTATCAGGAATGGGGGAACGTCGTGTTGGAGATTGATTATTCGCGCTGGTTGCTTGAGCATGTGAGGAAGGAGTGCGCGCCAGCGCTCTCCCCCACCCCCCCTCCCGCCCCAGCTCTTCTCTCTCTCTCTCTCTCTTTCGCTATCTGTCTGTCTCTCTGTCTTGAATGGGTTTAAGCAGTGTGTGGAAGAATAAGAACTTCTCCCAAATTAATTTTCTTTTAATGAGGGCGTGGTGTGAACCCTCAAAGAAACATTTGTATTCATATCAGTAATGATTCTCTCTCTCTCTCTCTCTCTCTCTCTCTCTCTCTCTCTCTCTCTCTGTGAGTGTGTGTGTGTGTGTGTGTGTGTGTGTGTGTGTGTGTGTGTGTGTGTGTGTGTGTGCGTGTGCGTGCGTGTGTGTGTGCGTGTGTGTGTGTGAGGGAGAGAGAGAGGAGAGAGAGAGAGAGGAGAGAGAGAGAGAGGAGGGTGTGTGTGTGTGGTGTGTGTGTGTGTGTGTGTGTGTGTGTGTGTGTGTGTGTGTGTGTGTGCAGTTTGTTTTTTCTTTTAACAGAAGACACGAATAAGATGAATACTTAATACCGTCACGATGGTGTTAATATCCCTAAAAGAGTCACTGATGTATGCATAATATTCCATAGTAACCATCGATCCTAGTGCAGTGGTTAGCGTTGCGAACTTAATGGATGGGCGGTTGTGGGTTCAATTCTAGCCAGATGCGTACATTTGTGGGATCTTGCAGCTCTTGGTTGTCCCAGAGTTCAGTACGCGTGGAGATCAAGTAGGCCTAATAAAACTCGCATGTAATCCAAAATGTCAACAGCAACAACGAACATATTCATCTCTCATCTCATCACATGATTCATATTTTGTCACCCCACTGCCACACGAACAAAACCCAAGTCATCTTTAATCCAAAAGCAGTTCAGAACTGACGCAATGGATAGGCTTCGGACAGACACGATTAAGTCACGGGACTTCAGGGAAGAGAGGGGGGGAATATGATGAGGGAGGGTTGATAATACACATCACACGTCCAGATAGCACCCGTCACCTGACGCACACTGATATGTATGATGATAGCAGGCGGTTTATGAAGCTTGTTTGAAGGGATCGCCAACTGCAAGAATTTTTTTCTGTCGTCTAAGTTGGCATTGTTCCCTGGTTTCCGCACTTGTGGATTTGTTCACGTGCTAAAGAATGATCGTTTGATCTTGAGGAATTATCAGGAGTGGGACAACATTGTGCAGGTGGTTGATTGTATACACTAATTACTGGCAAACGAAAACGAGGAATCTCTCCCTCCCTCCCTCTCTCTCTCTCTCTCTCTCTCTCTCTCTCTCTCTCTCTCTCTCTCTCTCTCCATATGTGTGTGTGTGCATGCGCGCACGCACGTGCACGCACAGGGTGTATGCATGCACACTCAAAACTTACAGAAGACAAGGATAAGATGAATACTAGATACCATAATGCTAAAGTCAACACACTAAAAAAAGTGACCAATGGCATTGTAAGGTAAGCAACAGTCCTGATGCAGTGATTAGCATTGCGCACTTGCCAGTGGGCAGTCATGGGTTCGATTCCCGACAGAAGTGTAGGTTTGTGGCATTTTTCAGCCCTGGATGGCTCGGTCTCAGAATTCAGCGCGCTCAAAGATCAAGTCACAAAACTCACATGTTATCGAAAACATCCACAGCAACAATAAACATTCTTCTTCTTCTCTCATCCTGTCACATGATTCATATTTTGTCACCCAGCCTCTGCCTCGTGAACAAAATCCAGACATCTTCAGTCAGCCAGAAGTTCACAACTGCCACAAAGGATAAGCTTTTGACAGACACGATTAAGTCATAGAACTTCAGAGAAGAGAGGGAGGTGAATATGATGAGGGAGGGTTGATAATAAACATCACACATCCAGGTAGCACACGTCACCTGACGCACACTGATATAATGTATGATGATAGGCAGTTTCTGAGGCTTGTTTGAAGGGATCACAAACTTCAGGTCCTCTTTTCTGTCCTGCACGTTGGCACTGTTCCTTGGTTTCCGCACTTGTGGTTTTGTTCACGTGCCAAAGAATGATCCTTTAATCTTGAGGAATTATCAGGAGTGGGGCAACGTTGTGCAGGTGGTTGATTGCCTACACTAATTACTTACAAACGAAAACAAGGAAGAAGTGTGCACAATCTCTCTCTCTCTCTCTCTCTCTCTCTCTCTCTCTCTCCTTCCTCTCTCTCTCTCTCTCTCTCTCTCTCTCTCTCCATGTGTGTGTGTGTGTGTGTGTGTGTGTGTGTGTGTGTGTGTGTGTGTGTGTACGTGCGCTTGCGCGCACGCACGTGCACGCACAGCGTGTATACATGCACACTCAAAACTTACAGAAGACAAGGATAAGATGAATACTAAAAACCATAATGCTAAAGTCAACACACTAAAAAGTGACCAATGGCATTGTAAGGTAACCAACAGTCCCAATGCAGAGATCAGCATCGCGTACTTGCCAGATGGCAGTCTTGGGTTCGATTCCCGACAGAAGTGTGCCTTTGTGGCATTTTTCAGCCCTGGATGGCTCGGTCTCAGAATTCAACGCGCTCAAAGATCAAGTCACAAAACTCACATGTTATTGAAACCATCGACAGCAACAATAAACATTATTCTTCTTCTCTCATCCTGTCACATGATTCATATTTTGTCACCCAGCCTCTGCCTCGTGAACAAAACCCAGTCATCTTCAATCAGTGAGCGGCTCACAACTGGCAAAAAGGATGAGTCTCTAAGAAACACGTTTAAGTCATGGGACTTCAGTGGGGAGAGGGAGGGGAATAATGATGATGGGGGGTTGATAATAAACATCCCACGTCCAGGCAGCTCACGCCATCTGGGGCACACTGATATGCATGATGCTGGCAGGCGGTTTCTTAGTTCGTTTGAAGTGACGTGATCGCCAAGTTCTCTACCTTTTTTTTTCTGTCGTCTAAGCTGGCACAGTTCCGCACTTGTGGTTATGGGTTTGCTTGCCAAAGAATGATCCTTAGATCTTAAGGAATTATCAGGAGTGGTGCAACGTTGTGTAGGTGGTTGGTTATATACAGTAATTACTTACAAACGAAGACAAGGAAGAAGTGTGCGCACACTCTCTCTCTCTCTCTCTCTCCTCTCTCTCTCTCTCTCTCTCGCTGTGTGTGTGTGTGTGTGTGTGTGTGTGTGTGTGTGTGGTGTGTGTGTGTGTGTGTGTGTGTGTGTGTGTGTGTCCATGTGTCTGTGTGTGAGTGTGTGTGTGTGTGTGTCTGTTTGAGGTGTGTGTGTGCGTGCGTGCGTGGGTGCGTGTGTGCGTGAGTGCCCCCGCGCGCACGTCCGCTCAGACGCTATATTTAGGGAAAACAAGGATGGTACTAAATACATAACACTAACGTTACGCATTAGAAAAAAACAATCGCTGATGTATGCACAAATAAAATCTAAAGTAACCAGTGGCCCTGATGCAGAGGGTAACATAGCAGACTTGCTAAAGGGGTGGCCGTCGGTTCGATTCCTGCCATAAGCAGACATAAATGTGAGATTTTCTTTTTGCCCCAGATGGCTCCTTCTAAGAGTTCTCTATGTGAAGAGATCCAGTCCCCAAACTGGCATGCCAATCAAAACGTTAACAGCAGCAAGAGATATGTTTTTGCCTTGCTCATCACATCATACGTTTCACAGCCTTACGACCCAGCTCAGTTACACGAACAAAGGCCCATTCATCTTCGAAAGCTCACAAAGTGACATAAAGAATGAACTCTTGGATACGGTTAAGTAATCAGACATCCGAAGAGGGGGTGGAGGGGGGGGGGGGAGGTTACGATGAGCGTGAGTTAGTGATAATAATTACGTCTCGGTAACACGCATCACTTGGCGTGTACAGACACATATAGTGCTACAGGCAGTTTGTTACGATTGATTGAAGTCACTGCCAACTTCAGAATGTTTTTTTTTTTACCTCACAGTCTAAACTGGCACTATGTCCTGGTTTCCATACTAGCAAGTTTTGTTTGCATGCCAGAGAATTATCCTTTGATCTTACGGAATCGTCAGGAGTGGGTCAGCTTTGTGCTGGGGAATTGATAACACATGCTGAGTACTTACACCGGAAAGAAGAAAGAAGTGCACGTGACCTCTCTCTGTCTCTCTCTGTCTCTCTTCTCTCTGTCTCTCTGTCTCTGTCTCTCTCTCTCTCTCTCTCTCTCTCTCTCTCTCTCTCTCTCTGTCTGTCTCTGTCTTTCTGTCTGTCTTGTCTGTCTGTCTGTCTCTGTCCGTGTGTGTGTGTGTGTGTGTGTGTGTGTGTGTGTGTGTGTGTGTGTGTGTGTGTGTGTGTGTGTGTGTGTGCGTGCGCGCCTGCATATGTATGTCTCTGTGTGTCTCTGTGTCTCTGTCTATCTGTCTGTCTCTCTGTCTGTCTATCTGTGTGTGTGTGTGTGTGTGTGTGTGTGTGTGTGTGTGTGTGTGTGTGTATGTGTGTGTGTATGTGCGCGCGCGCGCGCGGGCGTGTGTGAGTGTTGTGTGTGTGTGTGTGTGTGTGTGTGTGTGTGTGTGTGTGTGTGTGTTGTTGTGTTTGTCTGTCTGTCTGTGAAACTTACAAAACAGAAGACTAGGGTAAAAAACAAATAAACAATTTACCGTGACACTGGAGATAATCTGTTGATAATCTGTTGGAGGAGCAACTGATCTATGTAGGCCTATAGCTTTTCCAATGTAACAAGCCACCCTGATGTAGCGGCAAGCATCGTGGATTATCTGAATGAGTGGCCATGGGTTCTATTGGCAGCGGAGGCATTTCTTTGTGGAAGTCTTTGGCCAGGGCCAGCTCTTTCGCAGAGTTCAGTGCGCTAGGAGAATCAGTCACAAAATTAATTCACTTGGAATCCAAAACGTCCACAGTAATAACAACATATCCCTGCTTTATCATATCGTATGATTCATAATGTGTAACCCCAACTTCCACCACACAAAGCCCAATCATCTGTCGACAGCGAGCAGCTCACAACTGCCAAAAACGATGACTTCTATGTAGACAATTATTCAAGTAATCGTACATCAGAGGGCGAAGCATTATAATGATGAGTTACTGATGATCATTACCATCTCACTCGGCGAATTCTAACGTGCATGTGCTAGCAGGCGGTTTATTCAGGTTGACTGAATTCTTCACTGCCAACTTCCAGGCTGTTATTATAAACTGAGCAAACCGTCGGTTCGTGAATCTAGATCGCCAGCTAACGACGAACCGCCGTTTCTCTGAACTGGAACCTATGAACCCGAAACACAGTTAGTATGTAGTATGAACTGATTCTTAATTTAAGTTTAACCTGTGTTTTCTCTAGAGAGAGAACACAACCAACAATATTGCCCATAGAGAGAACACAACCAACAATATTGCCCAAAGGTGCTTGACTGACAAAATCTATGTTTGTGGGCTAGCTGAACTTGGAATTGTTTTGAATAGACTGTGAAATCTTCTTCTTCTTCTGCGCACGCAGGCTGATACTCCTGCGGACACCCCCTGTATAGGGAGTGGAGTTTTGTGTATGTGACCGTTTTTTTTTATCCCGCCATTAAGGCAGCCATACTCCAACTTCGGGCAAGACTGTGAAATCAATTTCAGCGATATCTTTGTCTGACATGCCACTTTCTGGTTTCCAAAGCAATATGACATTGAATATTTTAACATACTAAAACTGTGCACGTAAGAATCGAGTGGAAAATGTAGATTACACAACCGCAAACTGATATCCAACAGGAGAGTTGTCATAAGCAGATTTTCATGATAGGACAGCTTTTATACCTTTGCTTCCCATTTGTACAAACCCCAAGAGTTCCCAGAATATGCTGAGCGATCCTTCTTTTTTTTTTTTTTTACACCACGAACCTAGGTTTTGGTAAGCTTCGCCATCCTCCACCTGATGGGGCAATTAAGAACGAAGACAAGATCCCCGAGAACGCAAACTAGAGTTAGTTCACAATCTACACATTAGTTCAAGCAGGAACGGCCTTCAGGGCTTTTTTTCAGTCTAAGCTGGCACCGAGTCCTGTTTTCCCTACTTGCGGTTTTCTTGCCCATCCTAAGAATCATCCTTTGATCTTACGGAGTTATCAGGCGTAGGTTAACGTCGTGGTAGAAGTTGAGTATAATTATATATATATATATATATATATATATATATATATATACGCTGATTACTCCACTCGTGATAAGAAGATAGAAGTGCGGCGATCTCTCTCTCTTTGCCTCTCTCTCTCTCTCTCTCTTCTCTCTCTCTCTCTCCTCTACTCTCTCTCTTCTGTGTCGACCGTCCGTGTGTGTGTGTGTGTGTGTGTGTGTGTGTGTGTGTGTGTGTGTGTGTGTGTGTGTGTCCGTCGTGCGTGCGTGCGTGTGGTGCGTGCTTGCGTGCGTGAGCGTGCTTGCGTATGCGCGCGAACTCCATGTGTGTGTGTGTGTGTGTGTGTGTGTGTGTGTGCGTGCGTGCGTGCGTGCGTGCGTGCGTGCGTCGTGGTGCGTGGTGTGTGTGTGTGTGTGTGTGTGTGTGTGTGTGTGTGTGTGTGTGTGTGTGTGTGAAAATTTACAAACAGAAGACAAAGATAAAATAAACAGTAAGTATCATATCTCCGGGATTAAGATGCTAGAAGTGGTAAGAAATACATACTAATTTTGACGTGTAGACCATCCGTCTTGGAGCAGTGGTCAGCACCATCTCAGACTTGCTGGATGGGCGGCCGTGGATTCGAATCCCAAGAAGGGCATTCATTAGCATGATTTATTGACGGGGCCTAGAACCTTCCAAAGTTCAATGTGGGCTCCATTAGGAAGAATGGAACCACACTATGAAATTTTATCCATATAATGGATGTGTCTCTGAGAGCGTTGCTCGACAAATTTCCTTGGCAATTACCGCAGGGATCTGTATCTCTCAGGCCTGGTTTATGCCAGCGTATGTTATGAAAGGAAGCCTTGTCATCTGGTTTCTGACCTCAGTGGAACTCCCCTTGCATCATCTGCATTATTCGCATCCTCCTTTATCGTCTTAAAAGCAAAAATCAAACTGTGTGGCTCTTTATGCCCTGTTCTCGTGGTAATCTCAATTCCAGTTCTAAAGCATTTAAATCTCTTTCAAAGAGAGGAGAGAGAGAGAGGAGAGAGAGAGAGAGAGAGAGAGAGAGAGAGAGAGAGAGAGAGAGATGCAAAGACAGAGACAGAGATAGACAGACAGAGACAAAGACGACAGACAAACAAAAAACAAAAACAAAAAAAAAGACGGAGACAGACACGACGGGACAGAAGGACAGAAAGACAGAATCTGATCAGACAGATAGGCATAGCACGCACGTCAAAAGAGTGAACACAAACGCTTTCCTTTTACTTTAAGAGGGCACATGTAGAAGAACAAACCGTAGGCTACTACGTCCCGCCATCATAATCAGAACACCAGAAACACCTCATCAGTCTTCTTGACACTTACCAGATAACCTAGAATGTTTTATGGTAGATTACCTGCTATGCGCTACATAGTTGGTCCTGTCTCTGAATCTGCTTTATGTTAATGTTTATTTGTTTGCTGATATGCTTTCATGTATCTCTAATTCTCAAAACGACATTTTCAGCGCTAGACAAATTCATTCGCCTGGTCGCTCTCTGCGCATGCAAATACAGGTGCGAGGATGGAGTTCAAAGCTTGATAGACAGCCAGTCAAGCTAGTCGAAAATCGGCTGTCTGCATCGATTATTTCACTGAGAAATTCTGAAAACTGAACGCTTTAATTTTCATCTGAAGTGGACGTGATCTTGTCCATCTCATTCGCTGTCCATCAAGCTGGTACGGACAGAATAATCCCCCTTGGTTTATAGACAGTTATTTTCTGATAGTCAATAGCCTCTAGTCGATACCCATGACTTAGGCCGGCTCTCATTTACCTGTGAGCTCAGGGGAACAAACCATAACATCTGATAAGTAGAATGAGCGTCCATTAGACAGATAAAGTATGAACGTCCAAAGAGCGAAAACAAACGCCTCTCTCTCTCTCTCTCTCTCTCTCTCTCTCTCTTCTCTCTCTCTCTCTCTCTCTCTCTCTCTCTCATATTTAAGTGCACGCCTTCAGAACAACACAGAGTATGTCACAGCATCATGATAATCAAACACGAGAATACCATCGTCTTCGACACAGCCAGATACTAGATGTCTTACGATAGAGTACTGCAGATAACCTAGAATGTCTTACGAAGAGTACCTGCCAGATAACCTAGACTGTCTTACGATAGAGTACCTGCCAGATAACCTAGAACTGTCTTACGATAGAGTACCTGCCAGATAACCTAGACTGTCTTACGATAGAGTACCTGCCAGATAACCTAGAATGTTTACGATAGAGTACCTGCCAGATAACCTAGAATGTCTTATGATAGAGTACCTGCCAGATAACCTAGAATGTCTTACGATAGATTACCTGCCAGATAACCTAGACTGTCTTACGATAGAGTACCTGCCAGATAACCTAGAATGTCTTACGATAGATTACCTGCCAGATAACCTAGAATGTCTTACGATAGATACCTGCCAGATAACCTAGAATGTCTTATGATAGATTACCTGCCAGATAACCTAGAATGTCTTACGATAGCTTACCTGCCACATATTTTGTCCTATCTCTCAGCCTGCTTTACGTTAATCTTTTTTTTTTTCTTTTGTTTATTTGTTTTCGTGTGTCTCAAATTCACGAAACCGCAAAAATAAAATACAGCATTTTTCTTGTGATTTTCAGAACTACACAAATTCAGTCGCCCGGTCCCTCTTTGCATGTCCAAATACAGATAAACGAATAGATTTGACAACTTCGTGGATCGCCGGGCGGCTGGAAAATTTGCTGTATACGTCGTTGCTTTCTTTAGAATTTCTGAAAATTGAAAATTCCAATCTGAAATGGGTGTGATCTGATCCAATCTAATGGATCGTCAGGCGACTTGATAATTTTCTGTTTATGTCGTTCATTTATCTGAGAGTTTCCGTAAACTGAATGCTTAAACTGATACAGACAGAATAATCCCACTAGCCTGGCAGACAGTTAGTTTTAGATGAACAGCAACCTCTAGTCGATGCTAGTTATCTGTACTCATTCGCGTGTGAGCTCAGTTGCAATGTCGTCAGCATTTTTGTCACTGTACCACTGATGTCGTCACTCCAGGAACAGTCTGAAGACGTCTCTACATCTTCAGAAAATAAAGTTTAAAAAGAGAAAGCAAAAGATAGGAAATTGGGTTGAATGTAAAGGAGTAGACCTAGACTGAGAACGTTGTCGTCTGCAGTGAAGGACTTGCTTCTGCCATCTAACAATAGCAGTACTTAGCACTCTGCATTACGATCACAGGATTTCATGTCATTGTGTTGACCTTCAGCTCGGTTCGATTTCGATTTTGAATCTTGCCAACAGTTGAAAGAGAGAGAGAGAGAGAGAGAGAAGAGAGAGAGAGAGAGAGAGAGAGAGAGAGAGAGAGAGAGAGAGAGAGAATGAATATGAACATAAATGTTTTAAGCAGGGTAGATATATAAACTGAAAGCTTACTTACACTGTGTTTTAAAAATCATCTTTTAAATAGACAGATCTGGAACATTGCACAATCTGCAATCGTCACAAGTAATCCAGAAAACGAAATACAAAAAATAAAATCAAGTACGGAAAAAAGACAATTCACAACTTCAGCATCATGAACACACATACTCCCCTCCCTCTTCTTTACACACACACACACACACACACACACACACACACACACACACACACACACACACACACACACAGATCAACTCCGCGCGGAACTTCCCAAACAGAATGGCTGAATAATTGGAACCAAGAGGGTACGGGACTTAGTTGTCAGTAGTCAGAGGCTTGAGTAAGAGGGTGTCTATTATTGTCTTAAACCACGGGCGGGGGAGGAGGGGGGGGGGGCAGTAAAAGTAAAACTGGAAATAATGAGCTGCCAACGAAGGAACAAACAGTTCAGCTATCTCGTAGATGTGTGAAGCAGCATGGGACACGTGTTGAATCAGTCAGAGGTCAACGCTATCTACCCATTTAATGACTCTCCCTCCCTCCCTCTCCCTCCCTCTCCCTCCCTCTCTCTCTCTCTCTCTCTCTCTCTCTCTGCGCCAGTCAAAACGCGTTCTTTCCGTTCAGGGCTGTGGGACAGTTAAGGACTACCCTAAGACCCGTTTCCAAAAATATGCTTCAACTGACCAGGGTTATTGAGAATGGGCAGGGGCGGATCACTCCATCTAGGGAAAGGGGAAATCCTTATTATGAAATGATACTGACTGTATCATTTTCATATACCCTCTATGAGGTTCTCCTGGAATGAACTGCGTTCCTGGCTTTTGCAGCGTGCACACAGCATGTTATACTACGTACATATCCTCTGTTGCAAACGAAAATCGTGTCGAAAATGAACTGGAAACGCCGAAGGACTGCTTTTTGCTGAACAGCCCCGCTTCTTTTGACGAGGTGTGCCCCCTTGCACTCAGTGCAAGCGCAACAATATAGGTATATAAAAGAAAGTAGACATTGCGTTCAAGAAGTCTTCTCCTGCAGTTACAGCAGAAACTGGATCGTGAAAATCGAAGAGTCTCTGTCCGATAGCGAAGCCGGCGTCACGAATTCCTATTTATTGCCAGTTCTCTGAACCTAACAAGTTTGTTTAAAAGTAAAATCAGAACGTGTCAACTTCTTCTTCTTCTTCTTCTTCTGCGTACGCAGGCTGATACTCCTGCGGACACCCCCCTGTGTAGAAAGGCAAGGATGAATTAATCCCCTCTACCCAACAAAGGGAGTGGAGTTTGGATAATTTTCTACTCCCCCCTCTCCCAGCCCTCTTCAGTTCCCCCTCCCTCCCCCCCCCCACCCCCCGAGCCCTCCCTATCCGTATCCGTAGCCCCGTAACCCGCTTTAGCAAAAGTTTTAAAACGTAACCAGATGTTTACGTTATTCAAGACGAATACAATTAAATAATGCAGCATAATGCACAGACACAAAAACTTTGTGGGTGAAAATAGAATTTACACGACAGCAACGACTCATATTAAAAAATGAAACAGGGTGGAGAAAGCTCCAACATTTGATCCCCCCCCCTCCCACCTACTCACACACACACACACACACACACACACACACACACACACACACACACACACACACACACACACAACTCTACAAATCTTGACATCTCCGCTCACACATACGTTCACATTACGTGTAATGTAAACGATAAGTCAAAAAAGTGCGAACATGTATACATACACACGTATTCACGCACGTATGCGTATTGTTTGTTTGTGTGTGTGTGTGTGTGTGTGTGTGTGTGTGTGTGTGTGTGTGTGTGTGTGTGTTACGCGTACGCAAGCTGACTCGATACCCGCGCGCACGTGTGTGTGTGTGTGTGTGTGTGTGTGTGTGTGTGTGTGTGTGTGTGTGTGTGTGTGTGTGTGTGTTGTGATGTGTGTGTGTGTGTGTGTGTGTGAGAGAGAGAGAGAGAGAGAGAGAGAGAGAGAGGACATGTGAGTGTGTGTGCGTGTGTGTGTGTGTGTGTGTGTGTGTGTGTGTGTGTGTGTGTGTGTGTGTGTGTGTGTGGGCGCGCGCGCGCGCGCGCGCGCGCGCGCTCGTGCTGGTTCCGCGTGCCAGTCTGCATGTGTGCGTTCGTGTGCATGCGTGTGTGTCTGTGTGCGCGTATGCGTGCTTGTGCGCGTGTGATATACGGCAAAGAGTAGCGAATTAAAGCGTGGAGAATAAGAAAAAGACCGCTGTCTGGTCTGTTCATCGTGTACAAATATGATGCGAGTCTGTCGCGCGAAGGGCTGCAGTCTGTTATCAGTGATGTTTACATGGAAACGCAGACACAAGATAAAAGAGACGGGGAGAAATATACAGAAGAAATGGAGAACAAAAATTCCAAACAGCATTTTTGGGGATAACTGTTTATCTCGTGATTCAGCACACTTCAGTATTTTTGTTGGAAAGTAGTCGACATCAACATGCTATTATATATTAGTTCAAACCTTTAGAAAAATCCGCTGATAACAACACACGGTCCCTTTTGTCACGTGTGTTTAATATCTCCCTGACAAAAATAATCAAACTGAGAAACAACGATAGCAGCAACAGACAAGCAAACAAACCCAAAATGTTAAGCCACCAAGCAAACCAGTGTGACTGACAGCATGTTGAAACATATATTCAGGCAGTGACATCTTTTTTTTCCAGACTCTTTGGTGCCACCGACATACCACACCAATACAAACCAAACTGATATATACACTTCGTGTTTGGTCGGCATGTCTTGCTGCAATCTGTTTCGTTATTATTGTGGCATTCGCTTCGGAATCAGACCTAATATCTTGTTTCTTTATTGGATGCGGTGCCAGTCCGTAGTATTGTATTGTTTCAGTAGTTTATAGGCTATCACTTAAATGTATATGTATAATATTTAATGTATTTGTTGATATCGCTTCTACAAACCAATCACACCCAGTGTTTGATCATCAACAAGACACTTACCTGGTCGCACACAGCCTTGTAGATGTTTCATACTCTGTCCACTATCTTGTGCCATCAAACCATATTTTGAGGATCGTGTGTGGGAGGTCAGCACGTGGTGTCAACAGCATCATCAGTGACCAGACTCTATCAGTCGATGGGTCGGTGACTCAGAGCAAAACGACAAAAGCACAAACGTTTCTTTTTTTCCTTTTTTTCTGTTTGAAATACCGATCAGGGAGAGCGTAAATCAGAGCAACAAAGTACAAGTTCCCACATATATCAGAGAGTTTTGTTTGGACGTTATATACAGTCACACTCCATCAATATTGGCCAGGTCATTTCAGTCATCACGTTTGGGCACACTAAGGAGGTGAGGTGTACAACAAGGTTGATCAGAGCAACGACGTCCATTTTTCCCGCCTCCCAGCGTCTCGTGTAAGCCAGGAAGCAGGAGAGTTCCCAGCGGGGCCGCGCACAGACACTGTGAGCAGCTTCCACCCAAACCAGCTGCGAGCGAGCGAGCGAGCGAGCGAACGTGCGAGTGAGAGAGAGTGACTGTGAGGGAAGAGTGCAAGGGAAAAGGAGGGGGAGGACAGGAGGAGGAGGAGGAGGTACAGAATCTTCTCTTTCGCTGTTCGCCAGTTCCACAGGAGTGGCCAGCCACTCAGGTGTGTCTGGGAGTAAAGTAGGGGAGAAAGCGGTGAGATAGGTGGGCTGTGCCGCTTTCTCTGCGTTTATTTACCACCAATCGCTACCGTTGACTTCCTCCCCCCCCCCCCCGCCCCCTCCTTCCCCACTCCTCCTCTCACAGTTTATTGGCTGGCAGGGGTGGTCAGATCAAAAGTGGCCTCCGGCCCTGGTGAGGTCAGCAGTCCACGTGCGTCGTGGAACCACCCGCTGACTATTACATAAGGTCGAGGGTGTCATGTCAAACATGCTGGAGACGTTTCGGTGGCGGTGGGAGTCTGGGGTTTAAAACCTCTTCTTGTTCTTTCGGATTCCTTCCCCTTCTCCCCCTTTCCCCCACTCCCCCTCTCCACAGAGCGCTCTTCTTCTTCCTTTTTTTTTAGTTATTGTTGTCGAAAATTTGAATCATGGTCATTACTTGTCAAGGTCAGTTTAAAAAGGATGTGATTACGCTCGCTCTCTCTCTCTCTCTCTCTCTCTCTCTCTCTCTCTCAAACACACACACACACAGACACACATACGCGCGCTCGCACACACACACACACACACACACACACACACACACACACACACACACACACACACACACACACACACACACACACTTGCGCGCGCGCACACACATATGCATATGTGCACGCACATATACCGGACGCAGACAGATCATAACGAGAGAGAGAGAGAGAGAGAGAGAGAGAGAGAGAGAGAGAGAGAGAGAGAGAGAACACACACACACACACACACACACACACACACACACACACACACACACACACACACACACAGACAAAGATCACAATCATGCTCTAACACATCAGCTAACACTATATCCCCGACTACGATGTCCACATCATCTGAAAACACATCGGCAGCATCTTGAGCCAACCAAACTATCCCCCAGCCCCACCCCCACCCCCACCCCGCACCCCATCACTCCCATCCCACCCCTCCCTCACCTCCCACCCTCCTTCCTTTCCCCCGCCTCTCGCCTGTCTCCTTTACCTCGTTGTCTCTTCATAAACTGAATTATACCAACACTGGCGACTACAGCTAGACAGGTGGAGAATCCAATACACAGACAGACAGACAGACAGGACAGACAGACAGACAGACAGACAGACTTAACGGATGGACAGACGAATAGGGCTGTAAGAGAGGAGAGAATGGACGGTATGGAATGGAAAGAGTGTGGGTGGTGTGTGGGGGGGGGGGAGGAGGAGCAGGCTATGGAATGGAGTGGGGGATTGGGGGGGGGGGCGGAGGGGGGAGGGGGAGACGACTGGTTGAGACCTCCAATGAGCGAAAGAGCAGCCAGGTAAGCAATGCGTGTATAATACAGGCAGGCAGGCAGGCAGGCAGGCAGGCAGGCAGACAGACAGACAGACAGGTAGCTCACGCAGACGGCACTGTACTAGTCTAGTGGGGTGATTCCAGCCTTTACCGTTTACCCCCGTGCCAGACACAGACCCTAGGCAAAGGGGCTAAACGGCAACTCTGTCCTTAAAGAGTGTGAGGGAAGAGTGTGAGAGGGGAATCATAATGATAATACTAATAATGATACTAATACAAACAACAACAACAGCAACAATACCAACAAAAATCACGGCAACAACAACAACAACAATAATGATTATTATATTATTACCATTATTATTTAAATGATGATGATGATGTAAGTAAATAACAACAAACAACAACAACAACAATAAATAATAATAATAATAATAATAATAATAAATAACAATAACAGCAGCAGCAGCAGCAGCAGCAACAACGACAACAATATTAATAATAATGATGGTGATAATAATAATAATAATGATAATAATAATAATAACAATTAAAGCAACAACAACAACAGCAATCACCATCATCATCATAATGGTCTCAACGTGAGATAATTGCGAGTGTTAATTGATGCAAAAGAGCAAACGGAAAGTTACTAGTCCGCAAAACGAATGGAATAAACAATTTGCTAAACAGATTCAACGGGTTTCGACATTCTGGTCTTCTTCATTGAGAATGAATACCATTAGACACATTAAAGCATTAGACAGATAGTCCTTATCGTTTCGATCTCAGTTGGAAGTGTGCTTTTAGGTGAACGACTGCAACTGCGACATGGAACTGAAGAGAAAAGTAGAGAGGGGAGGGGGGGGGGGGGGGGGGGGGGCGGTAAATTATAAATCGAAATGATGATGATGATGATGATGATGATATAAGTTAAAAAGATAATACGATACAATTTTTGAAAAATGTATAAAAAAAAAAACAAAAAACTTTCGAGAAATATTATTGTTGTTGTTGTTGTTGTTGTTATCATTATTATCATCATTATCATTATCATTATTATTATTATCATCATCATCATCGTCATCATCATTCTTCTTCTTCTTCTTCTTCTCATTATCATTCTGATAACAATTATCATTATTGCTTATTATTATTATTATTATTATTTTTATTATTATTTTTTTGTTGTTGTTGTAGCTATAGTTGTTGCTGCTGTTATGGCTATGATTGTTGTTATATCATCATCATCATCATCGTCGTCGTCGTCGTCGTCATCATCATTATCATTATTATTATTATTATGATTATCATTATTATTGTTGTTATTGTTGTTGTTCTTCTTGGTGTTCTTGTTGTTCTTCTTGGTGTTCTTGTTGTTGTCGTCGTCGTCGTATCATCATCATCATCATCATCATCATCATCATCATCATCATCATCATCATCATCATCATCATCATCATCATCATCATCATTGCATTATTGTATATCAATGGTTCTCAACGCTTATTCTCTTTAAGTTCCATCTCTCTCTCTGTCTCTCTGTCTGTCTCTCTCAAACATGGGACCTCTGATTCCTTCTCTGTGTGTGTGTGTGTGTGTGTGTGTGTGTGTGTGTGTGTGTGGTGTATGTGTGTGTGTGTGTGTGTGTGTGTGTGTGTGTGTGTGTGTGTGTGTGTGTGTCTTCTCTCTCTCTCTCTCTCTCTCTCTCTCTCTCTCTCTCTCTGTGTCAGCGACTAGTTTCTCTAGTTAGTGCCGACGTTTACCGTTAGGGACCCGAGGGCTGGGTGCCAGCCCTGAGGTAGCTGCGGAGTGCAGGTGGGAAGGGGAGAAGCGTGGGAAGAGACGGCGGCACCAGCTTCCACTGTCAGGCCGTCCCTCTGTCTTGTTTACACAGCACCCCACCTGGTCCCGGCCCCCTGCCCCCCCCACCCCCTCACCACCACCACCACCACCACCACCACTCCACACCACCCCTTTACCCCGTCCGTCCGTCCGTCCGTCTTTGCTTCCAGCCTGGGAGAGAAAGATAGAGGGGGGAAGGAGAGGAGAGAGAGAAAGAGAGAGAGAGGGGAGAGAGAGAGAGAGAGAGAGAGAGAGGGAGGGAGAGAGAAAGAGAGAGAGAGAGAGGGGGAGGGAGGGAGGAAGAAAGAAAGAAAGAAAGAGAGAGAGAGAGAGAGGGGGATGTAGGGAGAGACAGAGAGAAAGAGAGAGAGATGTCTCAGAGAGAGAGAGAGAGAGAGAGAGAGAGAGAGAGAGAGGAGAGGAGGGGGCAGAGAGAGGAGAGAGAGAGAGAGAGGAGAGAGAGAGAGAGAGGGAGAGAGAGAGAGAGAGAGAGAATGTGTGTGTGTGTGTGTGTGTGTGTGAGAGAGAGAGAGAGAGAGAGAGAGAGAGAGAGAGAGAGAGAGAGAGAGAGAGAGGGAGGGTATGGAAAAGGGAGAAAACCGAGGCGGAGGCAGCAGGTAAATCGTTACTCACAGATGGAATCGGACACGTCAACTTGAAGGCCGATGTCCAGCGGCTTGTTAAACGGCATCAACAGGTCTTCTTCCCACCGATGCCGGGCAGAGGAGTAGAAGGCAGAAATTAGATTTGTGGTTTGTCGGGATTAGGCTACTTCTCCTTCCTACCTTCCCTCCCTTCCGCTTTCAACACACACATGCGCACGAACACAAACGCGCGCTCTCGAGGGCGAGGGCGAGCGCGAGCGCGTGCTCTCTCTCTGTCTGTCTTTCTCTGTCTCTGTCTCTGTCTCTGTCGCTGTCTCTCTCTCTCTCTCTCTCTCTCTCTCTCTCTCTCTCTCTCTCTCTCTCACACACACACACGAGACACACAGACAGACTTATGCACACACATCTATGTAAGTATGTATGCATGTTTGTGTGTATGTATGTATATATGTATGTGTGTACGTATGGTTATCTATCTACACACAAATTTAGTGTTATGAATGAATGTACGTATTATGTATGTATGTATGTATGTATGTATGTATGTATATGTATGCATGCATGTATGTATGTACGCATGCATGCATGTAAGTATGTATGTATGTATATATGTATGTATGTATATATGTGTATACGTATGTATGTATGTGTGTATGTATGTATGTAAATACACACGCATACACACACTCATACGCGCGCGCGCACATACACACACACGCACACACACATACTGAGAGAGAGAGAGAGAGAGAGAGAGAGAGAGAGAGAGAGAGAGAGAGAGAGAGAGAGAGAGAGTTGGACGGATGGATGTAAATGTGCATACATATGTAGATAATATGCGCATATGCATTTTTTTTCCTTTTCCCTCCAAGTTCACCCCTGTATTAAAAGCTGTTAATGGTAGGTAAAATGATGTGAGGGTGGACAAAAAGCAAATGAACTGTGAACAAACACGGAAACGTTATCTCCTGTAATATATTTAGACAGAGGCCCATAAATATCTAACGCTCTTTTTTTTTGCGTTACCCATTTTGCTACTATACCTGAAACACATACTTGGAGACCACAAAAAATAAAGATCAATAAAATAAAATTACCCCCTGAAAAATGAATTGAAACATAAAGAAAAAGGAAAAAATAAAACAGAAAAAAAAGGAAAGAAAAACCAAAAGAAAGAAAAACGAATCTATAAAATGGATGGAACTCAAAGCTGTGTGATAAGATGGCCGAACCGATGGAACGAATACAAGTGTTGGTGAAGAAGCAACATGACTGGACTCTGAGCTCTGCTATGAATGTTTGTTCTAGAGTGGTGTTTGTTTGGTCCTTCCGTTCGTCTGACGGTCTCCCAGTAAGTAGCAACCCACCTCATTCTGTTTGCTTCCGTTCCCTTAACGTGTCATCCATCTCCTTCTCGTTCTCTAACACACACACACACACACAACACACACACACACACACACACAACACACACACACACACACACGCATTTAGACACACACACACACACACACACGCACACACACACACACACACACACACACCCGCCCGCGCGCGCGCACACACACACACACGCACAACACGCACGCACACACACACACACACACACACACACACACACACACACACACACACACACAAACGCACACGAGAGAGAGAGAGAGAGAGAGAGAGAGAGAGAGAGAGAGAGAGAGAGAGAGAGAGAGAGAGAGAGAGAGGAGGACGATCACGCGTGCTTCGTGCTGTGGGTCGTGAGTGGTGGAGGAGAAGGTGGAGGCAGGGTGGCTCAGACAATGGTCAGGTAGCTGGAAAGGCCTTTAACCCTTTCGCCGGTATTACAATACAACAGTATAGTAAACAGTACTATTAGCGCGATGTAATAACGGACAGATCCATGCAATGCAATAGTCTGCCATGCAAAACACTACGTTACCATGCAATAAATACACAATATTCTGTAATGAATACCATACCATATGATACATTACAATGTCATGCAATACTTTGCACTACAACACTGCAGTGTACTTTACTATACTACGCAATGCCACACCATACTACACAACACTCACTACAGTAGACTAGACTAGACTAGACTAGACTAGACTAGACTAGATAGACCAGACCAGACTAGACTTGACTAGACAAGAGTAGACTGCACTATACTGTAAAGTACTGTACTATACTATGCTATGCTATACTGTTCTGCGTGGAACAGTACTATGCTATGCTATGCTATACTGTACTGTTCTGCGTGGAACAGTACTATGCTATGCTATGCTGTGCTATGCTATGTTGTTCTATGCTATGCTATGCCATGCTGTGCCATGCCATGCCATGCAATGACGTACTATTGTAAATTGCATCATTCTGCTCAATTTCTCAGAGGAGAGAGCATTTTTTCTTTTAGTTGTTTGCTCAAACTTGGAACTGGACCTATTTGAGATTGAATTTTTTTTAAATGAGGCTTGAAATGTTGATCCTCATAAATAGGGGAACAGTTAGGAAGGGAGTTAACCCATGCATGGTTATAACTATCACATGAGACCAGAGAGAGGGGTTAACTTTAAAGTGCCCTCCACCCGTCCGTTGATAGTCTGCAGGCCCCGACACTTGACCCTGGCCGGTGTCGTATAAAATCATGTCGCCCATAAAATCTTGTCGCAGCGACTGTAATTCCTGTGAAATACTGCAGCTGG
>CM065718.1:18730457-18737957 GCA_033310375.1 Conus canariensis
CACGCACGCACGCACGCACGCACGCACACACACACACTCACACACATACACATACACAGAGGGGGCCACCTTAAGCTGTTATTCTAAGCTATTTTAGTGAGTCCGACCTTCTTCAATCCGTTTGTTCTGGTTGTCATCCACTTATGTAGTCATCTGCCTGTAAACCCTGCGCATTGTGATTGAAAATCATTGCAGCTGTGTTGTAGAATATATAGACGGGCTGGTCCTGGAACTGAAAGTGTAATATTCCGAAGAGGAAAGTCACCAAACAATGACCATTGGTCCTGGAACTGAAAGTGTAATATTCCGAAGAGGAAAGTCACCAAACAATGACCATTGGTCCTGAAACTGAAAGTGTAATATTCCGAAAAGGAAAGTCACCAAACAATGACCATTGGTCCTGAAACTGAAAGTGTAATATTCCGAAGAGGAAAGTCACCAAACAATGACCATTGGTCCTGGAACTG
Source organism: Conus canariensis (assembly GCA_033310375.1). Lineage (NCBI taxonomy): Eukaryota > Metazoa > Mollusca > Gastropoda > Neogastropoda > Conidae > Conus > Conus canariensis. The sequence goes on from CM065718.1 coordinate 18,730,925, forward strand.
AAAATGTAATATTCCAAAGAGGAAAGTCACCAAACAATGACCATTGGTCCTGGAACTGAAAGTGTAATATTCCAAAGAGGAAAGTCACCAAACAATGACCATCTCCTCGCCTTAAGTTTCTTTCATCAAAATTATTAGTGCTGAGAGAACGTCTGCGACTTGGCCTTGGCTCAAGGATGTTCTCAGTGACGAAGGACGGAGACAGTCAAAACACAAGTTAACTGCAGCATATGTAACTGAAAGACGATACAACCAGCAGCCCCCGTGTCAAGCCTGTTCATGTTTATTGCCTTGCCGACCACAGAGGCTTCAGCAGCACTGAAGGTCATTTAAAAACAGAGGTATGTACAAACTGAAATGACAAGACTAGAAAAAAAAAGTCAAGCCATTGCTTCAGAGACTTATCCAAAACGCAGACTATCAGCATCCTCGTTTAAGTCTATTCACATTAGAGAAAAAAAAAGTTCTTTCCTAGGAAATTAATGGGTGGAACATCTCAGAACTAGGTTTTCACGGAATATGTCGTAAACAAGTTTTTAGCTGTGATTGTACGTATTCCAACATTTAATAACAATGTGTAACGCTGAGCGGATTATCTCATGTAGAAAAGAAAGAAACATCCTCCATCCTCTCCCAAGGAAAGGAAGAAAAATAGAAGCAAGACAAACAACCGTAAGAAAGAAAGATTGCCATCATAACCTGATGCACAAAACACGGTTCACAACAGAACGTGACACCAAAGAAGATCCAAGTCCTATATAATCCTAAATTCCTCGAGGCGAACAGCCTCGTTCATCAAAAGTCACCCCATCCCCCAACCCCTGCCGCAAATGCCAACTGTTTCACACCATGTCTACAGCTACAGTAGCTGGGAAACTGTTTGTTGTCAGCAGGGCAGCAAATAAAGTATCAGACCCAGATAGAGAGAGAGAGACGGGGGGGGGGGGGGGGGGGGGGGGGGGGGTGGCACTGTGCCATCGAGAAAACAACATAGTGTCAATAAAAAGCTCCTCTCCTCCTACCCCACCCCTCCCTATCTTCCTTCTTCTCCTTCAGAAGAGCAGAGAATGGCAGCCCTTTGCTTATTGTGAATCACAACGGGACTTGGTAATAGAGAACGATCAACAGATTATTTGGCTCTCAATCGACTTGGAGGGGTACTATGGGTTGATGTAGCACATGGTTAAGACACGGAAATGTAAGCAAGTGAAGGCGATTTGTGTACGCACACCAATTGTCTCGGCTCAGTGAAAGTAAATTTACCACACTGGAAATCATGATGTACAGTCAGTATCTTTTCCCATAAGAACAACATATCGTGGGTTAAACAACGCAGACAGGAAACGCAAATCATAGTCTCTGTGTGACCCCTGTTTCCTGTTCTCGTTCTAAAATCTTAATCATGTTCTCATTGGAAAAACAATATTATAGACCATGAATATATCTCTATGTTGGGTAACTGGATCTTTCATTCGAATACATTTTTCTGTTTTGTCTATATAATCGTCGCCCAAATTGACATTTACTTCAATGTTTTGACCATGCATTTAGAAAGGCTGGTAAGTTTAGGCGACTCAATGAAACAGAAATTAAAGTGTCCAGAATATGAGAACATGACGGACCACAAAACTTAAAAACAAAACCTTACTTTGGACGATCGATTTGGAAACAGATGATAACAGTGACATGGCACTGTGGCATTCCATGTCAACCATGACAAAACAGAAGGCGTAGACATTGAGGACTGCACTGAGGAGAATGGAGTGTAGTAACATCGCAGAGAATGCACTCCAGAGTCCACATGTCTGGACAAAATAGCCCAACATGGATATGTCAGTTTCACATTCTAGCAATCACAAACAGATGTAGGCACATGGATGTATGTTTACAAGGACACACTTACATGTATGCATGTCACACACACACACACACACACACACACACACACACACACACACACACACACACATGCACACACACACACACACACTACACACACACATACGCACGCACGCACACACACACACACACACACACACACACACACACACACACACACACATGTATACGCACACGTGCACACACGCACACAAAACACACACACACACACACACACACACACACACACACACACACACACACACACACACAAACGCAAGCACGCATGCACGCACGCACGCAAGCACGCACGCACGCAAGCACGCACGCACGCAAACACGCACGCACGCGCGCGCGTACACACACACACACACACACACACACACACACACACACACACACACACACACACACACTTGTACACCCACTTTCAGGTGTCAGTCAATGCCATTTCAGAGAGGAAAGTCACCAGCAATAAACATCTCCTCACTCCAAGTTCCTTTTATCAGACTTTACTTTTGCCAAGTGAACTTCGGTGACTGCTCTATTGCACTGGATATCTCATTCTTTATTCTGCGACAAACACCGACACTGTGCTCATAATTTAGTCAGGCACAAAACAATAAACGACAGACAATAAGCCTCTTCCACTCTCCATAAAAGACAAAAGAAAGGCAAAACAAAAAATAAATAAATAAATATAAAACACATACAACCTAGTAGAACAGAAAGGTTTCTATGATAATCAGTGAACAAACCACCAGCTCTGCAACCAGTCTTCAAACAACAAACAGTATGCAGTGTAAATTCCCCGACGTAAAAAGTTACCCCTTCCTTTCCCGCCGCACGTGCCAACTGTTTGCGATGTATGTGATTACAGCAGCTAGGAGCCAGTGCGTCAGTTGTGAGCAGGGCAGCAAATACAATTTCAGGGCCAGATGAAGAGAGACTGAGACAGTGGCACTACGCCAGTGAGGGGGAAAAGAAAAACGTGCCAATAGAAAGCAACCTTCCAGAAGAGGAGAAGGCGGCAACCCTGCGTTTATTGTGAATCAAAACTTGACAGTGTAATAGAGTACCATCAACAGATTTCTTGCTATCAGTCGACTTGTGGGGTACTTTGGGTTCATGAAATACATGGTCAAGACATAGAAATGTAAGCTGAATAAGCGAGGGCTGCACATTCATCACATGTTTTTTTTTTATATATTAAAGGTCAGTTGATGTACCATGTTAGAGATTATAATATACGGTTGATATGCACAAAAACAAAGGTTTGGTTCTCTTTACATTCAGATCATATCAATGGCTAAAGAATGTGGAGAAGAAACAAAACTCAGTCCCCATGGAAAATGATACAAGCTTACATCTGTGAAATATTGGGGCAGAGAATATCCACGATAATTGACAAAAGCGAATGTTATTTTGTGGTGGTCAAGGCAAATAATGATAATGATAATACTTTTTTTTATGATTCTGTGGTGCTCAATGCTGGTCTGAGACCACATGCCAAAGAATGACAAGAGTGACATGCAAGTGAGGGAAAGGGCGTCTGGGGAAATGGTGCGGGATGGGGCGGCGTGGGAAGGGGGGGGGGGGATTTGTTACCTGCACTCCAAAGTGACAGGTGTTATGTTCTGTGAAAGGAGGCAGAGGCACTCTTCTAGTCACATCAGGTTACACAATAAAAATGGCTTTACCGTGCATTCGAATACGAACTTTGCAAGCAGTTGAATGAAATCATGGATTCTATTGTTTTGTCGATATCCGGCAGTACACAGAATCAATACGATTTAATTGTGAACCTTTTTTTTCTGTATTTACGTATACCTCTGTGCAAAAAAAAAATTCTCAAGGAAAATTTGTATTATCTATACGTAATGCTCGATAATTCAAATGATACAATCAGTCACTCACAACATTTTTCTTCGAATTCAGATTTACATAAGTCAATAGAATTTGGCGACCCATTTAACACTAAGGCCAGTTTATTCGATATTTCCTTAATGTCCATTTTATTCTATGATGACAAGATGCCAGCTTAGTCGCACCTATTGGCATTTTCATAATAAATATATACCTCTTTTTGGAAAGAGCAACACATTCTGTGCCAGTGTTATTCTCTCACCTAGATCTTGGGATCCAAACTCAGAATTTGCACTGTTTTCATGTCCTGTTTTGATTTGTCAGAGATGCAGTGAAATCCCCTTCCTAAGATCTGAGAGAAGAGGAAGGTAGTTACCAGAGAGCACTGATGATCAGTATGTATCAGAACTGCATCCATTCTCACAGTGGGAAAGCAACAGACAGTAATTGCGATGTGCCCTTTGTATCGAATTTGGCTTGTGCTGCTGTAGCATAGCATTGCGATTCATAGTGCATTAAAAGCTAATATCACTGTTCATGTCAATAACAAATTTCTTTCTACTGGAATGTTTAGACCTGAAAAAAAACGCGATTAAAAAAAATGGAAAAGCAACAACCAACAACCTGGCATTCATATGTGATCAAACGTACATGAGCACAGACACTGACAGCAAAATTTGCTGTCATTTGACTCGTCATGTTCATGAGCTCAAAACGCCTGTACACAAGCACACTCATATATATGTGGATAAATATGCATATATATGTACATAAACAAGTCACACTCACATATTCCGTCTAAAACACACACACACACACACACACACACACACACACACACACACACACACACACGCACACGCACACGCGCGCGCGCGCGCACACACCACACACCACACACACACACACACACACACACACACACACACACACACACACAGATAATAACACACACACACACACAACCACACACACACACACACCACAACACACACACAAACACACACACACACAACACACACACAAAACATACACATGTGCGAGAGCGAACGTTCAGATCAGTGTACGATCAAATACTTCCATATATGAATATGCATGTCACACTCACACGTCACATCCATACACACATACAAATACGCGCGATGCGCGCGCACACACACATATACACAATTTCACTGATACACATACCCCCCCACACACACTTGAGATAAAACACACACACACACACACACACACACACACACACACACCACACACACACACACACACACACACACACACACACATCACGTATACACACATCACGTATACACACACATCACGTTTTCACACACACACACACACACACACACACACACACACACACACACACACACACACACAGCGTGCGCACGCACGCACTCACGCACGCACGCACACACGCACGCACGCACGCACGCACACACACACACACACACACACACACACACACACACACACACACACACACACACACACACACACACACACATGCACGAATCACCGTCTACCATCTTAAACTTTCTCTTGTTCCAAATTTCGTGAACTGCCGAGTAGCTAGAAACACTTTCTCACTATCAAGTATTTGGAGGGGAGGAGGGTAATTCACCTGCCGTGTGGTGTTATCACTATCTTAGTTGTTTATCTTAATCACGGAATGCCCGTGTGAGTCTGCATATGTGCATAGGGTGTGTGTGTGTGTGTGTGTGTGTGTGTGTGTGTGTGTGTGTGTGTGTGTGTGTGGTTATGTGTGTGCGCAGTAAGCATGTGTGTGTGTGTGTGTGTGTGTGTGTGTGTGTGTGTGTGTGTGTGTGTGTGTGTGTGTGTGTGTGTGTGTGTATGTGAGAGTGTGAGTGTATATGTGTTGTTGTTTTTATGTGCGTGTACCAGTAAGCATGTATGTGTGTGTATATGTGTGTGCGTGCGTGCGTGTGTGCGTGCGTGCGTGCACGAAAATGTGTACGCAGAGGGGCGAGGATGTGTACATGCATGCATGCATACGCACTGTGCCAGTGTATGTAACCACTTGGTTTCACATTTGTAATGGTCATATTTTTTAAAAATTTGTTTAGTGTATTCTGAAAGAAGCACGTTTGAACTTCGGCTAACTCTATCCAGTCTCTACAGTAGGGCCATAACCTTGTGTAACCGTGGTCAATATCCCTGGTCCAGCCTGAGGGGTTTGTGTCCCTGTTCCCACCTTCTGTTCATCCAGAACAGTTAATCAGGACTGTGAAAGTTTGCTCCTTCCTTCTCCCCTCCTCTCCTCTCTCCATTCCTTACACCTACCAGGCCCGATCCATCCACCATCCAGACTGCCTCCCCCTTACCCACCGGCTCCACCTTCTCCGTACCCCTACATCCAACACATTCACAATGACCACATAGCTGTCTTAACACCCCCCCCCTCCCCCTCTTTCCTTTTGTTTGGCAGATATTAACAAACCAACATTCTGAAGAAGCTATTTTAAACCTCTGCTAACTCTACCTAGTCTAAGTATTCAAAGATCAGCACAGTGTTCTATCTGGATAATCTCCTTATGGGTATATCGCTCTTGTGTGGTTATTTCCCTTTGGCTTCTTGACAAACAATATGGCGCATGTTTTCGTTGACACTGATTCAGTTACAGTTTGGATCAGAAATGGTGTGCTTTAGCTTAAGCTGCACAGATCAGTGATCACATTGAACTGTAGAGATATGATCTAAGCAGAAACGCGTTCCACTGTGCAACATCATTTCAGGAAAGGAATGCGGTGAAGTAGTTTTCGTCGCGCCTTGGCATGCGTGAAAGTGATAGACTAGTTAGGGCCTGCGCGTGTGTAGTACGTTTGCCAATACTAGTTATGTCTGATGGGTTGAATGTCTGTGTGTGTAGAAACAGGTATCCGTGTTGGTTTTGCACTCTCGTTGTTTATGGCTCGTCTGAACGCCACCTTACTCGTATGACTTAATCCCTAGCTCTTCTCTACTCTTTTAAATGAATTACTTAATGAAATGACCTGGAAGCAGCAAATAACATCTTTACTTTAAACCTTATATGAGTTGCCGCTACATCGGCTTGGAGGCCAGTTGCGTCCTTGTTTTTCATACGGCTACTCAATGCTGCAGTTTGAATATTTTCGGTCTTGTGTTCAGTAGTTTATAATGGTCTAGATCTAGTAACAGTTACTTTCTTTCGTTTAACTCTAGATCAATACCATGTGTTATGGCCTGATATCAGTCTTGTACTTTTCTGTTGCATGGTTTAATTTTTTTTTTCTAACGAAATAA
>CM065718.1:18745457-18750457 GCA_033310375.1 Conus canariensis
TTTGTGTGTGTGCTCTGTCTCACCTTCTTGTGCTAGAGAGAGAGAGAGAGAGAGAGAGAGAGAGAGAGAGAGAGAGGAGAGAGGAGAGAGAGAGAGAGAGAGAGAGAGAGCAAACTCATACTGTTGAAAGCCCAGCTGATTACGGAAGGCACATCAAGGTTGCAAGCCGATTGAAAACGGAACCACATACATGTCAAAACATCGAATGTAAAACATAAAGAAAGCGAAACTAAAAAAGGTGGTCTAGAACACAGCATGAGAGAGAGAGAGAGAGAGAGAGAGAGAGAGAGAGAGAGAGAGGGAGGGGAGAGGGTAGGGGGGTGGGGTTTGGTGGAGGGGTAAAGGTCGGAAAGAAGTAGGGGTTGGGAATGGGGGAAGGGGGGTGGGGGGGGGGGTTCGTTGCACATGGTTATCTGCCCTGACGTCTGCTGGTCGTCACCAGCACCAAGACACCAGATCCTTTCAGACAGCCAGAAACAGGTTGAGGGTCATTCGGCGTCGGACTTCAAAAGACCCTGGCCACATCTACGTGCTCGAGGTGGAGAGATCTCATCAGTCACAACTGAAGTGATTCATACACCTGAAAAAAATGGCTGCACGCGGACACGCGCCTGTACTGTGACCTTCGTGACCTTCGTACGTCAGACATAGTGGGCTTTGTAAGCCAGACATGGTTAAGTGATAACACGTGACGTCTTTCGTCAGCCACACACAATCACGTGACCCTAAAATCATAAACATAGTCATGTGACACTTACACGTCAGAGGTACTGATACTACGTCAATATCAGGCCTCACATTTACATAGGCCAGCCACAGAAATGTGACAGACATAAGTTACAGTGATGTAACTCTATCAAGTCGGTCATCGCAACATTTGAAACCGGATATAGTGATGTGGCATTCATAAAACGCACACATAACTATGTAACATTCATTTGACATTTAAGTTAAGGTCCTTTCAACTTAATTTCTTTGAACCTTGACGGAAAGAAAACACCTTGGAGTGAAATCATGGTTGAAGATGAGTAAATAGTAGGTTTCCATCCGAGAGTGATTCAGGTGTGTCACACCGGCGCCCATACAGCAGGTTCTTTCGGAAGCTGAGGGTGGCTCGCTGGACTTCAAAGAGATGTTGGCCATATCCACGTCCTCAAAGTGAAGTGACCTCCTCAGTGGTAAGTGAAGTGGTCCAGTTAGGTGAAGATGGCACCAAGTGGAAGACCACTTGACTGGACATTGCTGTGCTGGGGGAAAAAAAGGTCTCTGAGCAATATATTTTATGGTCTTCTTTTTCATCGACTTTCATTCTGCGGAGAGTCGCTTGGCGTTGCATTGAAAACATGTACGTGCAGTGAGGAAAGGGGGGGGGGGGGGTGATCAGGGGAGGGAATAACTTAAAAAGAAACAATGCAAATGTATTATTCTCTCTACTGAAAAAAAAGGAGAAAGGTGAAGGAAGAATATGGGTGGGTGGAAAGCGCTTGGGGATAGAGAAAAAGGGGGAGGGATTCAAATCATGAAAATTGAAAAAGAAAAGCAACTGATGTTAGAATATGTAACTGGTTGATTTCGTGGTTTCCTCGGTAGTTTTTACAGAGGCTTCAGCAGGGCTAAACTCTACTAAAAATCAGAACAGTTTACAAACTTGAATACCAAAACTAAAATCGTAAAGTCAAGTTATGAATGCAAAGACTTGATTGAAAAAGAGATTATTATAAACACGTTTGAGTCAGTTCAAATGAATGATATTCTGGAAAAAAAGTTTCAAAGGATTGGTTCGAGCATCATCATGAAATCTGCATAAAATGTTTTTGTCTAAGATCGTGCACAGCCAAAAACTCAGTAAAACAGATACATGATGCTAAATGGTTTACTACAAATTAATTTGAAAAAGAAGCTTCCTCCATCCTCACGAGTAAATTGGCAAAGAAAGGAGAAATTAGGCAACAGAAACAGTCTAGTTAAAGGAATATTGCTGTTATAACCCTACGAACAAAAAGACGATCGGCAACCATGGTAGTAAATAAAGTCTCCCCCATCCCTCACCCCCTGCTGCATATGCCAACCGTTCTGCACGATGTCTACAGCTACAGTAGCTTGGAAACTGTTTGTTGTCAGCAGGGCAGCAAATAAAGTTTCAGGCCTACATAAAAGAGACGGGGGTTGTGGCACTGCGCCACTGAGAAAACAACATAGTGCAAATAGAAATCCCCTCTCTTCCTCTCTCTTCTCTCTACGTCCTAGTTCTGCCCCTGCAAAATAGCAGAAAATGGAAGCCCTTTGCTTATTGTGAATCACAACGGGACTCTGTGATACAACACGATCAACAGATTTTTTCGGCTCTCAGTCGACTAGGTGGGATACTATGAGTTGATGAAGAACATGGTCAAGACATAGAAATGTAAGCCAGTTTAGGCGACGAATATACACACACCAATTGTCTCTACTCGCTGCCGGGCAATTTACCACACTGGGAATTATTATCTATGGCAAGTATATTTTCCAGTGAGAACATATTGAGGGTTAAAGTATGCGGACTGGTAACGAAATCAAGATCTCCGTTTCCTGTCTTCGTTTTTTAACTTCAGTGAGTTCTCTTAGGGAAAAAATATTAGACCATAGATAAAAGTCTCCGGCAGAGTAATATCACCTTTCACCTTTCCACATTTTTTCGATTATATTTGTATACCTATATCATCTTTCACCTTACCACATTTTTTCGATTATATTTGTATACCTATCGCCCAAACTGACCTACATTTAAAAGTGTTGACAATGTGTTTAGAAACGTTGGTAAATGTATACCTATCGCCCAAACTGACCTACATTTAAAAGTGTTGACAATGTATTCAGAAACGTTGGTAAATGTATACCTATCGCCCAAACTGACCTACATTTAAAAGTGTTGACAATGTGTATAGAAACGTTGGTAAATGTATACCTATCGCCCAAACTGACCTACATTTAAAAGTGTTGACAATGTGTTTAGAAACGTTGGTAAATGTATACCTATCGCCCAAACTGACCTACATTTAAAAGTGTTGACAATGTATTCAGAAACGTTGGTAAATGTATACCTATCGCCCAAACTGACCTACATTTAAAAGTGTTGACAATGTGTATAGAAACGTTGGTAAATGTATACCTATCGCCCAAACTGACCTACATTTAAAAGATTTGACAATGTATTCAGAAACGTTGGTAAATGTATACCTATCGCCCAAACTGACCTACATTTAAAAGTTTTGACAATGTATTTAGAAACGTTGGTAAATTTAGTTGATGAAATGAAACAGAAATCAAAGTCTCTAGAACATAAGGGGAAAAAATGTGACAAAGAAGAAGTGATGGGTAGCACACCCTAAGGACACTACGAGGTGCAATGCACATTCTGTATTGTTATTCTCTGTCTTGTCAAACTCTCTCTCTCTCTCTCTCTCTTTCTCTCTCTCTCTCTCTCTCTCTCTCTCTCTCTCTCTCTCGCGCGCGCGCGCGCGCGTGCGCGCATGCACATGTAAACACAAGTATGCATACATGAACGTAAATATACAACTAAGTGTGCGTATAAACGCACACACACGCACATACACACACACACACACACACACACACACACACACACCACACACACACACACACACACACACACACACACACACACACACACACACGCACATGCTCACAAATGCATACACAACATACAACACAACACAACACACACACACACACACACACACACACACACACACACACACAACGCAAACACACACACACACACACACACACACACGCGCGCGTGCGCGCACACCCATTCACCAGTGCACAAACTTACAGCTGTCGGTCTTTGCCATTTCAGAGAGGAAAGCCACCAGCTATCAACATCTCCTCACTCCAAGTTCCTTTCATCAAACTCATTTCAGCCATGTAAATGTAGCTGAACACGCTATGCCACTGGTAAATTAGTTCTTTGTTCACTGACAAGCACCAAAATGTTTCCATGATTTAGTAAAACTCAAAACAATAAGCAGCAGACAATAAGCCTCTTCACCATCCCCACCCCCCATCCCCAAAGATGGTAGAAAGCAAAAAGATAGATGACAGAAACCTGATTAAAAAAAGGGTCACTGGGATAATCAGTGAATTAAACACCAGCACTGAAACTGATGTCTAAACAACAAAACATCAAAACCATATACAATGTGAAAATCCACCGACGTAACATTCTCATCCATTAAAAGTCATTCCCCTTCTCTTCCCATCGCACGTGCCAACTGCTTGCCATGTATATGATTACAGCGGCTAGGAGCCAGTGCGTCAGTTGTGAGCAGGGCAGCAAATACAATTTCAGGGCCAGATGAAGAGAGACTGAGACAGTGGCACTACGCCAGTGAGGGGGAAAAGAAAAACGTGCCAATAGAAAGCAACCTTCCAGAAGAGGAGAAGGCGGCAACCCTGCGTTTATTGTGAATCAAAACTTGACAGTGTAATAGAGTACCATCAACAGATTTCTTGCTATCTGTTGACTTGAGGGGGTACTACAGTTTGCGAAATTCATGGTCAAGACATACATAATTTGATTTAGGTGACAACTATAAACACATTATATGTCTTTAGTTGAAAAGCCAAACAACCTGTTAGGTTCAAGATTCTACTCTATGCTTGATGAATTTTTAAAATATGTTTGGTTCTTCTTACATTCAGATCATATTGGTGGTTGAAGAATATTAATTGCAATATATCCTTAATCTCAGGTTTGGCTGCCTAGCATGCGGCAAGTTTTATGCGACAAGGATGGTTAGCTCTGCAAAACAATAAAAACAAACAAAACAAACGAACACAATAATGATGAAACTTTGTGTTCACACGCAACTAGACCCAGGTAAATAGACACCAGTAACAAACTCTCTTCTGTCACAACTTTGACTCGTCATATTCATGGGCTTAAGACCCCCAAACACGCCCACAAAACCACACATATGGCACACATAAGAGGCAGA
>CM065718.1:18752957-18762957 GCA_033310375.1 Conus canariensis
TTCACCCCTTCTACACCTACCTGTTCCAACCCACCCACCACCCAAAATTCCCCCCCCCCCACACACACACACTCCACCTTCTCTTTACTCCCAACTTGACGACTTACATAATAATTACAACACTGTTTTAACCCCACTCTCTTTCACTTTAGCGGACATAAACAAATATATATGATTCTCTATTCTGGGCCATGACGTAGTCCTGAAAATGAAGTCTATCAGCGTCCCAGAATAGGAATCAGAATCCGAATCAGCTGTAAAGGTCAATAAATCTTTCATCGCAACATATTGCCAATGAAAATGAAACTCTACATTTTACGGGTGATATCTGTTAATTTTTGTCTAGATGAGAGAGCATGCATTGATAGCACATTCAGAGCAAGGGACCCAGGAGTTCAAGAAACCATGTTTCTGACAGATTCACCGCATCCCCAACGAAGAGGTCCAGACAGACAAGCCAAAGCTTCTCCTTGAAGTTGTCAAAGAGACTGGCAACAAACTTTCCACTAGTCTCTCTGCAGTCATCAAGCATCGTTCGTTTGCCGGTATGAGACAGGTATCTCATCAAGACTCCCTGTTCAAGACTGTTCCATTGGATACAGTGGAGGGAGAAGGACGTCCGTGAGGTAGACTGGAGATATAAATGAATAATACATGAACACAACGGGTTACAACACCTCTGCCATGTTGCTTATGACAGGGAAAAAAAAGACTACCAGAGATTCCTGACTGACAAAGCATCCGTCACAGCTCTCTCACATGACAATAATAATACAATGCTTTTTTTTGTCCATGTGAAACCTTACACTTATGATGTTACCTACAGGGTCCAGCTGCGCACTATGTCATGATGCAGTTCGTTTGTGACTCTTTGATTCTCTAAGAGACTTTCAGTTACAGAAGTTGATGTTAGGTTCAGGGAGGCTAGACCATAGCGCCCTGCGTCTCAGACAATTATTCGCAACGTTCATGACTCAGGACAAGTAATCCTTGCAACAGCTTGGTTACCAATCACATTCTTCTAAGGCCTACAGAGGAGCAGCTTGATACGATGGATATTAGGTTTCTAGTACCCCAAGCCACACATAATATATTACCTCGTAAACCTCCCTGCAATATTAAAAGCTGAGCATCGAAGATTACTATAGTGTTATAAATGGATTATCTCCTATTGGGTATATATCTCCTACGGTTATTTCCCTTTGGCTTGTTGACAAATGACGAATGTTTTCGCTGACGGCGATACAGTTCCAATTTGGATCAGAAGGAATGTGTTTGCGAAATACCCAGAGCAACAAGCACAGTGAATAGTAGAGATGTGAGCTGAGAGGAACGCTTCAACTATTCAACGTCATTTCAGGAAAGGAATGCGGTGAAGTAGTTTTCGTCGAGCGTCTGCATGTGAGACAATGGCAGACTCGTTAGGGCCTACACATGTGTAAGATGAGTGCCAATGTAAGTATGCCTGATTGGTTGAATATCCAAGTGTGTGGGAACAGGTAGCTATGCCGGTGTTACAACCTCTGCAGCCTCGTCACCTTGTTCGTATGTCTTGGTCCCAATCAGTTCTCTGTTTTTTTTTAAATAATTACTTAATAAAATGATTTGTGGTAAATCACTTCTTTACTTTCACCTTTATATGAATAGCCAGTACAGTGGTCTGGGAGCCAATCACGCCCTTAATTTGGTACAACTGTTCTTTGCTGAATCTGACTCGACTTTTTCGCCCTCTGCGCATTAGTTCACAGTGTTTTGGTAGACTATTAATTTCTTATTTTTGATGTTATATCAATCCCCTTGTTGCATTGACACAAACCTTGTACTTTTTATCGTATGGGTGTGGTATTTTCATCATGAAATAATAATGTAATCCTTGTCATCTCTTTGCAATATAGACTTTATGTCAGTTAAAAACACTGAAGTCCAGCAATATAGACTTTATGTCAGTTAAAAACACTGAAGTCCCATAGCCTTATCAGTGAGCGTTGGGGCAGCGAGCTTTCGAGGTTCACCATGTCTCTGTCAAGGCATGCTGGAAAGTGGAGCCCATTCTTTTCCTTCCACCACCTTTAACCTTCCCTGATCTGAATCAGGTGCACATTGTAGCCCACAACGGTTCGAACGCACGACTGTCAGCTCCGCAGGCAAAGCTGTAGCCTAACCTTTGACAACGAGTCCCTCCTGCATGAGTACCCAATGCAATTACCTGTCAACCAGTCACTCACATATGTTCACTTTATGTAAATACCCAAGAGAATGTTTAGAAGCCAGTCCGCTGTAATTTCTTTTGATGACCTGAACATGAGTGTTTTACATGACGTGTCAGTTCATTACTGTTTATCGTATGTTGGTACTGTGAAACAGTCACGTCAGTACACCTGACTTTGTTTCAATACACTATGAAATGGCATGGTAAACGATCACTCACAAACTCCTTACTTTGTATGATTCACCGCCTTGAAATTATTTGGCACACGATCACACAGACACTCTATTCACTTTATATAAAGCACTCCCATGAAATTGTTTGGTAGACCATTACACATACACATTCCTCATTTTATACAAAGCACTCCCATGAAATTTTGGCACCCACCCACCCACCTCTCATTCTGCCATTCATATGATCAAATCGCTTGGCAGACAATAATTATTCTCAGTCTTCCTTTCCCGGAGCGTTACTTACTTCCCTTTGCTCTGACAAATATCTGGCAAAGTGCTACTTATGGAAATGTCCTGTCTGATGCACTGATCTCTACTCTCCTCCACCGCAGCAGGCGTGTGTGTGTGTGTGGTGTGTGTGTGTGTGTGTGTGGTGTGTGTGTGCGTGTGTGTGTGTGTGGTGTGTGTGTGTGTGTGTGTGTGTGTGTGTGTGTGTGTTGGCACGCGCGCGCGCGCGTATGTGTGTGTGTGTGTGTGTGTGTGTGTGTGTGTGTGTGGTGTGTGTGTGTGTGTGTGCGTGCGTGCGTGCGTGCGTGCGTGCGTGAGTGCGTGCATGCGTGCGCGCGCGCGCGCGCGCGCGTGTGTGTGTGTGTGTGTGGCGACGACAGGGATCCTGTCATTCATTAGTCCAGAGATCAACCAAACGCTACTGGCACTATATGCTGTTTCACGATCGACTGGCTTGCGGGAGTGAGGGGAAGAAGATGACGTGGCATATGATTGTGTCTATGTTTGATGGGGAGCGGGAGGGACGAGGGTAAAAGGAACGATGATGGCGGTGGTGGTCATGGATCATTGAGGAATGTCTTTAAGCCAGGACGGAATCCAAAGCAAAGCAATACCGCAGAAAGAGAAAAGTGGGCCAACCATCTACCTTAATTGATGTGAGCACTTGGAGGAAAAGAAGACCCCTCTCTGTCTCTGTCTCTGTCTGTCTGTCTGTCTGTCTGTCTGTCTGTCTGTCTCTCCTCTCTCTCTCTCTCTCTCTCTCTCTCTCTCTCTCTCCTTAAAGAAGTTTTATGTTGTGTGGCATTTCAAGAGAGACCAAAATAGGTCAACAGGTGGTTCTGAATGTGAACTGTCACTTGTAGAATGGTGAACTGATGTGAGAGGTGCTGTCTCTCACTCAGACCTTTGTGAAGAGTTCGCACACACTTTCTCCCGTGCATGCGGCGTCAAAGACTTTTTATCGATTGGGCGGGTCTCTTTCAACGTCTTTGGCTCCCAAACAATGATAATGTCAATCCGTCAACGAAGTACAAGTTATGAAAGTACTTCTTTCAAACGATCTCTCACTTTCTGTCTCTCTCTGTCTCTGTCTCTTTCTCTGTCTGTCTGTCTGTCTGTCTGTCTGTCTCTCTCTGTCTCTCTCTCTCTCTCTCTCTCTCTCTCTTTGTGGCTTCATGTGTGTACCCGGTGGCCCAGTTGTGTGTGTGTGTGTGTGTGTGTGTGTGTGTGTGTGTGTGTGTGTGTGTGTGTGTGTGTGTGTGTGTACGTGCGCGCGCGCGTACGTGCATGTTAGAGTGACGATCATCCATCACAGCACCCCAGCTGTCATGTATATAGGATAATGAAATATGACGAGCAACAGTTTGTAAGAGCACCGCCCCACCATTTTAAGTTGATATCGATCTGAACTTGTCACCGTCATCGCTGGGAGCTGTGGCGGGCTCCTGTAATCCAGCTACCTGGAGGCTTGAGATGGGGACGGTTTGAGGGCGGGGGGTCCTGCCAGCGGGCGTGCCACGTCGATCGGGTGTCCGCACTAAGCCTGGCATCAATATGGTCCCTTGGGGGGAGCCCCGGGGGCCCAGGTTGTCTAATGAGAGCCGCACTGGCCCAGGCTGGAACACAGAGCAGGCAAAAGGCTCCGTGTCGGGCAGTAGTGGGTTCGCACCTGTGAATGGGCGACTGGTGGTGGCCCGTCCGACACAGTCGGACCACATCTCTTTTTTTTTTTTTTTTTTTTCATTCTTTTTCTGATCTTCATCATTTGAAAGCAGTGAAGTGCGAGTGAATAATAGGGCTGTAATATTTGTTTGCTTTTATTTTTTTGTCTTTTAAAACAAGGAAGAAAAACTCTGACCACTCTCTCTCTCTCTCTTCTCTCTCTCTCTCTCTCTCTCTCTCTCTCTCTCTCTCTCTCTCTGTCTCTCTCTTTGGGGCTGCATGTGTGTGCCAGTGTGTGTGTGTGTGTGAAATTTTCAGAAATATCGGCCACATACTTTTCGAGATATTCCATGAAGACGAAAAACAGTTAGGGGCCGTTATAGCCGTTAGTAACGGCTATAACGGCAGACTAAACATGGGGCATCATCCGTGACCCATGATGAACATACTTATAAATTTTCAGAAAGATCGGCCACGTACTTTCTGAAATATTCCATAAAAAAAGAAAAACAGTTATGGGTCGTTATAGCCGTTAGTAACGGTTATAATAGTAAACTACAGCATTGGGCATCATCCATGACCCATAATGAACATACCTGCTAATTTTCACAAAGATCGGCCAAGTACTTTCTGAGACATTCCATGAAGAAGAAAAACCGTTACAGGCTGTTACAGCCGTCAGTAACGGCTATAGCGGTAAACTAAAACATCGGGCATTATTCGTGACCCATAATGAACATATCTACACATTTTCAGAAAGATCGGCCGAGTACTTTCTGAGATATTCCATAAAGAAGGAAAACCTTTACGGGCCATTAGAGCCATTAGTAACGGCTATAACGGTGTAAACTAAAACATCTGGCATCATCCGTGACCCATAATGAACATACCTGCTAATTTTTACAAAGATCGGCCAAGTACTTTCTGAGGTATTCCATAAAGAAGAAAAACCGTTACAGGCCGTTACAGCCGTTAGTAACGGCTATAACGATAAACTAAAACATTGGGCATCATCCGTGACCCAAAATGAACATACCTACAAATGTTCGGAAAGATCGGCGCAGTAGTTTTGTCTGGAGCGAGTTGAACACATTTTGACCACGGACGGACGGACACACACACACACACACACACACACACACACACACACACACACACACACACATGCTCACAAATGCGTACACAACATACAACACAACACAAAACAACACACACACACACACACACACACACACACACACACACACACACACACACACACACACACACACGCATTCACCAGTGCACAAACTTACAGCTGTCGGTCTTTGCCATTTCAGAGAGGAAAGCCACCAGCTATCAACATCTCCTCACTCCAAGTTCCTTTCATCAAACTCATTTCAGCCATGTGAATTTAGCTGAATACGCTATGCCACTGGTAAATTAGTTCTTTGTTCACTGACAAGCACCAAAATGTTTCCATGATTTAGTAAAACTTAAAACAATAAGCAGCAGACAATAAGCCTCTTCACCATCCCCACCCCCCATCCCCAAAGATGGTAGAAAGCAAAAGATAGATGACAGAAAACCTGATTAAAAAAAGGGTCACTGGGATAATCAGTGAATTAAACACCAGCACTGAAACTGATGTCTAAACAACAAAACATCAAAACCATATACAATGTGAAAATCCACCGACGTAACATTCTCATCCATTAAAAGTCATTCCCCTTCTCTTCCCATCGCACGTGCCAACTGCTTGCCATGTATATGATTACAGCGGCTAGGAGCCAGTGCGTCAGTTGTGAGCAGGGCAGCAAATACAATTTCAGGGCCAGATGAAGAGAGACTGAGACAGTGGCACTACGCCAGTGAGGGGGAAAAGAAAAACGTGCCAATAGAAAGCAACCTTCCAAGAAGAGGAGAAGGCGGCAACCCTGCGTTTATTGTGAATCAAAACTTGACAGTGTAATAGAGTACCATCAACAGATTTCTTGCTATCTGTTGACTTGAGGGGGTACTACAGTTTGTGAAATTCATGGTCAAGACATACATAATTTGATTTAGGTGACAACTATAAACACATTATATGTCTTTAGTTGAAAAGCCAAACAACCTGTTAGGTTCAAGATTCTACTCTATGCTTGATGAATTTTTAAAATATGTTTGGTTCTTCTTACATTCAGATCATATTGGTGGTTGAAGAATATTAATTGCAATATATCCTTAATCTCAGGTTTGGCTGCCTAGCATGCGGCAAGTTTTATGCGACAAGGATGGTTAGCTCTGCAAAACAATAAAAACAAACAAAACAAACGAACACAATAATGATGAAACTTTGTGTTCACACGCAACTAGACCCAGGTAAATAGACACCAGTAACAAACTCTCTTCTGTCACAACTTTGACTCGTCATATTCATGGGCTTAAGACCCCCAAACACGCCCACAAAACCACACATATGGCACACATAAGAGGCAGATTAGTGCAGTCTCACACACTCACACATTGCATCTACACAGACAAACGTACACACTTCTCTGCAGTGTCCTCTCACACACACACATTCATACATACTGAGTTACGTCACACTCACACATTGCATCTACACAGACAAACGTACACACTTCTCTGCAGTGTCCTCTCACACACACACATTCATACATACTGAGTTACGTCACACTCACACATTGCATCTACACAGACAAACGTACACACTTCTCTGCAGTGTCCTGTCACACACACGCATACATACATACTGAGTTACGTCACACTCACACATTGCATCTACACAGACAAACATACACACTTCTCTGCAGTGTCCTCTCACACACACGCATACATACATACTGAGTTACGTCACACTCACACATTGCATCTACACAGACAAACGTACACACTTCTCTGCAGTGTCCTGTCACACACACGCATACATACATACTGAGTTACGTCACACTCACACATTGCATCTACACAGACAAACGTACACACTTCTCTGCAGTGTCCTGTCACACACACGCATACATACATACTGAGTTACGTCACACTCACACATTGCATCTACACAGACAAACGTACACACTTCTCTGCAGTGTCCTGTCACACACACGCATACATACATACTGAGTTACGTCACACTCACACATTGCATCTACACAGACAAACGTACACACTTCTCTGCAGTGTCCTCTCACACACACGCATACATACATACTGAGTTACGTCACACTCACACATTGCATCTACACAGACAAACGTACACACTTCTCTGCAGTGTCCTCTCACACACACGCATACATACATACTGAGTTACGTCACACTCACACATTGCATCTACACAGACAAACGTACACACTTCTCTGCAGTGTCCTGTCACACACACGCATACATACATACTGAGTTACGTCACACTCACACATTGCATCTACACAGACAAACGTACACACTTCTCTGCAGTGTCCTCTCACACACACGCATACATACATACTGAGTTACGTCACACTCACACATTGCATCTACACAGACAAACGTACACACTTCTCTGCAGTGTCCTCTCACACACACGCATACATACATACTGAGTTACGTCACACTCACACATTGCATCTATACAGACAAACGTACACACTTCTCTGCAGTGTCCTCTCACACACACGCATCATACATACATACTGAGTTACGTCACACTCACACATTGCATCTACACAGACAAACGTACACTCTCCTCTCTCTCTTTCTCTCTCTCCTCTCTCTCTCTCTGTCTCTCACACACACACACACACACACACACACACACACACACAGTGCAACACCTGTCATGCGTCAGCACACAACACACACACACACACACACACACACACACACACACACACACACACACACACACACACACACACACACACGCACGCCCACGCACGCACGGACGCACGCACGCACGCACACACACACACACACTCACACACACACACGTTCGTGCCAAAGCACACAGGCACACGCACACGTTATACCATCTGCCATCGTAGTTCTTTTCCTACTCCAAAAGGATTCACGACTGAACACACACACACACACACACACACACACACACACACACACACACACACACACACACACACACACACACACACACGCACACACACACACATCCTTACATTACACCATCTGCAATTCTTTTTCTATTCCAAAAAGATTCATGAACTGTTGAGTAGCAAGAAACCATACGCGATCAACTGTCTTGAGAGTTACTCCACCTGTGCTGTGACGCTATCACGAGGTTTTTTTTTGGTTTTTTTTTGTTTATGCTAATCATGGATTGCCTGTGTACACGCGAATTTTGGCGCGCGCGCGTGCACGTGTGTTTGTGTCTGTGTGTATGTGTGTGTGTGTATGTGTGTGTGTGTGTGTGTGTGTGTGTGTGTGGTGTGTGTGTGTGTGTGTGTGTGTGTGTGTGTGTGTGGCTGAGAAGGGGAGGAGGGGCTGAAGAAGTACTTATAAACCTATCTAAACTCTACCACGTGTTAACAGCAAGGTCATAGGTCGACATAACCCAAGTTAAAGTGTAGCAATTTGGTATGAATGCACCCAGATGTGTTTTCTTTTCCATTAAGGACTACGTTTTGCGTACCTGTGCATAGCTCAGGCACCGATGTAAGCCTGTGGAGTCTCTATCCCTTTTCCATCTCCGTCCATCCAGAAAATGAAATCCCATATGTGAAAGTTCCCTTCCTTCCTCTTCCTCCCCCCCCTCCTCTTTTCCTCCTTCACCCCTTCTACACCTACCTGTTCCAACCCACCCACCACCCAAAATTCCCCCCCCCCCCCCCCACACACACACTCCACCTTCTCTTTACTCCCAACTTGACGACTTACATAATAATTACAACACTGTTTTAACCCCACTCTCTTTCTGTTTAGCGGACATAAACAAATATATATGATTCTCTATTCTGGGCCATGACGTAGTCCTGAAAATGAAGTCTATCAGCGTCCCAGAATAGGAATCAGAATCCGAATCAGCTGTAAAGGTCAATGAATCTTTCATCGCAACATATTGCCAATGAAAATGAAACTCTACATTTTACGGGTGATATCTGTTAATTTTTGTCCAGATGAGAGAGCATGCATTGATAGCACATTCAGAGCAAGGGACCCAGGAGTTCAAGAAACCATGTTTCTGACAGATTCACCGCATCCCCAACGAAGAGGTCCAGACAGACAAGCCAAAGCTTCTCCTTGAAGTTGTCAAAGAGGCTGGCAACAAACTTTCCACTAGTCTCTCTGCAGTCATCAAGCATCGTTCGTTTGCCGGTATGAGACAGGTATCTCATCAAGACTCCCTGTTCAAGACTGTTCCATTGGATACAGTGGAGGGAGAAGGACGTCCGTGAGGTAGACTGGAGATATTAATGAATAATACATGAACACAACGGGTTACAACACCTCTGCCATGTTGCTTATGACAGGGAAAAAAAGACTACCAGAGATTCCTGACTGACAAAGCATCCGTCACAGCTCTCTCACATGACAATAATAATACAATGCTTTTTTTTGTCCATGTGAAACCTTACACTTATGATGTTACCTACAGGGTCCAGCTGCGCACTATGTCATGATGCAGTTCGTTTGTGACTCTTTGATTCTCTAAGAGACTTTCAGTTACAGAAGTTGATGTTAGGTTCAGGGAGGCTAG
>CM065718.1:18770457-18772957 GCA_033310375.1 Conus canariensis
TCACCCCTTCTACACCTACCTGTTCCAACCCACCCACCACCCAAAATTCCCCCCCCCCCACACACACACACACACTCCACCTTCTCTTTACTCCCAACTTGACGACTTACATAATAATTACAACACTGTTTTAACCCCACTCTCTTTCTGTTTAGCGGACATAAACAAATATATATGATTCTCTATTCTGGGCCATGACGTAGTCCTGAAAATGAAGTCTATCAGCGTCCCAGAATAGGAATCAGAATCCGAATCAGCTGTAAAGGTCAAAGAATCTTTCATCGCAACATATTGCCAATGAAAATGAAACTCTACATTTTACGGGTGATATCTGTTAATTTTTGTCCAGATGAGAGAGCATGCATTGATAGCACATTCAGAGCAAGGGACCCAGGAGTTCAAGAAACCATGTTTCTGACAGATTCACCGCATCCCCAACGAAGAGGTCCAGACAGACAAACCAAAGCTTCTCCTTGAAGTTGTCAAAGAGACTGGCAACAAACTTTCCACTAGTCTCTCTGCAGTCATCAAGCATCGTTCGTTTGCTGGTATGAGACAGGTATCTCATCAAGACTCCCTGTTCAAGACTGTTCCATTGGATACAGTGGAGGGAGAAGGACGTCCGTGAGGTAGACTGGAGATATAAATGAATAATACATGAACACAACGGGTTACAACACCTCTGCCATGTTGCTTATGACAGGGAAAAAAAGACTACCAGAGATTCCTGACTGACAAAGCATCCGTCACAGCTCTCTCACATGACAATAATAATACAATGCTTTTTTTTGTCCATGTGAAACCTTACACTTATGATGTTACCTACAGGGTCCAGCTGCGCACTATGTCATGATGCAGTTCGTTTGTGACTCTTTGATTCTCTAAGAGACTTTCAGTTACAGAAGTTGATGTTAGGTTCAGGGAGGCTAGACCATAGCGCCCTGAGTCTCAGACAATTTTTCGCAACGTTCATGACTCAGGACAAGTAATCCTTGCAACAGCTTGGTTACCAGTCACATTCTTCTAAGGCCTACAGAGGAGCAGCTTGATACGATGGATATTAGGTTTCTAGTACCCCAAGCCACACATAATATATACCTCGTAAACCTCCCTGCAATATTAAAAGCTGAGCATCGAAGATTACTATAGTGTTATAACTGGATTATCTCCTATTGTGTATATATCTCCTACGGTTATTTCCCTTTGGCTTGTTGACAAATGACGAATGTTTTCGCTGACGGCGATACAGTTCCAATTTGGATCAGAAGGAATGTGTTTGCGAAATACCCAGAGCAACAAGCACAGTGAATAGTAGAGATGTGAGCTGAGAGGAACGCTTCAACTATTCAACGTCATTTCAGGAAAGGAATGCGGTGAAGTAGTTTTCGTCGAGCGTCTGCATGTGAGACAATGGCAGACTCGTTAGGGCCTACACATGTGTAAGATGAGTGCCAATGTAAGTATGCCTGATTGGTTGAATATCCAAGTGTGTGGAACAGGTAGCTATGCCGGTGTTACAACCTCTGCAGCCTCGTCACCTTGTTCGTATGTCTTGGTCCCAATCAGTTCTCTGTTTTTTAAATAATTACTTAATAAAATGATTTGTGGTAAATCACTTCTTTACTTTCACCTTTATATGAATAGCCAGTACAGTGGTCTGGGAGCCAATCACGCCCTTAATTTTGGTACAACTGTTCTTTGCTGAATCTGCCTCGACTTTTTCGTCCCTCTGCGCATTAGTTCACAGTGTTTTGGTAGACTATTAATTTCTTATTTTTGATGTTATATCAATACCCCTTGTTGCATTGACACAAACCTTGTACTTTTTATCGTATGGGTGTGGTTTTTCATCATGAAATAATAATGTAATCCTTGTCATCTCTTTGCAATATAGACTTTATGTCAGTTAAAAACACTGAAGTCCAGCAATATAGACTTTATGTCAGTTAAAAACACTGAAGTCCCATAGCCTTATCAGTGAGCGTTGGGGCAGCGAGCTTTCAGAGGTTCACCATGTCTCTGTCAAGGCATGCTGGAAAGTGGAGCCCATTCTTTTCCTTCCACCACCTTTAACCTTCCCTGATCTGAATCAGGTGCACATTGTAGCCCACAACGGTTCGAACGCACGACTGTCAGCTCCGCAGGCAAAGCTGTAGCCTAACCTTTGACAACGAGTCCCTCCTGCATGAGTACCCAATGCAATTACCTGTCAACCAGTCACTCACATATGTTCACTTTATGTAAATACCCAAGAGAATGTTTAGAAGCCAGTCCGCTGTAATTTCTTTTGATGACCTGAACATGAGTGTTTTACATGACGTGTCAGTTCATTACTGTTTATCGTATGTTGGTACTGTGAAACAGTCACGTCAGTACACTTGACTTTGTTTCAATACACTATGAAATGGCATGGTAAACGATCACTCACAAACTCCTTACTTTGTATGATTCACCGCCTTGAAATTATTTGGCACACGATCACACAGACACTCTATTCACT
>CM065718.1:18775457-18810457 GCA_033310375.1 Conus canariensis
AAAAAGAAAAACCGTTATGGGCCGTTATAGCCGTTTGTAACGGCTGCAACGGTACACTAAAACATCGGGCATTATTCGTGACCCATAATGAACATACATGCTAATTTTTAGAAAGATCGGCCAAGTACTTTCTGGGATATTCCATGCAGAAGAAAATCAGTTACAGGCAGTTACAACCACTAGTAACGGTTATAACGGTAAACTAAAACATCGGGCATTATTCGTGACCCATAATGAACATATCTACACATTTTCAGAAAGATCAGCCAAGTACTTTCTGAGATATTCCATAAAGAAGAAAAACCTTTACGGGCCGTTACAGCCATTAGTAACCGCTATAACGGGGAAAATTAAAACATCGGGAATCATCCGTGACCCATAATGAACATACCTGCTAATTTTTACAAAGATTGGCCACGTACTTTCTGAGACATTCCATGAAGAAGAAAAACCGTTACAGGCCGTTACAGCCGTTAGTAACGGCTATAGCGGTAAACTAAAACATCGGGCATTATTCGTGACCCATAATGAACATACATGCTAAATTTCAGACAGATCGGCCAAGTACTTTCTGGATATTCCATGCAGAAGAGAAACAGTTACAGGCAGTTACAGCCATTAGTAACGGTTATAACGGTAAACTAAAACATCGGGCATTATTCGTGACCCATAATGAACATATCTACACATTTTCAGAAAGATCGGCCAAGTACTTTCTGAGATATTCCGTAAAGAAGAAAAACCTTTACGGGCCGTTACAGCCATTACTAACGGCTAAAACGGGGTACACTAAAACATCATGCATCATCCGTGACCCATAATGAACATACCTGCTAATTTTTACAAAGATCGGCCAAGTACTTTCTGAGGTATTCCATAAAGAAGAAAAACCGTTACAGGCCGTTACAGCCGTTAGTAACGGCTATAACGGTAAACTAAAACATCGGGCGTCATCCGTGACCCAAAATGAACATACCTACAAATGTTCGGAAAGATCGGCGCAGTAGTTTTGTCTGGAGCGAGTGGAACACATTTTGACCACGGACGGACGGACAAACACACACAACACACACACACACACACACACACACACACACACACACACACCACACACACACACACACACACACAAAACACAGCATTTCTTTTTTCCCATTCTAAAGTACTCCCTGTTCCATAAGAACTGGGAGTACAAAAACCGTTACAGGCCGTTACAGCCGTTAGTAACGGTTATAACGGAGTAAACTAAAACATCGGGCTTCATCCGTGACCCATAATGAACATACCTGCTAATTTTCACAAAGATCGGCCAAGTACTTTCTCAGATATTCGATGAAGAAGAAAAACCGTTACAGACCGTTACAGCCGTTAGTAACGGATATAGCGGTAAACTAAAACATCGGGCATCATCCGTGACCCATAATGAACATACCTGCTAATTTTCACAAAGATCGGCCAAGTACGTTCTCAGATATTCCATGAAAAGAAAACCCGTTACAGGCCGTTACAGCCGTTAGTAACGCTATAACAGTAACTAAAACATCGGGCATCATCCGTGACCCATAATGACATACCTGCTAATTTTCACAAAGATCGGCCAAGTACTTTCTGACATATCCATAAAGAAGAAAAACCGTAAAAGCCGTTACAGCAGTTAGTAACGGATATAGGGATAAACTAAAACATCGGACATCAGCCGTGACTCATAATGAAATACCTACTAATTTTGAGAAAGATCGGCCCAGTAGTTTTGTCTGGAGCGAGTGGAACACATTTTGACCATGGACGGACGGATGTACACAAAACACACACACAACACACACACACCACACACACACACACACACACACCACACACACACACACACACACACACACAACACACACACACACACACCACACAGCATTTCTTCGTTCGCATTCTAAAGTATTCCCTGTTCTATAAGAACTGGGAGTACAAAAAAGGCATGCACAGTTTGTTAAGGGTAAGACTTCCATAAAGAATGGATTCTGGGCGCTGCTCTGGTTTGTTATTCAACTATCATTTCACTGACGAAAATATGTGCATTCAAAAGATCATGACAGCCTACCTGTGAACATATACATGCGCACAGAGAAGAGAGAGAGAGAGAGAGAGAGAGGAGAGAGAGAGAGAGAGAGAGAGAGAGAGAGAGAGAGAAGAGAGAGAGAGAGAGAGAATAATCGATTAGGAACTTATCCATCGGTGCACTCAGTTTCTCTATACTTTTCATGAAATAATCAGTTTGAAGTCAAGCTTAAACCCGGCCTAGATCAGTGGCGTAAATGTCCATTTGTAGAAAACAAGAGAAGATAATTTTGCTGTCGTAAAAGATCGCAGTTCAAGGGGCTTCTGTCTGTGAAGGTAGTTTACGCCATTGCTCTGGAATTTAAACGATTCCTAATTTCCCATGCGTGGTGCATGACTCACTTGAAGCAGATCATGTTTATCCTGTGAGCCTAGAGCTGGTAGACCTTCAATCTGTACTAAATGCTTCAGCTTGCTCCCATGACGAGGCAATATTTTTCCACAATGAGACAGAACTCCTTTGCGTTTTGTAGGCTCTATCGAGCGCTTTTTTTTAGCAGTCCTAAAATGTTTCTTGATATAATTTGGTGGAACATTTATTTTCACATCACAAGTTTTGAAGCGAATAAGAAACTAATAAAAAGCAAGGTCCTATCTGTACAAGCACCGCCCCACCATTTTAAGTTGATATCGATCTGAACTTGTCACCATCATCGCTGGGAGCTGTGGCGTGCTCCTGTAATCCAGCTACCTGGAGGCTTGAGATGGGACGGTTTGAGGGCGGGGGGTCCTGCCAGCGGGCGTGCCACGTCGATCGGTGTCCGCACTAAGCCTGGCATCAATATGGACCCTTGGGGGGAGCCCCGGGGCCCAGGTTGTCTAAGGAGAGCCGCACTGGCCCAGGCTGGAACACAGAGCAGGCAAAAGGCTCCGTGTCGGGCAGTAGTGGGTTCGCACCTGTGAATGGCGACTGCTGGTGGCCCGTCCGACACAGTCGGACCACATCTCTTTTTTTTTTTTTTGCTTTTTATCTTTTCTGTATCTCTTGAAAGATGGTAAAGGCAGCATTTGATACACTCGTAAAGTTGTTATCATTTTCTTAAAAAAGGGGGAAGGAGGGGAACCACCATAGTATGGACTCACACTGCTTTAAAAAAAAAAAAATGCAAAGCCATATAACGTCAGTCTCCCTTTATTTGGAGCTAGCGTTATGTCCATAAGAGAACGTCATGGTGGTGTAACGTTGTTGGTGTTCTGGTGAATCGGTCTGTGTGTGCTCTGTATCTTTCAATTTACATGAGATGGCTGAACTTCCTGAACTTTCATCAAGAAGAAACATTTGGGCTTATAACTAACTTAAACGTGCGACATCCACCCTAAAACAACCACAGATCTATCATGAATATCGGAGTAATTGAAATTGCATGATAGAAAAAAATACGTTAAGGGGCAGTATAGCATGATAGAAGCTAAACTGAATAAACATCGGGCACCCACGTGATCCTATATAATGACATACTTCATTTAGAAAGATCGCAGTACTTTCGATATTCCATAAAGAGAAACGTTGGTGTATACCGTTAGTAACGGCCTATAACGGTAACTAAACGTCGTGCATATCCTGAGATCCATAATGAAATCCCTACAAATTTTCGAAAGATCGGCCAAGAACTTTCTGAGACTTTCATAAAAAAAAAACCATTATGGGTCATATACAGCTAGTAACGACTACAACGTAAATAATGTCGGGCATCATTCCGGCCCATAATGAACATATCCTACAAATTTTCAGAAAATCGGCCCAATCACTTTCTGAGATATTCCATAAAGAGAAAAACCGATTATGGGCTGTTATAGCCGTTAGTACGGCTATAACGGTAAACTAAAACTCGGGGAATCATCCGCAACACATAATGAACATACCTGTAAATTTTCAAAAGATCGCCAAGTACTTTCTGAGTATTCCATAAGAAGAAAAACCGTTACAGGCCCGTTTTGTTATAACGGCTATAACGGTAAACTAAAACATCGGGCATCATCCGTGACCCATAATGAACATACATGCTAATTTTCACAAAGATCGGCCAAGTACTTTCTCAGATATTCCATTAAGAAGAAAAACCGTTACAGGCCGTTACAGCCTTAGAACGTTATAACAGTAACCTAAAACATCGGGCATTATCCGTGATCCATAATGTACAAACCTGCTAATTTTCAGAAAGATCGGCCAAGTACTTTCTGAGATGTTCCATAAGAAGAAAAACCGTTGCAGGCCGTTACAGCAGTTAGTAACGGATATAGAGGTAAACTAAAACATCGCACATCAGCCGTGACTCATAATGAAGAAACCAACTAATTTTGAGAAAGATTGGCACAGTAGTTTTGTCTGGAACGAGTGGAATACATTTTGACCATGGACGGATGGATGGACACACACACACACACACAAACAACACACACGCACACACACACACACACACACGCACGCACACACACAACACACACACACACACACACACACACACACACACACACACACACACACACACAGCATTTCTTCGTTCACATTCTAAAGTATTCCCTGTTCTATAAGAACTGGGAGTACAAAAAAGGCATGCACAGTTTGTTAAGGGTAACACTTCCATACAGAATGGATTCTGGGCGCTGCCCTGGTTTGTTATTCAACTATCATTTCACTGACGAAAATATGTGCACTCACAAATCATGACAGCCCACCTGGGAACATACACATGCGCACAGAGAGAGAGAGAGAGAGAGAGAGAGAGAGAGAGAGAGAGAGAGGAGAGGAGAGAGGAGAGAGAGAGAGAGAGAGAGAGAGAAATAATCGATTAGGAACTTATCCATCGGTGCACTCAGTTTCTCTATACTTTTCATGAAATAATCAGTTTGAAGTCAAGCTTAAACCCGGCCTAGATCAGTGGCGTAAATGTCCATTTGTAGAAAACAAGAGAAGATAATTTTGCTGTCGAAAAAGATCGCAGTTCAATGGGCTTCTGTCTGTGAAGGTAGTTTACGCCATTGCTCTGGAATTTAAACGATTCCTAATTTCCCATGCGTGGTGCATGACTCACTTGAAGCAGATCATGTTTATCCTGTGAGCCTAGAGCTGGTAGACCTTCAATCTGAACTAAATGCTTCAGCTTGCTCCCATGACGAGGCAATATTTTTCCACAATGAGACAGAACTCCTTTGCGTTTTGTAGGCTCTATCGAGCGCTTTTTTTTAGCAGTCCTAAAATGTTTCTTGATATAATTTGGTGGAACATTTATTTTCACATCACAAGTTTTGAAGCGAATAAGAAACTAATAAAAAGCAAGGTCCTATCTGTACAAGCACCGCCCCACCATTTTAAGTTGATATCGATCTGAACTTCTCACCGTCGTCGCTGGGAGCTGTGGCGTGCTCCTGTAATCCAGCTACCTGGAGGCTTGAGATGGGGACGGTTTGAGGGCGGGGGGTCCTGCCAGCGGGCGTGCCACGTCGATCGGGTGTCCGCACTAAGCCTGGCATCAATATGGACCCTTGGGGGGAGCCCGAGGGCCCAGGTTGTCTAAGGAGAGCCGCACTGGCCCAGGCTGGAACACAGAGCAGGCAAAAGGCTCCGTGTCGGGCAGTAGTGGGTTCGCACCTGTGAATGGGCGACTGCTGGTGGCCCGTCCGACACAGTCGGACCACATCTCTTTTTTTTTTTTTTTCTTTTTTGTTTTCTGATCTTCATCATTTGAAAGCAGTGAAGTGCGAGTGAATAACAGGGCTGTAATATTTGTTTGCTTTTTTTATCTTTTAAAAAAAAGGAAGAAAAACTCAAACCACCCTCTCTCTCTCTCTCTCTCTCTCTCTACCTTTGGGGCTGCATGTGTGTGCCAGTGTGTGTGTTTTGTGTGTGTGTGTGTGTGTGTGTGTGTGTGTGTGTGTGTGTGTGAGTGCGTGAGTGTGTGTGTGTGTGTGAGTGCGTGCGTGCGCTTACGTGCATTCCAGAGTGACGATCATCCATAACAGCACCACAGCTCTCATGTATATAGGATAATGAAATGGCATATTATGAAAACAAATATTAAACTGAGAAACAAGATGCAAAGCATATAAACGTACACCCAGTTTATCCTGAGTATGCATGAGATATTCCATAAAAAGAAAAACCGTCTTGGGCTGGTGTAACCGTTAGTAATGGCTATTCTGGTAAACGTCGGTCATCATCTGTGACCTATAATGAACATACGTTCAAATTTACTGAAAGATCGGCCAAGAACTTTCTGAGATTTTCCATCAAGAAGAAAACAATTATGGGATGTTAGTAACAGCTATAACGGTAAACGTAAACACCGGGGATCATCCGGGACCCATAATGAACATACCTACAAATTTTCAGAAATATCGGCCACATACTTTCCGAGATATTCCATGAAGAAGAAAAACCGTTAGGGGCCGTTATAGCCGTTAGTAACGGCTATAACAGTAAACTAAAGCGTGGGGCGTCATCCGTAGCCAATAATGAACATACCTACAAATTTTCAGAAAGACCAACAAGGTGCTTTCTGAGATATTCCATAAAGAAGAAACCCCGTTATGGACCGTTATATCCGTTCGTAACGGCCATAACGGTAAACTAAAACATCGGGCATCATCCGTGACCCATAATGAACATACCTGCTAATTTTCACAAAGATCGGCCAAGTACTTTCTCAGATATTCCATGAAAAAGAAAACCCGTTACAGGCGCTACAGCCGTTAGTAACGGCTATAACAGTAAACTAAAACATCGGGCATCATCCGTGACCCATAATGAACATACCTGCTAATTTTCACAAAGATCGGCCAAGTACTTTCTGACATACTCCATAAAGAAGAAAAACCGTTACAGGCCGTTACAGCAGTTAGTAACGGTTATAGGGATAAACTAAAACATCGGACATCAGCCGTGACTATAATGAACATACCTACTAATTTTGAGAAAGATCGGTCCTAGTAGTTTTGTCTGGAGCGGTGGAACACATTTTGACCATGCACGGACGGATGTACAAATACACACACACACACACACACACACACACACACACACACACACACACACACACACACACACACACACACACACACAGCATTTCTTCGTTCGCATTCTAAAGTATTCCCTGTTCTATAAGAACTGGGAGTACAAAAAAGGCATGCACAGTTTGTTAAGGGTAAGACTTCCATAAAGAATGGATTCTGGGCGCTGCTCTGGTTTGTTATTCAACTATCATTTCACTGACGAAAATATGTGCACTCACAGATCATGACAGCCTACCTGTGAACATATACATGCGCACAAGAGAGAGAGAGAGAGAGAGAGAGAGAGAGAGAGAGAGAGAGAGAGAGAGAGAGAGAGAGAAGAGAGAGAGAGAAGAAAATAATCGATTGGAACTTATCGATCGGTGCACTCAGTTTCTCTATACTTTTCATGAAATAATCAGTTTGAAGTCAAGCTTAAACCCGGCCTAGATCAGTGGCGTAAATGTCCATTTGTAGAAAACAAGAGAAGATAATTTTGCTGTCGAAAAAGATCGCAGTTCAATGGGCTTCTGTCTGTGAAGGTAGTTTACGCCATTGCTCTGGAATTTAAACGATTCCTAATTTCCCATGCGTGGTGCATGACTCACTTGAAGCAGATCATGTTTATCCTGTGAGCCTAGAGCTGGTAGACCTTCAATCTGGTACTAAATGCTTCAGCTTGCTCCCATGACGAGGCAATATTTTTCCACAATGAGACAGAACTCCTTTGCGTTTTGTAGTCTCTATCGAGCGCTTTTTTTTAGCAGTCCTAAAAATGTTTCTTGATATAATTTGGTGGAACATTTATTTTCACATCACAAGTTTTGAAGTGAATAAGAAACTAATAAAAAGCAAAGTCCTATCTGTACAAGCACCGCCCCACCATTTTAAGTTGATATCGATCTGAACTTGTCACCATCATCGCTGGGAGCTGTGGCGTGCTCCTGTAATCCAGCTACCTGGAGGCTTGAGTGGGGACGGTTTGAGGGCGGGGGGTCCTGCCAGTGGGCGTGCCACGTCGATCGGGTGTCCGCACTAAGCCTGGCATCAATATGGACCCTTGGGGGGAGCCCCGGGGGCCCAGGTTGTCTAAGGAGAGCCGCACTGGCCCAGGCTGGAACACAGAGCAGGCAAAAGGCTCCGTGTCGGGCAGTAGTGGGTTCGCACCTGTGAATGGGCGACTGCTGGTGGCCCGTCCGACACAGTCGGACCACATCTTTTTTTTTTTTTCTTTTCTTTTTTTTTTTTGTTTTCTGATCTTCATCATTTGAAAGCAGTGAAGTGCGAGTGAATAACAGGGCTGTAATATTTGTTTGCTTTTTTATCTTTTAAAAAAAGGAAGAAAAACTCAGACCACCCTCTCTCTCTCTCTCTCTCTCTCTCTCTCTCTCTCTCTCTCTCTCTCTCTCTCTCTCTCTCTCTCTACCTTTGGGGCTGCATGTGTGTGCCAGTGTGTGTGTGTGAATGTGTGTGTGTGTCTGTGTGTGTGTGTGTGTGTGTGTGTGTGTGTGTGTGTGTGTGTGTGTGTGTGTGTGTGTGTGTGTGAGTGCGTGCGTGCGCTTACGTGCATTCCAGAGTGACGATCATCCATAACAGCACCACAGCTCTCATGTATATAGGATAATGAAATGGCATATTATGAAAACAAATATTAAACTGAGAAACAAGATGCAAAGCATATAAACGTGCACCCAGTTTATCCTGAGTATGCGTGAGATATTCCATAAAAAGAAAAACCGTCTTGGGCTGGTGTAACCGTTAGTAATGGCTATTCTGGTAAACGTCGGTCATCATCTGTGACCTATAATGAACATACGTTCAAATTTACTGAAAGATCGGCCAAGAACTTTCTGAGACTTTCCATCAAGAAGAAAACAATTATGGGATGTTAGTAACAGCTATAACGGCAAACTTAAACACCGGGGATCATCCGGGACCCATAATGAACATACCTACAAATTTTCAGAAATATCGGCCACATACTTTCCGAGATATTCCATGAAGAAGAAAAACCGTTAGGGGCCGTTATAGCCGTTAGTAACGGCTATAACAGTAAACTAAAGCGTGGGGCGTCATCCGTAGCCAATAATGAACATACCTACAAATTTTCAGAAAGACCAACAAGGTGCTTTCTGAGATATTCCATAAAGAAGAAACCCCGTTATGGACCGTTATATCCGTTCGTAACGGCCATAACGGTAAACTAAAACATCGGGCATCATCCGTGACCCATAATGAACATACCTGCTAATTTTCACAAAGATCGGCCAAGTACTTTCTCAGATATTCCATGAAAAAGAAAACCCGTTACAGGCTGCTACAGCTGTTAGTAACGGCTATAACAGTAAACTAAAACATCGGGCATCATCCGTGACCCATAATGAACATACCTGCTAATTTTCACAAAGATCGGCCAAGTACTTTCTGACATACTCCATAAAGAAGAAAAACCGTTACAGGCCGTTACAGCAGTTAGTAACGGTTATAGGGATAAACTAAAACATCGGACATCAGCCGTGACTCATAATGAACATACCTACTAATTTTGAGAAAGATCGGTCCAGTAGTTTTGTCTGGAGCGAGTGGAACATATTTTGACCATGCACGGACGGATGTACAAATACACACACACACACACACACACACACACACACACACACACACACACACACACACACACACACACACACACACACACACACACACACACACACACACAGCATTTCTTCGTTCGCATTCTAAAGTATTCCCTGTTCTATAAGAACTGGGAGTACAAAAAAGGCATGCACAGTTTGTTAAGGGTAAGACTTCCATAAAGAATGGATTCTGGGCGCTGCTCTGGTTTGTTATTCAACTATCATTTCACTGACGAAAATATGTGCACTCACAGATCATGACAGCCTACCTGTGAACATATACATGCGCACAGAGAGAGAGAGAGGTAGAGAGAGAGAGAGAGAGAGAGAGAGAGAGAGAGGAGAGAGAGAGAGAGAGAGAGAGAGAAAATAATCGATTGGAACTTATCGATCGGTGCACTCAGTTTCTCTATACTTTTCATGAAATAATCAGTTTGAAGTCAAGCTTAAACCCGGCCTAGATCAGTGGCGTAAATGTCCATTTGTAGAAAACAAGAGAAGATAATTTTGCTGTCGAAAAAGATCGCAGTTCAATGGGCTTCTGTCTGTGAAGGTAGTTTACGCCATTGCTCTGGAATTTAAACGATTCCTAATTTCCCATGCGTGGTGCATGACTCACTTGAAGCAGATCATGTTTATCCTGTGAGCCTAGAGCTGGTAGACCTTCAATCTGGTACTAAATGCTTCAGCTTGCTCCCATGACGAGGCAATATTTTTCCACAATGAGACAGAACTCCTTTGCGTTTTGTAGGCTCTATCGAGCGCTTTTTTTTTAGCAGTCCTAAAAATGTTTCTTGATATAATTTGGTGGAACATTTATTTTCACATCACAAGTTTTGAAGTGAATAAGAAACTAATAAAAAGCAAAGTCCTATCTGTACAAGCACCGCCCCACCATTTTAAGTTGACATCGATCTGAACTTGTCACCATCATCGCTGGGAGCTGTGGCGTGCTCCTGTAATCCAGCTACCTGGAGGCTTGAGATGGGGACGGTTTGAGGGCGGGGGGTCCTGCCAGTGGGCGTGCCACGTCGATCGGGTGTCTGCACTAAGCCTGGCATCAATATGGACCCTTGGGGGGAGCCCCGGGGGCCCAGGTTGTCTAAGGAGAGCCGCACTGGCCCAGGCTGGAACACAGAGCAGGCAAAAGGCTCCGTGTCGGGCAGTAGTGGGTTCGCACCTGTGAATGGCCGACTGCTGGTGGCCCGTCCGACACAGTCGGACCACATCTCTTTTTTTTTTTTTCTTTTTCTTTTTTTGTTTTTCTGATCTTCATCATTTGAAAGCAGTGAAGTGCGAGTGAATAACAGGGCTGTAATATTTGTTTGCTTTTTTTATCTTTTAAAAAAAGGAAGAAAAACTCAGACCACCCTCTCTCTCTCTCTCCTCCTTCTCTCTCTCTCTCTCTCTCTCTCCTCTCTCTCTCTCTCTCTCTCCTGTACTCCGTACCTGACTGTACGTTTGACCTTGGCTGACCGGGGCGCATGAAGTGGCCATGTGGGGTGTGAGTGGGAGTGTCTGTGTGGCTCCCGTGTGGGTGTGTGTGTGGGGTGGTGTTGTGTGTGTGATGTGGTGGAGTCGTACGCTTACGTGCATTGAGTCTGATCTCCATAACAGCACACAGTCCATGTATATAGGATAATATGGCATTTTTATGAAAAAAAAACGAGAAACAAATGCACAACACTTAATCTCTGCTATCACTCTCTCTCTCTCTCTATCTCATCTCTCTCTCTCCTTGAAACCTTGGTCATGTGTGTGCAGTGTGTGGTGATGCTGTTGTAGTGGTGTGTTGTGTGGTAGTGTGTAGTGCAGTGCTGTGAGCTGTTTTGGACATGGCGTTACGTCATTCCCGAATGACGATCTCCATACAGCACACTCTCTGTAGGATAATAATGGCATAATTATGAAAAAAATATTAATGAGAACAAGAGCAGTATAAACGACACAAGTTTATCCTGGGTATCGTGGATATCCCATAAAAAGAAAACCGTCTGGCTGTGTAACGTTAGTATGGCTATTGGTAACTCGTCATATCGTGACCATAAGACATACTCAATTTCTAAAGATCGGCCAGAATTCTAGTTTCCATCAAGAAGAAAAACCATTAGGGAGTTAGTACGCTATAACGGCAACGTAAACACGGGGATCATCCGGGACCATAATGAACATACCTACAAATTTTCAGAAAATCGGCCACATACTTTCGAGATATTCCATGAGAAGAAAAACCGTTGGGGCCGTTATAGCCGTTAGTAACGGCTATAACAGTAAACTAAAGCGTGGGCGTCATCCGTAGCCAATAATGAACATACCTACAATTTCAGAAAGACCAACAAGTGCTTTCTGAGATATTCCATAAAGAAGAAACCCCGTTATGGACCGTTATAGCCGTTCGTAACGGCCATAACGGTAAACTAAAAAATCGGGCATCATCCGTGACCCATAATGAACATACCTGCTAATTTTCACAAAGATCGGCCAAGTACTTTCTCAGATATTCCATGAAAAAGAAAACCCGTTACAGGCTGTTACAGCCGTTAGTAACGGCTATAACAGTAAACTAAAACATCGGGCATCATCCGTGACCCATAATGAACATACCTGCTAATTTTCACAAAGATCGGCCAAGTACTTTCTGACATACTCCATAAAGAAGAAAAACCGTTACAGGCCGTTACAGCAGTTAGTAACGGTTATAGGGATAAACTAAAACATCGGACATCAGCCGTGACTCATAATGAACATACCTACTAATTTTGAGAAAGATCGGTCCAGTAGTTTTGTCTGGAGCGAGTGGAACACATTTTGACCATGGACGGACGGATGTACAAATACACACACACAACACACACACACACACACACACACACACACACACACACACACACACACACACACACACACCACACACACACACAGCATTTCTTCGTTCGCATTCTAAAGTATTCCCTGTTCTATAAGAACTGGGAGTACAAAAAAGGCATGCACAGTTTGTTAAGGGTAAGACTTCCATAAAGAATGGATTCTGGGCGCTGCTCTGGTTTGTTATTCAACTATCATTTCACTGACGAAAATATGTGCACTCACAGATCATGACAGCCTACCTGTGAACATATACATGTGCACAGAGAGAGAGAGAGAGAGAGAGAGAGAGAGAGAGAGAGAGAGAGGGAGAGAGAGAGAGAGAGAGAGAGAGAGAGAGAGAAAATAATCGATTAGGAACTTATCGATCGGTGCACTCAGTTTCTCTATACTTTTCATGAAATAATCAGTTTGAAGTCAAGCTTAAACCCGGCCTAGATCAGTGGCGTAAATGTCCATTTGTAGAAAACAAGAGAAGATAATTTTGCTGTCGAAAAAGATCGCAGTTCAATGGGCTTCTGTCTGTGAAGGTAGTTTACGCCATTGCTCTGGAATTTAAACGATTCCTAATTTCCCATGCGTGGTGCATGACTCACTTGAAGCAGATCATGTTTATCCTGTGAGCCTAGAGCTGGTAGACCTTCAATCTGGTACTAAATGCTTCAGCTTGCTCCCATGACGAGGCAATATTTTTCCACAATGAGACAGAACTCCTTTGCGTTTTGTAGGCTCTATCGAGCGCTTTTTTTTTTAGCAGTCCTAAAAATGTTTCTTGATATAATTTGGTGGAACATTTATTTTCACATCACAAGTTTTGAAGCGAATAAGAAACTAATAAAAAGCAAAGTCCTATCTGTACAAGCGCCGCCCCACCATTTTAAGTTGATATCGATCTGAACTTGTCACCATCATCGCTGGGAGCTGTGGCGTGCTCCTGTAATCCAGCTACCTGGAGGCTTGAGATGGGGACGGTTTGAGGGCGGGGGGTCCTGCCAGCGGGCGTGCCACGTCGATCGGGTGTCCGCACTAAGCCTGGCATCAATATGGACCCTTGGGGGGAGCCCCGGGGGCCCAGGTTGTCTAATGAGAGCCGCACTGGCCCAGGCTGGAACACAGAGCAGGCAAAAGGCTCCGTGTCGGGCAGTAGTGGGTTCGCACCTGTGAATGGCCGACTGCTGGTGGCCCGTCCGACACAGTCGGACCACATCTCTTTTTTTTTTTCTTTTTTCTTTTTTGTTTTCTGATCTTCGTCATTTGAAAGCAGTGAAGTGCGAGTGAATAACAGGGCTGTAATATTTGTTTGCTTTTTTTTATCTTTTAAAAAAAAGGAAGAAAAACTCAGACCCACACACTCTCCTCTCTCTCTCTCTCTCTCTCTCTCTCTCTCCTCTCTCTACCTTTGGGGCTGCATGTGTGTGCCAGTGTGTGTGTGTGTGTGTGTGTGTGTGTGTGTGTGTGTGTGTGTGTGTGTGTGTGTGTGTGTGAGTGCGTGAGTGTGTGTGTGTGTGAGTGCATGCGTGCGCTTACGTGCATTCCAGAGTGACGATCATCCATAACAGCACCACAGCTCTCATGTATATAGGATAATGAAATGGCATATTATGAAAACAAATATTAAACTGAGAAACAAGATGCAAAGCATATAAACGTACACCCAGTTTATCCTGAGTATGCATGAATATTCCATAAAAAGAAAAACCGTCTTGGGCTGGTGTAACCGTTAGTAATGGCTATTCTGGTAAACGTCGGTCATCATCTGTGACCTATAATGAACATACGTTCAAATTTACTGAAAGATCGGCCAAGAACTTTCTGAGGTTTTCCATCAAGAAGAAAACAATTATGGGATGTTAGTAACAGCTATAACGGTAAGCGTAAACACCGGGGATCATCCGGGACCCATAATGAACATACCTACAAATTTTCAGAAATATCGGCCACATACTTTCCGAGATATTCCATGAAGAAGAAAAACCGTTAGGGGCCGTTAAAGCCGTTAGTAACGGCTATAACAGTAAACTAAAGCGTGGGGCGTCATCCGTAGCCAATAACGAACATACCTACAAATTTTCAGAAAGACCGACAAAGTGCTTTCTGAGATATTCCATAAAGAAGAATCTCCGTTATGCACCGTTATAGCCGTTCGTAACGGCCATAACGGTAAACTAAAAAATCGGGCATCATCCGTGACCCATAATGAACATACCTGCTAATTTTCACAAAGATCGGCCAAGTACTTTCTCAGATATTCCATGAAAAAGAAAACCCGTTACAGGCCGTTACAGCCGTTAGTAACGGCTATAACAGTAATCTAAAACATCGGGCATCATCCGTGACCCATAATGAACATACCTGCTAATTTTCACAAAGATCGGCCAAGAACTTTCTGACATACTCCATAAAGAAGAAAAACCGTTACAGGCCGTTACAGCAGTCATAACGGTTATAGGGATAAACTAAAACATCGGACATCAGCGTGACTCATAATGAACATACCTACTAATTTTGAGAAAGATCGGTCCAGTAGTTTTGTCTGGAGCGAGTGGAACACATTTTGACCATGCACGGACGGATGTAGAAATACACACACACACACACACACACACAACACACACACACACACACACACACACACACACACACACACACACACACACACACACACACACACAGCATTTCTTCGTTCGCATTCTAAAGTATTCCCTGTTCTATAAGAACTGGGAGTACAAATAAGGCATGCACAGTTTGTTAAGGGTAAGAGTTCCATAAAGAATGGATTCTGGGCGCTGCTCTGGTTTGTTATTCAACTATCATTTCACTGACGAAAATATGTGCACTCACAGATCATGACAGCCTACCTGTGAACATATACATGCGCACAGAGAGAGAGAGAGAGAGGAGAGAGAGAGAGAGAGAGAGAGAGAGAGAGAGAGAGAGAGAGAGAGAGAGACAAGACAAGACAAGACAAGACAAAATTCTTTATTTACGAGGATAATAGATAAGCACTGACGTGCTTTTTTACATCCAGTCCTCGCCCTGAGTAGGGACTACAACATGCAGTGAAATCAATTAATGTAAGCAAGCAAAGAAGCAAGCAAAGCGGTCATGTAATCATAGAGGAACATCAATGAAAATAGAAGAGAAATGAAAACAAACAAAAAATAAGAATAATAATAAACAAAACAAACAAAATAATAATAATAAAAGAATAAAATAAAAATAAAAATGAGAATAACAATAATGAAAGGAAGGAGAGAGTGGGGTAGGGAGTGAGTGGGCTGGGGGAACATATGTAAATGTACTACAACGTACAAGATTGGCATGTATGAAAACAGACAGTGAAGTGAATATGACAAAGTGCGCACATATTTTTGAACACACACATACACGCACGCTCGCACGCAGAGAGAGGGGAGAGAGAGAGAGAGAGAGAGAGAGAGAGAGAGAGAGAGAGAGAGAGAGGCAGAGCAAGGCACAACATGTAATCATTTTTCGCAAGGCATGAAAATGCGTAGAAGGTATTAAGCAAAGTGAGATGAAATTGGGGGGGGGGGGGGGGGGAAGAGAGAGAGAGAGAGAGGAGGAGAGAGAGAGAGAGAGGATGGAAGGGAGAGGGGGAACAGCATGAAATGTTAACGATTTGAAATGGAAATGTACTAAAACGTACAACAATTAGCATGTATAAAATCAGACAGTAAAAAAGAATATGACAAAGTATGTACGGAATTCGGAACATACACACGCACACACGCACAGACAGAGAGAGAAAGAGAGAGGGAGAGAGAGAGAGAGACAGAGAGAGAGAGAGAGAGACAGACAGACAGACAGAGAGAGAGAGAGAGAGAGAGAGAGAGAGAGAGTGAAAAAAGGGCACAACATATAATCATTTTTCATAAGATTATATCCATATGCACACATATATATACCCACACACACATACACATACATGCACATACATATATACATATATATACATATATATATATATATATATATATATATATACATACACATACACACATATACACACATGCACACGCACATACATATACATGCGCACACGTACACATACATATACACACATACACACACATACATACATACATACAAACATACTACATACATACACACACACACATTGGTGATATATATATATGTATGTATACATATATACATATATATACATACACATACACATACATACACATATACATATATATAAAAATACTTGATACATGATAAAAAGAAGAAAAAAATAGAAAAGACAAATTGGTTAAGTACATGAAAATGGGATGATTTATGTTTTTGAGATCACTTGTTGGTATTACTTATGTTTTTTTTTTTTTTTTTTGTTTTACTTTTTTACCGCAGAAGATGGGTAAGGTAAGTGTTTTTGAAAGTTGTGGTACAATGGATTTGTTTGATGGATTCTGGAAGGGAGTTCCACAAAGAGGTTCCCGAGTACGTTAGACTTGATTTAAATAGGTCAATTCTGGGGATTGGGATATGGAGTTTGTGGGAGTTTCTCGACGAGACTTTTGAGAATCGTCTCATTAAAGTTGTTGGAGCATTCCCGGTCAGAATCTTGTGCATCATTAGCCCTTTGTTGTATTTGAGTCTCTGGCTGAATGGAAGAATGTGAAGATGTTTATAATCAGAGCTTTCGAGGCTAGTTTTCTTCAGAAGGATTAATTTGAGCGCTCGTTTATGTAGGCTGAACAATGGTTTTAGTGTGTTTGCACTTGCAGAATCCCATGTAGTCGATGCATAATCAACATAAGACTGAATATGAGCATGGAAAAAAAGTTTTCGTGAATGAAGGTCAAGAAAGTGTTTGATTTTGGTGAGCTGATAGACTTTCTGGGAGAGCTTTTTGCATAGTAACGTTATGTGGGGATTCCAGCTGAGACTATTGTCAATTATTAGTCCTAATACTTTATGATGAGTGATTTGTTCCACAAGTACATTATTGAGGTGTATAGGAGGGAAATCATTGGTGAGCTTTTGTCTTTTTTGCCTAGTTGTAATGTACATCAGTTTTGTTTTTTGAGGGTGAAGTGACATGTGATTTAGTTCGGTCCATTTTACAAGGTCATTGGTACTCTCTTGCAAATGTTTAGAAAGACTGGAAGGATCATTATGGCTGGTGTGAATTGTGGTGTCATCTGCAAAGAGGTCGCATGCAGATCTCACATGTAGGGGTAGGTCATTAATGTAGATTGAGAAGAGTAGCGGGCCTAAAATGGAGCCTTGTGGAACGCCATACTTAAGAGTTGTTATAGAGGAGACAGTCGTCCCCGATAAGACGCATTGTTGTCGTTTTGTGATGTATGATTTTAGAAGGATAAGGGCGGATTTTGAAAGACCGTATACCTCCAGTTTTCGAATAAGGAGATTGTGGTCAATGACATCGAATGCTTTTTTTAAAATCAACGAATAAGACACCACAATATCTGTTGTTATTAATATTATTAAGCCACACATCTACAAGATTGATTAATGCAGAATGGCAGGAATGTTTCTGTCTGAAACCAGACTGTCCGGGATGGAGCAAATCGCACTTGTTGAAGTGATGAAGGATGTGTTTATTTAAATGCTTTTCTAGAGGTTTCGAAAGGATAGATAAGATTGATATCGGTCTGTAGTTTGAAGGATCAGTATTATCACCAGATTTATGAATGGGTATAACTTTTGCTTTTTTGAACGCATTAGGAAAATAGCTTTTATCTATGCACAGATTAAAGATATACGTTAACGTGTCAGTTATGACTGGAGCCGAGAGTTTCAGAATTTTGCCATCTATGCCATCTAGTCCACGTGTTCCTGACTGTTTGAGATGAAGTAGGTACTGATACACCTCGTGCACAGTTATGAGTGGAATGTGTAGTTCAGACGTGATTGTTTTGTCGTGACAAAATTGATGGAGTTCTTTAAGTTCATTAGAGCTTGAATGATCAGTAGTAACAACTGTATCTGGAATGGTAGAGAAGTGAGTGTTAAGTTGTTCAGCAGAAATACCTTTGATAACAGTTGATTTTGAAGAAGAACTGTTATTGCTAAGCTGGTTTATTGCTTGCCAAACCAGTTTTGGATTTTGTTTGGAAGTTAATAACTCGCGATAGTATTTTGTTTTTTCCCTGCGCTTCTGAGAGTTTATTGCATTTCTTAGTGATCTTGATTCTTCTTCATAGCCATGTTCTTTCAAAAGGTCTCTAAGGTAGCATGCCTCCTGTAATTCTTTCGTGTACCACGGTGGTTTGGGAATATGCTTTACTCTGATTGTTTTTAACGGAGCATGTCTGTTACAGACTTCTGTAAAAATTTTGATCCAAAAGTCAATCGCTGAATCTGGATCAGCAATATTGTATACTGTATTAAGTTCTGAGTTCATTAAATCAAGCAAAAAGTTTTGTTCGTTAAATTTTGAGAAGCAACGATAGGTTATGGTTTTGTGGCCTGGTTTTGGGATTTTCACTCCATGTTTAGACCATGTAACACACACTGGGTAATGATCACTAGAAGAGAAGACTGGTACACAAGCTTCTAGTATGTTATTTTCATTTGAGACATAGATATGGTCAATGATTGTCTTTGAAGTTGGTGTGACTCTGGTGGGTGTTTTGATAATCTGATGTAAATTTAACACACTTATCGTTTGGCTCCATTGGCTGTTTGATTTCAAAAGATCTACATTGAAGTCACCGAGTAAAACAATCTCTTTACATTCTAATGAAACTGCGTCCATCATAGTAACAAATTTATCAGTCCAGCTGACTCTTTCTGCTGGGTTCCGATAGCAAAACCCGATTAAAATGGATCGTGATTTGTTCAGTGTGATTTGTATCCACACTGCTTCTATGTCATGCTGTTCTAGGTGGGAAAGTCTCTTGAAGTTGAGAGATTCACTGACATACACTAGAAGACCTGTCTCTTTGTCTTTAGTAGGGTCTTTTCGAACGATATTATAACCTGGGACTGATACATCTTTATCACTAATGTAGGTATTTAGTCTTGATTCGGAGAGACCCAGAACATGGAATGGCTTTTGGTGGTTCGATATCAGGGTCGAGATATCAGAGATCTTACTGACTGCACTATTGATATTTAAATGGCAAATTCTCAGTCCATCTCTCGATGGCCATGAGCTCTGGTTTGTGGTCATGTTATTTCCTGAGTGCACAAGTAAAAGGAAAAACAAAAAGAAAGGGGAAGAAAGGACACGTACAAAAAAAAAAGTAAAATAAATGATGAAAACAACAACAACAAAAAACAAAAACAAAAAAAAGAAAAGAAAAACCAATCAAACAAACTGGTAGATTAGATACCACAGCAGTGGTTCGGAAATAGGTGACTGAGAATGCACTTACAATTTAATGTGCACACAACTAATTGCTGTCAGGTTGTACAGGACGAAGTACTGCAAGACTTAAAAGCACAATTCCTG
This sequence comes from Conus canariensis, assembly GCA_033310375.1. Lineage (NCBI taxonomy): Eukaryota > Metazoa > Mollusca > Gastropoda > Neogastropoda > Conidae > Conus > Conus canariensis. Next base: position 18,795,498 of record CM065718.1, read on the forward strand.
TATGTTGCACGCACAGAATCACCAACTCATATGTATCTGAACACACATATATATGCTGATAATCAGATAGAATTGTCTATAGGTCCAAGTCTGTTTGGCACAAATGCGTTGCACTTATGGAGCGCTCTCCGATCAGTCACATCCACCGAACGCAGGTATAAGAAAGGTTTTGTTTTTGTTTTTGTTTTTTTTATAAACACAAATTTAGTCTAACATTCAGTGAAGTCACATATGATTCATGAGCCACACAGTTCAGTCATTTCTGAAGCATGGGGCGAAATGCCTTTAGCAACACGAGTGGTCTCGATAGTAAATGAGTAGAACACAAAATGTTTCAGCACAGCCTACGGTGATCACTATCAACAATAGATGCCGATGTGAAAAGATAGTTATTATTGCTAAGAACATAATGACACGCACAAGTAGTATCCGAGGATTAGTTCTCAGTCTGGCAAGGAAGGATGAAAGTCACACACCACACACACACACCACACACAACACACACACAACACACACACACACACACACACACAACACACTTACATCAAGGACCTGTACGTATAACACACGTTTAGTTCCTCAAGTTTTGTTGTTTTTGTTTGTTTGTTTGTTTGTTTGTTTTTGGGGGGCAGGTGGGTGTGGAAGGGACGATTCTTACAAAGACAGTCTTCACACTGAAGAAAGGCCACAGGCTGCCTGTAGCAGTCGCACTGCTTCAGCAATGGCCTGTAGAGGATTAGCGGGGGTGGAGGGAGGCACTGTGGCGGGAACAGCGGTGCCGTAAGTGGGCAGTGGTTGGGGACCGGTGCTCTGCGCGTTGGCGTTAGTCACTGAAGTACTGACAGGGCCGGCCATCGGAATCTGAGAAGCTGGGGTTCTCAACAGGGGGGCGCGGCCTGTGTTGTACTGCTTAGGCGTGACCGCTGAAGTGTAGCGCTGGGATGGTTGAGCAGCGCTGGCCGGAACATGGGGCTGATGGTGTGTTGGTGTGTGTGTTGTATTGACATCTGTGGCTTGCAGCAGGGCGGAGTCGTGCGTAGACGAGGCACTAGCACAGTATTTGATGTTCCATGCTAGTTTTAGCAAACCTTTGTGGCTGATGTCTAGGGGAGATTTGTACATGTCTTTCCTGGGGGCACCACTCCTAGCAAGAAAGGAATCTTTGTTGTCTACGAATACTGCAGACAGTTCCCTGCATGCTGTCTGAAGCTTTAGGTTGGATTGAACAATGGCTGGATTCATTAAATGTCTACCACATGCGGGGATGATGGAAGAGGCCACGACTGTTGCACTGGGGAAGGTCGTTTGACATGAGTAAAGGAGAGCCCTCCATTGTTGTGTTGTAATCTCTCCCCCTTTACAGTCGTTGATTCCTACATGCAAAACAACTCTATCCATATGGGTATTGGGTGGACGGGATTCAAGCCAGTGTTGTATGTCAGAGACCCTGAGACCGGACACACTGATTTTCTGAACTGATTTGAAGCTACCTGTGTTCATTTTGTGTGTATCCATGTTATGTATTGTGGAATCTCCTATAATCAAACAGTCCGTCTGTTCTTCCAATGATGAGAGAGAGAGAGAGAGAGAGAGAGAGAGAGAGAGAGAGAGAGAGAGAGAGAGAGAGAGAGAGAGAGAGAGAAAATAATCGATTAGGAACTTATCGATCGGTGCACTCAGTTTCTCTATACTTTTCATGAAATAATCAGTTTGAAGTCAAGCTTAAACCCGGCCTAGATCAGTGGCGTAAATGTCCATTTGTAGAAAACAAGAGAAGATAATTTTGCTGTCGAAAAAGATCGCAGTTCAATGGGCTTCTGTCTGTGAAGGTAGTTTACGCCATTGCTCTGGAATTTAAACGATTCCTAATTTCCCATGCGTGGTGCATGACTCACTTGAAGCAGATCATGTTTATCCTGTGAGCCTAGAGCTGGTAGACCTTCAATCTGAACTAAATGCTTCAGCTTGCTCCCATGACGAGGCAATATTTTTCCACAATGAGACAGAACTCCTTTGCGTTTTGTAGGCTCTATCGAGCGCTTTTTTTTTTAGCAGTCCTAAAAATGTTTCTTGATATAATTTGGTGGAACATTTATTTTCACATCACAAGTTTTGAAGCGAATAAGAAACTAATAAAAAGCAAAGTCCTATCTGTACAAGCGCCGCCCCACCATTTTAAGTTGATATCGATCTGAACTTGTCACCATCATCGCTGGGAGCTGTGGCGTGCTCCTGTAATCCAGCTACCTGGAGGCTTGAGATGGGGACGGTTTGAGGGCGGGGGGTCCTGCCAGCGGGCGTGCCACGTCGATCGGGTGTCCGCACTAAGCCTGGCATCAATATGGACCCTTGGGGGGAGCCCCGGGGGCCCAGGTTGTCTAAGGAGAGCCGCACTGGCCCAGGCTGGAACACAGAGCAGGCAAAAGGCTCCGTGTCGGGCAGTAGTGGGTTCGCACCTGTGAATGGGCGACTGCTGGTGGCCTGTCCGACACAGTCGGACCACATCTCTTTTTTTTTTTCTTTTTTCTTTTTTGTTTTCTGATCTTCATTTGAAAGCAGTGAAGTGCGAGTGAATAACAGGGCTGTAATATTTGTTTGCTTTTTTTATCTTTTAAAAAAAGGAAGAAAAACTCAGACCACACTCTCTCCTCTCTCTTCCTCTCTCTCTCTCTCTCTCTCTCTCTCTCTCTCTTACCTTTGGGGCTGCATGTGTGTGCCAGTGTGTGTGTGTGTGTGTGTGTGTGTGTGTGTGTGTGTGTGTGTGTGTGTGTGTATGTGTGTGTGTGAGTGCGTGGTGTGTGTGTGTTGTGTGAGTGCGTGCGTGCGCTTACGTGCATTCCAGAGTGACGATCATCCATAACAGCACCACAGCTCTCATGTATATAGGATAATGAAATGGCATATTATGAAAACAAATATTAAACTGAGAAACAAGATGCAAAGCATATAAACGTACACCCAGTTTATCCTGAGTATGCATGAGATATTCCATAAAAAGAAAAACCGTCTTGGGCTGGTGTAACCGTCAGTAATGGCTATTCTGGTAAACGTCGGTCATCATCTGTGACCTATAATGAACATACGTTCAAATTTACTGAAAGATCGGCCAAGAACTTTCTGAGACTTTCCATCAAGAAGAAAACAATTATGGGATGTTAGTAACAGCTATAACGGAAACTTAAACACCGGGATCATCCGGGACCCATAATGAACATACCTACAAATTTTCAGAAATATCGGCCACATACTTTCCGAGATATTCCATGAAGAAGAAAAACCGTTAGGGGCCGTTAAGCCGTTAGTAACGGCTATAACAGTAAACTAAAGCGTGGGGCGTCATCCGTAGCCAATAATGAACATACCTACAAATTTTCAGAAAACCACAAAGTGCTTTCTGAGATATTCCATAAAGAAGAAACCCCGTTATGGACCGTTATAGCCGTTCGTAACGGCCATAACGGTAAACTAAAAACATCGGGCATCATCCGTGACCCATAATGAACATACCTGCTAATTTTCACAAAGATCGGCCAAGTACTTTCTCAGATATTCCATGAAAAAGAAAACCCGTTACAGGCCGTACAGCCGTTAGTAACGGCTATAACAGTAAACTAAAACATCGGGCATCATCCGTGACCCATAATGAACATACCTGCTAATTTTCACAAAGATCGGCCAAGTACTTTCTGACATACTCCATAAAGAAGAAAAACCGTTACAGGCCGTTACAGCAGTTAGTAACGGCTATAGGGATAAACTAAAACATCGGACATCAGCCGTGACTCATAATGAACATACCTACTAATTTTGAGAAAGATCGGCCCAGTAGTTTTGTCTGGAGCGAGTGGAACACATTTTGACCATGGACGGACGGATGGACAACAACACACACACACACACACACACACACACACACACACACACACACACACACACACACACACACACACACACACACACACACAGCATTTCTTCGTTCGCATTCTAAAGTATTCCCTGTTCTATAAGAACTGGGAGTACAAAAAAGGCATGCACAGTTTGTTAAGGGTAAGACTTCCATAAAGAATGGATTCTGGGCGCTGCTCTGGTTTGTTATTCAACTATCATTTCACTGACGAAAATATGTGCACTCACAGATCATGACAGCCTACCTGTGAACATATACATGCGCACAAGAGAGAGAGAGAGAGAGAGAGAGAGAGAGAGAGAGAGAGAGAGAGAGAGAGAGAGAGAGAGAGAGAGAGAGAGAGAGAGAGAAATAATCGATTAGGAACTTATCGATCGGTGCACTCAGTTTCTCTATACTTTTCATGAAATAATCAGTTTGAAGTCAAGCTTAAACCCGGCCTAGATCAGTGGCGTAAATGTCCATTTGTAGAAAACAAGAGAAGATAATTTTGCTGTCGAAAAAGATCGCAGTTCAATGGGCTTCTGTCTGTGAAGGTAGTTTACGCCATTGCTCTGGAATTTAAACGATTCCTAATTTCCCATGCGTGGTGCATGACTCACTTGAAGCAGATCATGTTTATCCTGTGAGCCTAGAGCTGGTAGACCTTCAATCTGGTACTAAATGCTTCAGCTTGCTCCCATGACGAGGCAATATTTTTCCACAATGAGACAGAACTCCTTTGCGTTTTGTAGGCTCTATCGAGCGCTTTTTTTTTTTAGCAGTCCTAAAAATGTTTCTTGATATAATTTGGTGGAACATTTATTTTCACATCACAAGTTTTGAAGCGAATAAGAAACTAATAAAAAGCAAAGTCCTATCTGTACAAGCGCCGCCCCACCATTTTAAGTTGATATCGATCTGAACTTGTCACCATCATCGCTGGGAGCTGTGGCGTGCTCCTGTAATCCAGCTACCTGGAGGCTTGAGATGGGGACGGTTTGAGGGCGGGGGGTCCTGCCAGCGGGCGTGCCACGTCGATCGGGTGTCCGCACTAAGCCTGGCATCAATATGGACCCTTGGGGGGAGCCCCGGGGCCCAGGTTGTCTAAGGAGAGCCGCACTGGCCCAGGCTGGAACACAGAGCAGGCAAAAGGCTCCGTGTCGGGCAGTAGTGGGTTCGCACCTGTGAATGGGCGACTGCTGGTGGCCCGTCCGACACAGTCGGACCACATCTCTTTTTTTTTTTTTTTCTTTTTTTTTTTTTCTGATCTTCATCATTTGAAAGCAGTGAAGTGCGAGTGAATAACAGGGCTGTAATATTTGTTTGCTTTTTTATCTTTTAAAAAAAGGAAGAAAAACTCAGACCACCCTCTCTCTCTCTCTCTCTCTCTCTCTCTCTCTCTCTCTCTCTCTCTCTCTCTACCTTTGGGGCTGCATGTGTGTGCCAGTGTGTTGTGTGTGTGTGTGGTGTGTGTGGTGTGTGTGTGTGTGTGTGTGTGTGTGTGTGTGTGTGGTGGTGTGTGTGTGTGTGTGAGTGCGTGCGTGCGCTTACGTGCATTCCAGAGTGACGATCATCCATAACAGCACCACAGCTCTCATGTATATAGGATAATGAAATGGCATATTATGAAAACAAATATTAAACTGAGAAACAAGATGCAAAGCATATAAACGTACACCCAGTTTATCCTGAGTATGCAGTGAGATATTCCATAAAAAGAAAAACCGTCTTGGGCTGGTGTAACCGTTAGTAATGGCTATTCTGGTAAACGTCGGTCATCATCTGTGACCTATAATGAACATACGTTCAAATTTACTGAAAGATCGGCCAAGAACTTTCTGAGACTTTCCATCAAGAAGAAAACAATTAATGGGATGTTAGTAACAGCTATAACGGCAAACTTAAACACCGGGGATCATCCGGGACCCATAATGAACATACCTACAAATTTTCAGAAATATCGGCCACATACTTTCCGGATATTCCATGAAGAAGAAAAACCGTTAGGGGCCGTTATAGCCGTTAGTAACGGCTATAACAGTAAACTAAAGCGTGGGGCGTCATCCGTAGCCAATAACGAACATACCTACAAATTTTCAGAAAGACCGACAAAGTGCTTTCTGAGATATTCCATAAAGAAGAAACCCCGTTATGGACCGTTATAGCCGTTCGTAACGGCCATAACGGTAAACTAAAAAATCGGGCATCATCCGTGACCCATAATGAACATACCTGCTAATTTTCACAAAGATCGGCCAAGTACTTTCTCAGATATTCCATGAAAAAGAAAACCCGTTACAGGCCGTTACAGCCGTTAGTAACGGCTATAACAGTAAACTAAAACATCGGGCATCATCCGTGACCCATAATGAACATACCTGCTAATTTTCACAAAGATCGGCCAAGTACTTTCTGACATACTCCATAAAGAAGAAAAACCGTTACAGGCCGTTACAGCAGTTAGTAACGGCTATAGGGATAAACTAAAACATCGGACATCAGCCGTGACTCATAATGAACATACCTACTAATTTTGAGAAAGATCGGCCCAGTAGTTTTGTCTGGAGCGAGTGGAACACATTTTGACCATGGACGGACGGATGGACACAACACACACACACACACACACACACACACACACACACACACACACACACACACACACACACACACACACACACACACACACAGAGCATTTCTTCGTTCGCATTCTAAAGTATTCCCTGTTCTATAAGAACTGGGAGTACAAAAAAGGCATGCACAGTTTGTTAAGGGTAAGACTTCCATAAAGAATGGATTCTGGGCGCTGCTTTGGTTTGTTATTCAACTATCATTTCACTGACGAAAATATGTGCACTCACAGATCATGACAGCCTACCTGTGAACATATACATGCGCACAGAGAGAGAGAGAGAGAGAGAGAGAGAGAGAGAGAGAGAGAGAGAGAGAGAGGAGAGAGAGAGAGAGAGAGAGAGAGAGAGAGAGAAAATAATCGATTAGGAACTTATCGATCGGTGCACTCAGTTTCTCTATACTTTTCATGAAATAATCAGTTTGAAGTCAAGCTTAAACCCGGCCTAGATCAGTGGCGTAAATGTCCATTTGTAGAAAACAAGAGAAGATAATTTTGCTGTCGAAAAAGATCGCAGTTCAATGGGCTTCTGTCTGTGAAGGTAGTTTACGCCATTGCTCTGGAATTTAAACAATTCCTAATTTCCCATGCGTGGTGCATGACTCACTTGAAGCAGATCATGTTTATCCTGTGAGCCTAGAGCTGGTAGACCTTCAATCTGGTACTAAATGCTTCAGCTTGCTCCCATGACGAGGCAATATTTTTCCACAATGAGACAGAACTCCTTTGCGTTTTGTAGGCTCTATCGAGCGCTTTTTTTTTTTTTAGCAGTCCTAAAAATGTTTCTTGATATAATTTGGTGGAACATTTATTTTCACATCACCAGTTTTGAAGCGAATAAGAAACTAATAAAAAGCAAAGTCCTATCTGTACAAGCGCCGCCCCACCATTTTAAGTTGATATCGATCTGAACTTGTCACCAGCATCGCTGGGAGCTGTGGCGTGCTCCTGTAATCCAGCTACCTGGAGGCTTGAGATGGGGACGGTTTGAGGGCGGGGGGTCCTGCCAGCGGGCGTGCCACGTCGATCGGGTGTCCGCACTAAGCCTGGCATCAATATGGACCCTTGGGGGAGCCCCGGGGGCCCAGGTTGTCTAAGGAGAGCCGCACTGGCCCAGGCTGGAACACAGAGCAGGCAAAAGGCTCCGTGTCGGGCAGTAGTGGGTTCGCACCTGTGAATGGGCGACTGGTGGTGGCCCGTCCGACACAGTCGGACCACATCTCTTTTTTTTTCTTTTTTTTTCATTCTTTTTTCTGATCTTCATCATTTGAAAGCAGTGAAGTGCGAGTGAATAATAGGGCTGTAATATTTGTTTGCTTTTATATTTTTTATCTTTTAAAACAAGGAAGAAAAACTTTGACCACTCTCTCTCTCTCTCTCTCTCTCTCTCTCTCTCTCTCTCTCCTCTCTCTCTCTCTCTCTCTCGCTCTCCTCTCTTTGGGGCTGCATGTGTGTGCCAGTGTGTGTGTGTGAAATTTTCAGAAATATCGGCCACATACTTTTCGAGATATTCCATGAAGAAGAAAAACAGTTAGGGGCCATTATAGCCGTTAGTAACGGCTATAACGGCAGACTAAACATCGGGCATCATCCGTGACCCATAATGAACATACTTATAAATTTTCAGAAAGATCGGCCACGTACTTTCTGAAATATTCCATAAAAAAGAAAAAAGAGTTATGGGTCGTTATAGCCGTTAGTAACGGTTATAATAGTAAACTACAGCGTTGGGCATCATCCGTGACCCATACTGAACATACCTACAAATTTTCAGAAAGATTGGCCAAGTACTTTCTCAGACATTCCATAAAAAAGAAAAACCGTTATGGGCCGTTATAGCCGTTTGTAACGGCTGTAACGGAACACTAAAACATCGGGCATCATCCGTGACCCATAATGAACATACCTGCTAATTTTCACAAAGATCGGCCAAGTACTTTCTGAGACATTCCATGAAGAAGAAAAACCGTTACAGGCTGTTACAGCCGTTAGTAACGGCTGTAGCGGTAAACTAAAACATCGGGCATTATTCGTGACCCATAATGAACATACATACTAATTTTTAGAAAGATCGGCCAAGTACTTTCTGGGATATTCCATGCAGAAGAAAATCAGTTACAGGCAGTTACAGCCACTAGTAACGGTTATAACGGTAAACTAAAACATCGGGCATTATTCGTGACCCATAATGAACATACCTACAAATGTTCGGAAAGATCGGCGCAGTAGTTTTGTCTGGAGCGAGTGGAACACATTTTGACCGTTAGTAACGGTTATAATAGTAAACTACAGCATTGGGCATCATCCGTGACACATACTGAACATACCTACACATTTTCAGAAAGATCGGCCAAGTACTTTCTGAGATACTCCATAAAGAAGAAAAACCTTTACAGGCCGTTACAGCCATTAGTAACTGCTATAACGGGGAAAATTAAAACATTGGGCATCATCCGTGACCCATGATGAACATACCTGCTAATTTTTACAAAGATCGGCCAAGTACTTTCTGAGACATTCCATGAAGAAGAAAAACTGTTACAGGCTGTTACAGCCGTTAGTAACGGCTATAGCGGTAAACTAAAACATCGGGCATTATTCGTGACCCAAATGAACATACATGCTAAATTTAAGACAGATCGGCCAAGTACTTTCTGGGATATTCCATGCAGAAGAGAAACAGTTTCAGGCAGTTACAGCCATTAGTAACGGTTATAACGGTAAACTAAAACATTGGGCATTATTCGTGACCCATAATGAACGTATCTACACATTTGCAGAAAGATCGGCCAAGTACTTTCTGAGATATTCCATAAAAAAGAAAAACCGATATTGGCTGTTATAGCCGTTAGTGACGGCTATAACGGTAAACTAAAATATCGGGCATCATCCGCAACACACAGTGAACATACCTGTTAAGATCGGCCAAGTACTTTCTGAAGTATTCCATACAGAAGAAAAACCGTTACAGTCTTTTGTCACGGGTATAACGGTAAACTAAAACATCGGGCATCATCCGTGACCCATAATGAACATACATGCTAATTTTCACAAAGATAGGCCAAGTACTTTCTCAGATATTCCATTAAGAAGAAAAACCGTTACAGGCCGTTACAGCCTTCAGTAACGTCTATAACAGTAACCTAAAACATCGGGCATTATCCGTGACCCATAATGTACAAACCTGCTAATTTTCACAAAGATCGGCCAAGTACTTTCTGAGATGTTCCATAAAGAAGAAAAACCGTTGCAGGCCGTTACAGCAGTTAGTAACGGATATAGGGGTAAACTAAAACATCGGACATCAGCCGTGACTCATAATGAAGAAACCAACTAATTTTGAGAAAGATCGGCACAGTAGTTTTGTCTGGAACGAGTGGAATACATTTTGACCATAGACGGACGGATGGACACACACACACACACACACACACACACACACACACACACACACACACACACACACACAGCATTTCTTCGTTCGCATTCTAAAGTATTCCCTGTTCTATAAGAACTGGGAGTACAAAAAAGGCATGCACAGTTTGCTAAGGGTAAGACTTCCACAAAGAATGGATTCTGGGCGCTGCCCTGGTTTGTTATTCAACTATCATTTCACTGGCGAAAATATGTGCACTCACAGATCATGACAGCCCACCTGGGAACATACACATGCGCACAGAGAGAGAGAGAGAGAGAGAGAGAGAGAGAGAGAGAGAGAGAGAGAGAGATCAACGAGAGAGAGAGAGAGAGAGGAGAGAGAGAGAGAGAGAGAGAGAGAGAGAGAGAAGAGAGAAAATAATCGATTAGGATTATTTTCACATCACAAGTTTTGAAGCGAATAAGAAACTAATAAAAAGCAAAGTCCTATCTGTACAAGCGCCGCCCCACCATTTTAAGTTGATATCGATCTGAACTTGTCACCATCATCGCTGGGAGCTGTGGCGTGCTCCTGTAATCCAGCTACCTGGAGGCTTGAGATGGGGACGGTTTGAGGGCTGGGGGTCCTGCCAGCGGGCGTGCCACGTCGATCGGGTGTCCGCACTAAGCCTGGCATCAATATGGACCCTTGGGGGGAGCCCCGGGGGCCCAGGTTGTTTAAGGAGAGCCGCACTGGCCCAGGCTGGAACACAGAGCAGGCAAAAGGCTCCGTGTCGGGCAGTAGTGGGTTCGCACCTGTGAATGGTCGTCTGGTGGTGGCCCGCCCGACACAGTCGGACCACATCTCTTCTTTTTTTTTTCTTCTCTTTTTTCTTTTTTGTTTTTTTGTTTTCTGATCTTCATCACTTTAAAGCAGTGAAGTGCGAGAGAATAACAGGGCTGTAATATTTGTTTGCTTTTATGTTTAATCTTTAAAACAAAACGGGAGAAAAATTCAGACCTCTCTCTGTCTGTCCTGTCTGTCTCTCTGTCTGTCTGTCTGTCTGTCTCTCTCTCTCTCCTCTCTCTCTCTCTCTCTCTCTCTCTCTCTCTGTCAAGTTGAAAGAGTTACTTGCAGTATACCTTTTCCCCTGAAAATAGGATACGGAAATTTGACATGTCCACGTTTATATGGAAAAATTTTAAAATTCTTTGACAATGTTTGACTTCACAGTGGTCATGGTCAATGGCATATGTGGCATCGTTTTGATAAACAGATTCTGGATCCACTATGTGATGCGGATCCGCTCCATGAATTCACCGCGAAATTCACTGGATTCATCCTCAGGACACATTCCCTCTGTCCACCAAAGTTCGTTAAAATCACGTCAGTAAATTTTACGTCAGCTTGCTGACAGATACACAAGCAGTGAGTGAGAGGAGAGAGAGAGAGAGAGAGAGAGAGAGTGAGAGACAGAGAGAGAAAGAGACAAACAGCCAAACAGAGAGAGAGAGAGAGATATGGTATGATATGATATGATTTATTGCTATAAAGCGGTACAGCTTCATACGCAAGACGGCGCGATGAACAATAACACAACAAAATAATTTAACAAGGCATCGCGGAAAGTCCGACATGGAAACCATGGCAAACAATTTTTTTCCCCTCTTGGCATCTGTCTCACAGTAACCGGTCCGTCATACGAGTCTCGTGAACACAGGCTGTCATCCCAGGTAGAATTGGATCAGGTCGTGCAGCGTCTCCATCTCCCGTGCCGCACGTGCTTGGATCTCGGCGTGTTGTGTACTGACAACACGTTTCCCTTTACGGAGACTGGCAAGTTTAGCACGTTCTTCTGTCAGCATGTTTTTGTCGTCCTGCTTCACATACCAGAAGACACATTTGCTGTCATCAGAGATTGCCGCACAGGTAAATTCCAGAACTAGATCGTCTGATTCGCACATGAGCACATCAGTGTCGGTCGATCGCTGGACTGTCACTTTTCGGAAGGATTTATTTCTGTCCTTGTCCCTCAATCGTTTTTGTACAGACCTGTCTGTGAGGGTAGCGACATAGCTTTTGACGACACTGGTACTGAAACTACCAACAGAACTATCTATCATCGGCTCGATGTCCGTGTCAAGTTGTGGAATGATAGAACTGACACAGTCAATCATGCCTGAAGTTTCGTTGGCCTCGTTCACTTGAAACACATCAGACGGCGCTTCGTCCTCGTCTTGCTCGCTGTCATTCCGGTTCGGCCGTGTTGACAAAACGTACTCCTGTGTATCTGATATTTCTGACTGTGTGTCAGGCAAGAACGGCGCATCCAGTGGGCGTACCGTATCGAGGTCATGATCCCGCTTCGTACTTGCCTGACTCTGTTGCTGTCTGGCCCTTTCCCGGTCACGTCGAATCTGACTTGGTGGCTTTCTTCTATAATATTGCACCCTGGTATTCCGATTCAGGACAGGGTCCGCCATGTTTGTTGACACTGGCGAGTTGGCAGGCTTGAGACGTAGCACAACCACCGTGCTGTCTCCTTCTCCCGACACTTTCCAGCTGCTCACCGTGTTGTCCGTCAGCAGGGCACTCAGGGTCTTCTCCACAGTCGCTGGCAGTCCAGTAACTGGCATGTTGACGATGAAATCAGCGAATTTACTGCAGCTCTTCCGATGTGCGCTCTTTCGCTACGCTTCACGTCACGTGACCCCCAGAGAGAGAGGAGAGAGAGAGAGAGAGACAGAGAGAGACAGAGACAGAGACAGAGAGACAGAGAGAGATATACAGAGAAAGACAGAGAGAGATTCATGAAGATTCTACTCCTTCTCCTCTTCCTCCTTGCCATTCTTTTTCTTCTTCTTCTGATGACAAAACAAACCTATACACCTCACAGGTAGTCTGAAAAAGATCATTCATAGCAACTTACAGAAAACAGATGCCCTGCTCATAGGAACTACAGCCAAAAACTCTCTCGTCTCTTGCCAGATCTGTCCACCAAGGAGCTGTGTCTACCGCTGTCTCTGACACGATTTGGAATTCTGATGTCGTTTGTTGTCCCTGACAACAAGTTGCTTGCAAGACTGCATCAAGTCAACAAGCCGCCGTGTCACGTCCAATAACAGCAGTCCAATCAGGCTATTGGCAATGCACGTGCACCAGACCCAAGCTTGTCACTTCTGTCAGTCTTTCTTGCCCAGAAAGCGGAACGATGATGCAGTATGTTGGATAAAGCTGATGTGTTGAGAAAAGTGCCGGAAGAACAAAGTACATATTAAAAGTGAGCATTCCAGTTTGAAAAAAAGGACAGGGGGAACACAGTGTTGATAGACCAATATGTATAGTACGGGTGAGCATTCTGGTTTCAAATAAATGGAAGAGTAGTACCATTAAAACAATACATGCGGTAAGGGTAGTATTCCATTTGATAAAAAAAAATACTGCGAAAAGTAGAGCTGGCAGAGAACATATATAGTAAAATTAGCGTATCGGTTGAAAAAAATTAAAAGGTATAACTGGTAAAACAATTCATGTAATAAGGCTTGCAGTCTCTGTGGAAATTTTAAAAAGGAAAAAAAGACTAGTGTCGGTACAACATTATATATATATAGTAAGGGTGATTCTCAGCTGGGAAAGGGAAAAGGAGTGTTGGAAGAACAATACCTGTAGTAAAGGTAACGTTCTCTAGTAAGGACAGCATCTTCCGACAGAGAGGAGAGAAAAAAAAAGTAATGTTGGCAATGAGGACTCCACCATCGTTGAACAAAGAAAAAAAAAAAAGGGGTGGGGGTTGGGGGGGGACGGAGGGAGAGGGGAATGCTGATAGAGCTGTATTGGTGGAACTATATGTAAGATTAAGGTCAGGAAAACTAAAATGAAGTTTTGGTCAATATGTGTTGTAAGGATGCCATTTACGGAAAACACGAAAAAGTATTTTTGATAGCATAATACAGTAAATAGTGTGCTGGTAGAACCATACATAAAAACGGATTGAATTTCGGTTTTATAAAAATGAAAAGAAAAAAGGAAATTGTGCTCCTAAAACATGTAGTAAGTGTAGAATAACAGTCAGAAAAATATGAAAATTGTACGACTGGTAGAACTACACATGTGGAGAGGGTAAAACTCTGGTCAGAAAAAGAAAAAGAGAACTGTACAATATATGTGGCAAAGGGTAGCATTCTGGTGGGAAAAAGGTGAAAATGTAGTGTTGGTAGAGAAAAAAAAGTGTAGTAAAGAGAGCGGTTGATTAGAAAGTAGGAAAAAGTAAAACTGTGGATTGTGATAGCGTAAGTATATCGCTTGGAGAAAAGGGAGAAAATGGTGTTGATTAAAACTGTACATGTACCTGTGGAGAAAAACCAAGGAAGAAAAAGCTCTGAGGAATAATGAAGATAGCATTCTAATGCGGAGAAAAATACTTGTAACGAGGAAAGCATTCCGATACAGTAGCTGGAAAAACGGGCGGGGGGGGGGGGGGGGGGGGGGATGCTTGTGAAACAACACAAGTACTGAGTGTGGCTTACTAAACAAAAAAAAAGAGATGGTGGAGTGGGTAGAAACCTAATGATGACAAAATGGCACGTACGGTGAGGACAGTGTTCTGTTTGACAGAAAAGAAAAAAAAAATAGAGCTGTTAGGACAACACATTAGTAAGGATAGCATTTTACTTGAGGAAACAAAAAAGGAAAAAGTAGTTCCTGTTCTTTCTGTGGTCAAGGACGTCATCATTGTACAGTACCACCACTCTATTTTTTCTTCTTCTCTTGATGTGTTGTGTTTGTTTAACATGTCAAATGGACTCTTTATTTACTCCTGGAACAATTCCGTTTTACCTGTGTTATGTGCATGCTGCACACGGGAATTCCATTTATCGTCCGATCCCGAAAGACAAGCACCGAGACCACTACTTTAGAACTAGTGGAAAGGAGGTGAAGTGATGGAATGGAGGATGGGTGTAGAACCATTCCGAACCAGACAAGAACCATGAAACCAGGATTCTCTCGCTTCCCAGGCGAGCGCATTATCCACTAGACCCCCTTTCTACCCTGTCAGACTGGGGTAGCCATCCTCGGGCAGA
>CM065718.1:18815457-18817957 GCA_033310375.1 Conus canariensis
TGACGTTACACTACTAAGAGAGAAGGAAAAGAAGACCACACTATATCGTGCTTACACATGCTTTTTCCCAGCATAGCAATGTCCAGTCAAGTGATCTTCCACTTGGGGCTACTGACTGGACCACTTCACTTTGCACTGATGAGATCACTTCACCTCAAGGCGTGGATGTGGCCAACATCTTTTTGAAGTCCAACGAGCCACCCTCAACTTCCGAAAGGACCTGCTGTATCGGCACCGGAGTGACTCGCCTGAATCACTCTTGGCAGGAAATTCTACCACTCACTCGTCTTCAATCATTATTTCTTTCTAGTGCGTCATCTTTCCGTCAAGGATCGAAGAATTTAATTTGAAAGTACCTTACCATCGATGGCAAAGAAACACATAAACCAACATATTTATTGTTTAAAGCTTCGTTTTGCTGTAAGGTACGCTTTCTTTCCAAGGGATGTGGTGAGCTTTTCAGAGGGGCCTCAAACTGTTATGGAGCAGTAGAGGTGTTAGCTGTGAAAGATGAGAGGGGAAGTTGGGAGGGTTGGGGGGGGGGGAGATAAAATAATCTGAAACATAAGAAGCAATTCAAAAATGTATGTGTGCATGTAGGCAAGGTGGGGGGGGGGGGGGGGGAGGATGTAGAAGTAGAAGGGAGAGGTAGAGGGATCTTTCTCTGTCCCTCTCTCTCTCTCACACACACACACACACACACACACACACACACACACACACACACACACACACACACACACACACAAACACAAACATACACACATACAAGCATGCGTGGACGCACACACAACCCCCCCCCCCCTCACACACATTCATGCACACACACACACACACACACACACACACACACACACACACACACACACACACACACACACAACACAACACACACACACGCACGCACGCACGCACACACAGTTTGTTATCTGCTGTAATTTCAAAGGGGGAAGTCACCACCCAGTGAACATTTCATCCAAAAATACTTTCATCAAACTCAGTACTATTACCAAGTGAAGTTTGACGACTATTCCTTGGCACTGGACATATTATGTTCCTAATTCAGTTACAAAGGAAAAAAGACAGCAAATGCCAGTGAATCCTGTTACGTGCAGTGCATTCTAGTTAAAGATGGTAAAACCAGAAGCCCTTAAGTGAAGTCTGGTCATGTTTATAGCCCAGCCGACCACAAGGGCTTCATTACATCCACTTTCAGCGGTCAGTCAATGCAGTTTCAGTTTAAAACATCACATCTCTTCGCTCCAAGTTCGTTTCATCAAATTCGTTTACGCCATGTGAAGTTTGGTGACTACTCTTTTGCACTGGAAATTTTGTTCATTCTTTTAGCAACACCGAAACCGTGCTCAGATTTTAATCAGGCATCAAACAATAAATGACAGACAGCAAGCCCTTCTGCCCTCTCCAAAGACAAAAGAAAGCAAAGAATGAATGACACAGATCACGTGTTGCGAAAAAGGCCATTATACTAATCAGTGAACAAAACGCAACTTTGCAACCGATCTTTAAACAGCAAACATCTAAACCACATGCAGCGTAAAACTTCCTCATCGTAACATTTCCATCCTCAAACGCCATTCCCCTTCTCTTCCCGCCGCACGTGCCAACTGTTTGCGATGTATATGATTACAGCGGCTAGGAGCCAGTGCGTCAGTTGTGAGCAGGGCAGCAAATACAATTTCAGGGCCAGATGAAGAGAGACTGAGATAGTGGCACTACGCCACCGGGGGGGGGGGGGGGGGGGGGGAGAAAAACGTGCCAATAGAAAGCAACCTCCCAGAAGAGAAGACGGCAACCCTGCGTTTATTGTGAATCAAAACTTGACAGTGTAATAGAGTACCATCAACAGATTTCTTGCTATCAGTCGACTTGACTGGGTACCATGGGTTCATGAAATACATGGTCAAGACATACACTTGTAATGTTTTTTTAAGGCGACAACTATACAGACATATGCTTTTATACAAAGGACCAAGAGTATTTTGCTTGTACATAAAGTTAAAGATTATAAGCTATGGTTGATATGTTTTTCAACATCTTGTTTGCTCTGTTTACATTCAGAATATATTAGAGGGAGAGAGAGAGAGAGAGAGAGAGAGAGAGGAGAGAGAGAGAGAGAGAGAGGGGAGAGAGAAGAATGACAATGACAATGACAATGACGATGTTTTAATGTTAGGCCTCCAGCCTGTGAACATAGGTACACGAAAACAATGTAGTGTCTATCCAAACAGATGGATGATAGGAATCAACTTAAATTTGTAGCAATAAAATGTTCTTCCTTGTGCTCAGTGCATGAAAAATATACATAGCTACATCACGAGTGACTTTGGTTTCCTCACTACACAAAAAATGTCGGCACTTTACCTCGGTTGACCAGTTAACCTTTAAATGCTTTGATATATATTCATCTCTAAGTAATGCGTAAACTTCGCATTGAAAGAAAAAATGTAGCTCATCTTCACTATTCTTACAAAATGGTCAC
>CM065718.1:18822957-18825457 GCA_033310375.1 Conus canariensis
CATACCAGCTTTCTGACGCCAGTAGACACACAAAATATATACCTCGCAAACCTCCCAGCAATCAAAAGCAGAGTTCTTAAAGATCAACTTAATGTGTTCTATCTTGATAATCTCCTCCTGGGTGTACATATTGTGTGGTTATTTCCCTTGGCTTGTTGAAACTGACGCGTTTTCGCTGACGCCGATGCAGTTCTAATTTGGATCAAAAGGAGTGTGTTCGCGAAATACGCAGAGCAACAAGCACAATGAATTGAAGAGATGTGAGCTGAGCAGAAACGCGTTCCACTGTGCAACATCATTTCAGGAAAGGAATGCGGTGAAGTAGTTTTCGTCGAGCTTCGGCATGTGACAATGACAGACTTGTTAGGGCCTACACATTCGTGGGATGAGTGCCAGTACAAGTATGTCTGATGGGTTGAATATCTGCGTGTGTGGAAACAGGTATCTATGTCGGTGTTGCAACCTCGTTGAACGTCACCTTACTCATTTGTCTTGGCCCAAATCAGTTCTCTACTCCTTATATTGTTACTTAATGAAATGACGTGGTTGCAAATATAACTACTCAATGCTGAAGCTTGGCCGACATTTTCATCCTTGTGTTCAGTAGTCTACAATGGTTTAGTAACATTTACTTTTTTTTACTTTTAACTATAATCAATACCAGGTGGCATGAATTGATACTACTCTTGTACTCTTGTTGTATGGTTGTAATTTTTTATCATGAAATTTTAGAAAATGCACCTGTCATGTACTGCCACTTTTTTTTTTTTATAACTGACTGTACTTGAACTGAAAAAAAAACCGCAATGTCAAAGTGCCATAGCCTTATCATTGGCCGACAGAAATTCATCATGTCTAAGGCACGGTTTGATAGAGAGTGAAGCTTATCCCTCTCCAACCACTACCTTTAACCTTCCATGAGCTGAATAGTGTGTCTGTGTACAGCATCGTCTGTTCACTTCAAGTAATACCCAAAAGAAGGCTAGGGGCTTGTCAATTGTAATTTCTCTTGGTGACATAAACATGTGCATTTTACGTATTGTACATGTTATGTCCTTCATTACATTTTATTGCATGTTAGTGCTCAGTTCTTTGTTTGGTAACCATGTTCGGCACTACTCTTAACTTTGTTTAGCAACCTTGCGAAATTGACCAATCACTCACACACTCTCCACTTTATAGGAAGCACTTCCATTAAACTGGTTGGCAGATAATAACACGAACACTCTTCACTTTATATGAAGAAGAAAGAGGCAATAAGTCTAAACCGTTTACCATCATTGATGTATGCACTTGGAGAAATAGTAAACGGCTATCTCTCTCTCTCTCTCTCTCTCTCTCTCTCTCTCTCTCTCTCTCTCTCTCCCCCCCCCCCCCCCCCCCCCCCTTAGAAAGAGTTTGATATTGTGTTACATTTCAAGAAAGACCAAAGAAGTGAACAGGTGGCTATGAATGTGAACTGTCACTTGCAGACTGGTGAACTAATGGAAGAGGAACTGTCTCTGAATCACACCTTTGGGAAGAGTTCGCACACTCGCTTTCTTCCGTGTCTGCGGCGTCGAAGCCTTTCTGTCGACTGTGTTTTTTTTCAAGTTTTTTTTTTTTGCTTTGTTTTTGTTTCCAAGCAATTCTAACGTCACTCTGTCAACGGCAGACTAATTACAAAACCACTTGTCTTTAAATGATGTCGATGTGTGTGTGTGTGTATGTGTGTGTGTGTGTGTGTGTGTGTGTGTGTGTGTGTGTGTGGTGTGTGTGTAGTTGTTGTGTGTGAGTGTGTGTGTGGTGTGGTGTGTGTGAGGTGTGATCAAGTCATTTTAAAGTGAAAGGAAAACTATTTTCCGCCGGGGACTGACAGAGTCTGACAGAGGTGCTTCATCCAGTATACTGTTTTCACATGAAACAGGATACAGAAATACTTATCCTTTTCCTCCTCCTCCTCTCTCGTCCTCCTCCTCCCACTCTCCTCCTCCTCCTCCTCTTCTTCTTCTTCTTCTCATTCTCCTCTCCTCTCCTCTTCGTCACTCTCCTCCTCCTTCTCCTCTTCTTCTTCTATTTACACCTGTCTGCCTCCCACATATTCTGATCATATACAGACTTTTCACCACAACGTACAGAGAAACAGAAGCCCAGCTCATGGGATCTAAAGCCAGAAACTCTCGCGTCTCTCGCCAGGCTGTCAGCTAAGGAGACATGTCTACCGCTCCCTCAGATTCGACCAGGAATCATGACGTTGTTTGCTGTCCTTGACAATAGGCTGCTTGTAAGACTGCATCAAGCCAGCCAGCCATCGTGTCACAGCCAATCACAGCGCTCCATTCAGGCTACCGGCAATCCACATGCCACCACAGACAAGGTTGTCCCCTCTGTCACCCTCTCTTGCTTACGAAGCTGATGGACGAGATAGTAGTACTGTAGTTGCAGTGAGAGAAAAATAGCGAACATGACTGTTAATAGAACAAGACATACAGTAAGGAGAGGAGAGTGTTTTGAAAGAAAA
>CM065718.1:18830457-18832957 GCA_033310375.1 Conus canariensis
TTTCTTCCTTTTGCCAACCAGGCATCACCCCCAACTTTAGTTAACCAGGTTTCACCCCAACTTTAGTTAACCAGGTTTCACCCCCAACTTTAGGTAACCAGGTTTCACCCCCAACTTTAGTTAACCAGGCATCACCCCAACTTTAGTTAACCAGGTTTCACCCCAACTTTAGTTAACCAGGCATCACCCCAACTTTAGTTAACCAGGCATCACCCCAACTTTAGTTAACCAGGTTTCACCCCAACTTTTTTCTCACCAGACTTCATTTCTTCTTTTAGCTAACCAGGCATCACCCCAGCTTTAGCTCACCAAGCACTGTCCCACTTTGAACTAACCAGGCACCGCCTCACTTTGAACCAGGCACTACCCCACTGTTGTCTAACCAGCATCGCCCCACATTTACCTAACTAACATCATCCCCACCTTTAGCCAGCCACGCACCACCTCATCTCTAGCTAACCAGGTACCAACCCACCTATACTAACTCAGCATCACCCTCCGCTAGCTTACTAGGCACCCACCCCTCCATCCTTTTTTTTTCCGGTTTTGAAATGATCTGTTTGTCAGTCACCTTTGACCTGTGTGTATGGCAGTGTAAATGTGTGTTTTGTTCTTGTGTTTTTTCTTCAGTGTAAACTGTGGCATTAATGTAGCAACTAGAGCTGTATGAGCTGTGCAAGGCATAACTAAAGTGTGCATGCATGTGAACGACGATGAAAGACCTGGGCAAAAGCTTTGGATCAAACAAGTGTGAAAGGTTCGGTGCTGTATGTAAACACTTTGGTTTGCATATTCAATATACTAATCTTTTAAAATGGTTATCATAATCATTGCATCCCTGGTACCAGTAATGGTGGACTGTGAACTTTTTTTCCAAAATGAGAGAGAGAGAGAGAGAGAGAGAGAGAGAGAGAGAGAGAGAGAGGAAGACAAGAGACAGAAGACAGACAGACAAGACAGACAGACAGACAGACAGATCAAGACCATTTCGCTTATCGCCTCTCTCTCAAATAAAACATGCATAATGTTTTGGGGGAAAAAAAGCAATAACACACATCTCAACCAAACTTACACCCAGCACCTCTTAAAAAATGATGAAAACTTGTGCCAGAAAACAGTCTGCAATTCTACTGCTTTGGCACTGTTGCCGAGACTTTCCCTTATGAGACAGAGACAGAGACAGAGAGAGAGAGAGAGAGAGAGAGAGAGAGAGAGAGACAGACAGACAGACAGACAGACAGTAAAAGACAGACAGACAGACAGACAGATGGACGAACAGACAGACAGAGGGAAAGGCAGAGACACAGACTGACAGACAGATGGGCAGGCAGGCAGGCAGACAGACAGACAGACAGGGGGGAGAGAGAGAGAGAGAGAGAGAGAGAGAGAGAGAGAGAGAGAGAGAGAGAGAGAGAGAGAGATCTTATCTCCCAGAATCATCAGGTAAAAGAAGTACTTCTGTCGAGTGCCAATGGTTTTCCCCCCACATTTCTATTTCTTCCCCTTTCCACCCAAGCTCACTTTCTGCCTGAAAGAAGATGATGTATGTTCGGACAGGCATCAATTATGTGGCAGCAGCTTTCCCACGCTCCTGGCTTACCTCCTGCTGAAGTGGGAGGCACAGGTGGTGTGGTAGTGGTGGTGGTGATGGTGATGGGCTGTGGTATGGCATGGTGATACAGGGAGGTAAGCGGAAGAGTAGACTCTGGAACTGTTCCTCTCAACAACAAAAAAAAAAAAAAAAAAAAAAATCAAAGCATATAAACGTACTCGCAGTAGTGACAGACATGGGAGACAATTTCCAGTTAGTGAAAGATAAAAAATCGACAGTGCGGTGGTTATTTCCCTTATCGGACTTGGAGTTTTTTTAATGTTATCATTTATAGCCGTTAGTAACGGCTTTCTGGTAAAAAGAAAAAAACATCGGGCATCATTCGTGACCCATAAAGAACATACCTACAAATTTTCAGAAGGATCGGCCCAGAAGTTTTGTCTGGAGCGAGTAGAACACATTTTGAACACGGACGGACACACAGACACACAGACAGACACACAGACAGCATTTCTTCGTTCCCATTGTAAAGTACTCCCTGTTCCTAAGAACTGGGAGTACAAAAAGCTAAACGCACCGGAATGAGTTTATAGCAGAAGACACAGACAAGTCAGAAAATCTTGATTTTCCACGATGCTGTATACTGTGCTGGTGGTGAAAAGGGTAGTGAAGGATGTCATGATTGTGATGATGAAGATGAGAAGGGTAGGAAGACCCCATGAGACATTCGAGGAGGTGACGAGGGTGGTGTGGAGGAGAGGAAGGGAAAGGGTTGTATAGGGTGGGGTGGGGATGGGGTTGTAGGACAGAGTCGTCGCACGAGAGTTGACGAGAGAAGTAGTAGTAAAAAGAGATGATGATTTGTTAGTTGAGTGGTCTCTGTCACTGTGTTTGTGTGTGCGTGCGTGTGTGTGTGTGTGTGTGTGTGTGTGTGTGTGTGTGTGTGTG
>CM065718.1:18840457-18845457 GCA_033310375.1 Conus canariensis
CGTCCGTCTGTAGCTATTCACGCACTAACCCACATTTAGCTACCCAAGCCCCATCTTACATTTGGCTAACCAAGCGCCATCCTGCTTTAACTAACCAGACACCATCCCGCCTTCACTTAAACAGGCATCATCCCACATCCATTTGACATCATTGCATAGGTAAATCAGAGAGAGAGAGAGAGAGAGAGAGAGAGAGAGAGACAGAGACAGAGACAGAGACAGAGACAGAGACAGAGCGGCGAGAGAGGCAAGTGAAATTATCGTGACAGAATGCAATACAACGATATAAACCAACACCAAAGGCGACTTGCTTTCAAAATCTCTTTCTACTTCTGCTTCTGTTGTCAAACCTTGTGCCATTCCTTTTCCTACCCCCCCCCCCCCCCAAACCCTTTCTCTTCTCCTCCTCACATCCCTCAGCATCCCCTTTGTGTATCTCACTGGGGCTTCCATCCCTGTCTTACCTTCATAGTCACCATCACCAACCACCTTCACTACTATTCCCACCACCATTACCACACACAGCAGCAGCAGAGAATAACCTTTCTGACTTTTGTCTGTATCTGACGCTTTAAACTCCCTCTGGTGGGTTTACCTGCTCTGTGATAGGAAACAGCTGCCTAGTCTCCTCACCCTCCTACCACTTTGTATCTCCATCCCATCCCATCTCCCACTACCACCACTGCCGCCGCCACCACCACCACCGCCGCCACCACCACACCACCTCCACCTCCCCCTTCAGCAGGAGGTAAGCCAGAAGCGTGGGAAAGCTGCTGCCACATAATTGATGTCTGTCCGAACATACATCATCTTCTTTCAGGCAGAAAGCGAGCTTGGGTGGAAGTGGGGAAGAAGAAGAGGAATGGGGCTTAAAAAAAACCCATTGGCACTTGACTCAGTACTTCTTTTCTATTATGATTCTGGGAGATAAGCTCTCTATGTCGCTGTCTCTGTGTCTGCCTAAATCTCTGTCTCTCTCTGTCTCCGCCTCTTTCTCTCTCTCTCTCCTCTCTCTCTCTCTCTCTCTCTCTCTCTCTCTCTCTCTCTCTCTGTCTCTCTCTGTCTCTGTCTGTCTGTCTGTCTGTCTGGTCTCTCTCTCTCTCTCTCTCTCTCTCTCTCTCTCTCTCTCTCTCTCTCTCTCTCTCTCTGCCGAGCAAAAATCTTGGTTATAGTGCCAGACCAGTTGAAATACAGGCTGAGTTTTCTGGCATATGTTTTCATCATTTTATGTGGGGTGGAGGTGATGATGGTGCTGGTATCTTGTTTAGGTTTTTTTTTGCCCCCCCCCCCCCTCTCGCTCCCACTCCTGCTTCCACCCGAAACATCTCGCAGGTTTTATTGAAGAGAAAGGAGATAGACGCATTGTTCTTCCTTTTCTTTTTTCTATTTTGTTTTGTTTCTCCTTTCCTCTTTCTTTCTCTCCCTAAGAACCCATATCTCTCTCTCTCCCTCCTCTCTCTCTCTCTCTCTCTCTCTCTCTCTCTCTCTCTCTCTCTCTCTCTCTCTCCAAATGGAAATAGTCCATAAGACATTCTTAAGCATGATGATGATACTCACGATGATGGTGGTGATGAGGATAATGATAATGACGACGAAGACGACGACGACGACGACGATGACGATGATGATGATGATGATGATGATGATGATGATGATGATGATGATGATTAAATTGACCGCTGGAGGAATTTGAAACAAACAGGAAAAAAACTACTTTTCCGCAAAATGAAAGAAACAAGCAACTTACAAGACAAACACGATCCGTTTCGAACTCTTTGGTCTTCTTCAGGCAAGACGAACGAAATTTAAGACAATGAAAATGAAACAAGAGGTGACTAAGGCAAAAGCTTTGGGTTGAATAATTGTGAGTGAAAGGTTTGTTGCTATGTCAATACCGTTTGTTTAATCCTTAAAAATCATAGTCGAGAGTATTGCTCTCACATTACCTGTAATCTGTAATCATGATGATGATGATGATGATGATGATGATGATGATGATGATGATGATGTGATGATGATGATGCGGAGGGGAGTAGATGATGATGATGATGATGATGATGATGATGATGATATCATCATCATCATCATCATCATCATCATCATCATCATCATCATCATCATCATCCTGTGAACTATTTCCACATGGAAGAAGAAGAAGAAGAAGAAGAAGAAGAAGAAGAAGAAGAAGAAGAAGAAGAAGAAGAAGAAGAAGAAGAAGAAAGGCAAGACCGATGTGGATATCTCCTTTCTCTTGCGTAAAACATTCGCAATGTTTCTGGGGGGAAAGACAACATTAACAAACTAAACATCACAAGCACCATCATCACCACCACCCCTAAAAATGATCAAAATGTATGCCAGAAAACAGTCTGCGATTTCACTGGTTTGGCACTCTAGCCAGGACTTTCGCTCAGGACAGAAAGGGAGAGAGACAGACAGATAGACAGACAGATAGAAAGAGAAAGAGAGATGGGGGGGGGGGGGGACAATGAGAGAGAGACATAGCCGGAAACCAAAACTGAAACAGAACCAGAGATTGTGAAACAGGTACACAGAGAGAGAGAGAGAGAGAGAGAGAGAGAGAGAGAGAGAAGAGAGAGAAGAGAGAGAGAGAGAGAGAGAGAGAGAGAGAGAGAGAGAGAAGAGATTTTCTTCCAGAATCATCAGGTAAAAGAAGTGCTCCAAGAAGTCAAGTGTTAATGGTCTCCCCCCCCCCCCACATCCCTCTTCTCCCCCTTCCACCCAAGCTCGCTTTCTGCCTGAAAGAAGATGATGTATGTTCGGACAGACATCAATTATGTGGCAGCAGCTTTTCCCACGCTCCCGGCTTACCTCCTGCTGAAGGGAGAGGTGGAGGTGTTGTTGTTACGGTGGTGGAGGTGGTGGTGGAGGGAGGTGGGATGGGGCTCAGATACAAGGAGGCAGGAGGGGAGCAGACTAGGCAGCTGTTCCCTGTCAAAGAGCAGGGAAACCCAACAGAAGGAGTTTAAAGTGGCAGATACAGACAAGTCGGAACTTTTTTTTTTTTTTCCAAATGATGTTGTGTGCTGAGATGGTGGTGGAAATAGGTGGTGATGGTGGGTGATGATGATGATGATGTTTTTAAGGTGAGAGAGGGATGGGGGCCCCAATGCCCATTCCGATAAAGAAGTTGGTATGAACCTACAGGGTCGGCCAGCGAGTAGAATGCGATATGTTGTAGTAGTCCATTTTAAAGCCTCTCACTAGTTTGCCCTAGGTACTCACATCTCTCAATGAGCTCTAATCGACTTTTTCCTCTTAACTTTCTCTCTCTTCTCTATTTCCATCTTTTCTCCTCTCACGCAGCTCATGCTTATTTTACGTATGATACCTGTTCCAACATGCTGTCTTCGATGACTACATTTATTTCTGACAGCTTTAGGAGGGGGTGCGATAGCTTTAGTTGTATAGTTAGGTAGGGTGTATCTGGATAGCTTAAGTAGGGTGGTACTGATGAGCTTAAGTTGGTGGTGCCTGGATAGCTTTAGGTAGGGTGGTGTCTGGATAGCTTTAGGTAGGGTGGTGCTTGGAAGCTTTAGGTAGGGTGGTCCCTGGATAGCTTTAGGTAGGGTGTGTCTGGATAGCTTTAGGTAGGGTGGTGTCTGGATAGCTTTAGGTAGGGTGGTGCTGGATAGCTGTAGGTAGGGTGTGCTTGGATAGCTTTAGGTAAGTGGTGCTGGATGCTTTAGGTAAGGGTGGTGCTTGGATAGCTTTAGTAAGTGATGCTTGGATAGCTTTAGGTAGGGTGGTGCTTGGATAGCTTTAGGTAGGGTGGTGCCTGGATAGCTTTAGGTAGAGTGGTGCTTGGATAGCTTTAGGTAGGGTGGTGCCTGGATAGCTTTAGGTAGGGGTTTGGTAGTGGCTGATAACTAAATGTAGGGTGGTGTGTGGATAGCCACAGATGGGGTGCATGGGTAGCCACAGGTAGGGTAGTACATGTGCAGCTCAGTGGTAGAGCTCCAAGTTCATAGGCAGACGTCGACGAGTTCGATCTTGCTGGGACCTGATATCAACATCTACATTCTGTGTCGATCATCTCCATGTCTTGTCATTTCGATGGTGAGTATTGGGTTACATAGGTCCCTCCCCCCCCCCCCCCCCCCCCCCCCCCCCCCCCCCCCCCCCCCCCCCGTCCTAGAATGACAACCCTAGTCTGGCAGGGCAGAAAGAGAGTCCAGTGGATAATGTACATGCCTAGGAAGCAAGTGACTCCTGGTTTCATGGTTACTGTATCGTTCGGAATGGTTCTACCCACGCTCCCCCCCCCCTCTTCCCTATTCCACTATCACATCTCCTTTCCCTCCCCTCCTCTCTCTCTCTCTCTCTCTCTCTCTCTCTCTCTCTCTCTCTCTCTCTCTGTTTTTGTTTTTGTTCTTTTCCTGTTCCTTCTGTTCTACCCCTCACCATGTCATTATTACATTTATGAATTCTCTGCTTGTCACCATAGAATTACATTGCAGTGTTGTTATGATGAATTGTCTTATGAATGATGTATGTTGAAATAATGTATGCATGACAAGGATAGGTTGTAAGACAAGGTCTCGACCTAAACATCTTCATCCTTGAGTATTAAAGATCAGTCCAACAATCTCTCTCTCTCTCTTCTCCTCTCTCTCTCTCTCTCTCTCTCTCTTCTCTCTCTCTCTCTCTAACTGCTCTTTACCTCTCTCTCTCTCTCTCTCTCTCTCTCTCTCTCTTTTCCCTCTATCTCTCTCTCTTCTCTCCTCCCGAGAAGGGTGGAACCGGTAGGGGAAAGGTTGGGGGGAGGAGCGACGAAAAAGAAGGGAAGATTTTCTTTCTAAAATCTTCTCTACTCTGACGGCTGATACCAACTCGCCAGGTCTTTTCAGATTATATGCCAGAAACAGGCTAAGAGTCATTGGACTTCAAAAGATCCTGGCCACATCCACGTCCTCAAAGTGAAGAGATCTCATCAGTCACAACTGAAGTGATTCAGTTATGGCGACAAGTGAAAATGA
>CM065718.1:18862957-18877957 GCA_033310375.1 Conus canariensis
TGTCTCTCTCTCTCTCTCTCTCTCTCTCTCTTTTCTTCTCTGGTGTGTGTGTGTGTGTGTGTGTGTGTGTGTTGTTAAACGAGTACGTGTGCATCTCTCTCTCTCTCTCCTCTCTCTCTCTCTCTCTCTCTCTCTCTGTAGGCATGTATGTGTGGGTACGACAACTATGTAATAGGCAAAACAAGCGAAGTCTAGTATTTCCTTCGTTAATATAAAAATGACCCTGCAAAGTTTCTTTTTTTTTTGGGGGGGGGGGGGGGGGGGCGGAGGCGGGGGGAGGAATAATCGAAAAGCAGGGAACATAGGATATTCCGGGCGCAGATGGCATGGGGATACGTGGAAGGGGAGGGTCAAGGGTGAAGAAGAGGGTGTGAAAATGTCCATTTTGAACCAGTCCTCTAGTGACAGAAACCGTCAAATTCTAACCTGTGGACCGAACTGCTTGTGACACCTGTCTGGAGTCTACTGTCGTCCCCTGAATGAGCCAGATCAGCAGCAGCTAATCTGGTTGTGTTGGGATGAAGCCGTCCTATCAGTCGGAGGTTTTAATTTTAGGAACACGTTGTTTCTTGACTGAGTTAGTCCATCCAGGGCTTCTTCTGATACAGAATACCACCTATAATCTGTGTGGGTATCCTCACCACAATGGGGAAGAAGAAAACATCACAATCTAAATGCGTTTTATGACAACATGGGGAAGACAGAATACAGAAATGATCAGAAAGTGCTATGTAGGTTTAAGAAGATAATAACGATTATGATTATTGATATCGTCGTCGTCGTCGTCGTCGTCGTCTCATCATCATCATCATCATCATCATCATCATCGTCATCATCGTCATCATCATCATTATTGTTGTTATTAATATCATTATTATCATTATTATTGTTGTTGTTGTTGTTGTTATTATTGTTGTCGTTGTTAGTTTTGTCTGTCTTGTCTGTCTGTCTGTCTGTCTGTCTGTCTCTCTCTCTCTCTCTCTCTCTCTTCTCTCTCTCTCTCTCTCTCTCTCTCTCTCTCTCTCTCTCTCTGTGTGCAAGAGGGCGATTGTTGGTGACACCCATCACCACAGCACACCATGGCCAATTCTTTAGCTGTCAGGGTTTTCTGTTGATGGTTGGTTTGTTGGATAGATGTTGCTGGTGTTTTTTTTTTTCGTCCACACAATAGTCTTCTTCGAAGGTGTTGACTCCAAAGAGCAGACCTCTTCTAAATTAGTTATATCAGCTGGAGACGGATTAAGAGAAGTATCCGCTAGCACAGCTAACCTCACCATCATCCCATCTCCATCTTCTCTGTCTGTCTGTCTGTCTACCTGTCTCTGTCTCTGTCTCTCTCTGTCTCTCTCTGTCTCTCTCTCTCTCTCTCTCTCTCTCTCTCTCTCCTGCAGAGACAGCGGACTCTCTCTCTCTCTCTCTCTCCTCTCTCTCTCTCTCTCTCTCTCTATCTATCTATCTATCTATCTATCTATCTCTCCTGCAGAGACAGCGGACTCTCTCTGTCTGTCTGTCTTCTTCTGTCTCTCTCTTCTCTCTCTCTCTCTCTCTCTCTCCTCTCTCTCTCTCTCTCTCCTGCAGAGACAGCGGACCATGTGGTAAAGAAGAAAGAAGACAACTGTCTCCTTCCTCAGCCTGGCGAAGGCAGATCGATCGATATCACGGACTGGCAGCGGATGAGAGACCGTGCCTCGCGCGCGCGCGCGCGGGCGATGCAGCCGTTGTCATAGCGATGTCGTCATTCTGGCACATTATGTTAATGATCTGGCAGAGGCGTCGCCGGCTGTTGACAGTGCCATGGAGGGAATGGTGGTGTGTTGAGGTCTGGCTCCCCTGCCTTGCCCGTGCCCTCGCATGAACTCTGCCCTCAAGTCACACGTACAGCCGGACTGACTGTCGGTCATTGCTCTGTTAGACGTGCGTTCTTCCGTGTCGTGTGCGTGCTGTGGCTATCCCCCACGTCGATCATTCCTCAGTGTGTGTCGGTAGCAGAATGCATGCCTGCGCATCCCGGCAGCTCCAACCACCACCCTTCTCTGCAGACAAGTGCCAGAGCCACTGATCCCTTCCGGTGCTTTGTGTAGTGTTTGTGTCTTCTCCCTGTCGCCGAGACTGACCTTCTTGTCTTTGCCGTTAATCTCTGCAGCCGCTAATCGTCGTTATCATGGGAACCGCGCTGTCTTTCTCTCCCCGGCCTCGTAAACCTCTGTGCGAGGACATTAACCTGAACAATTACACGTACGAACAGCTCAACAACGCCAAAAATGTCCCCAAAGACAAAACTTTCAAACGGCACTCCATGTTCCTCAGCGTGCTCAGCTGGAAGAAGTTCACCGTCAACCCGAAGAAGAAGGACAAGAACCTGCTGAAGCTCTCAGGGTCGGATTACTTCAGCGGCAGTAAGCTGGACAACAACTTCAACGTGGAGAATGTCAACCTGAACAAGAACGTGCAGAAATCCGTGTCCTGCTACAATCTGAAGACAGGGTTAGAAGAACCCGAACCCGTGGTGGCGTTGAGCAAGGTGGCCATCAAGAAGCCTCCAGAGAAATGCTGCAGCCCCAAGCGGACCGTCATCCAGGCCTCCACGTCAGAACTGCTCAAATGCCTCGGCGAGTACCTGAAGAGGAAGTGCAAGAGGCTGCGTCACTTCGAGGCGGGCGACGCCATCATGTGGCTGAGGTCGGTGGACCGCTCCCTGCTGTTGCAAGGCTGGCAGGACATCGCCTTCATCAACCCGGCCAACGTCGTCTTCATCTATCTCCTGGTCCGCGACCTGGTCACCGCCACGGAGATGCAGTCGGAGCAGGACCTGCAGGCGCACGTGCTGACCTGCCTGTACCTGTCCTACTCCTACATGGGCAACGAGATCAGCTACCCGCTCAAACCCTTCCTAGTCGACGAGGACAAGGACTGCTTCTGGGATCGCTGCCTGGACATCGTCAGCCGGCTCAGCTCCTCCATGCTGCGTCTGAACAAAGACCCCAGCTTCTTCACCGAAGTCCTGACTGATCTCAAATCCTACTCGCCCTGTGTATGAGAGCAGGGATGTGTTCCCCCCCCCCCCTCCTCCCCCTCCCACTTCCTTCCCCCTACCTTTTTAGTGAGAAACAGTCCTCTTCTTCCAGACCAGAGAGCTGTCCATGGAGGTCTCTCTCCCTTTCTTTCTTTCTCCCCCCTCCCCTCCCCCCCCCCCACCCCCTACACCGACTGTCAGTTCAGCAGTTGTTCTCTGACAGGTGATCCGGGTGGTCACGCATGTGTTCAACGACTTTAGCATCATGAACTCTGGACGGTGATTAGCATCTAGGAGATGGATGCTCTCTCTCTTTTTTTTTCCATGTAAGCTTGGGGATCTTGTAAGTACGATTGAAAACTATGACCTTTCGTGTGTGGTCCTCTCGTCCACGTTGGTCGACTTCAGCGCTTGTTCGTGTCCCAAGCTATCGAAGCTTTAGAACTCATTGGATCATTTTGAGGCGGCGTGAGGGTTTTTGTCCTGTGGTCTCTTGTCGTTGTGTGGCCTATTATTGTCCATGGCTCTAGTTGTGCATAGCAATGTTGTGATGTGTGCTCTTTGTTAAAGGCAGGCAGACGCCAGTGATATACAGGAAGAGAAAAAAAAAAAGCGCGCTTTTTTTTTTCTTCTTAATAATTTCGATGATGTGTGTCAGCATTGTTGCTCGGAAAGAAAGGTATTGTGCAGAGAGAGAGAGAGAGAGAGAGAGAGGAGAGAGAGAGAGAGAGAGAGAGAGAGAGAGAGAGAGAGAGAGAGAGAATACGAATCAAATACGAACGTTTCATCGAGATGAAAATGGAAAAGCTGTGACGATCTTTTTTTTTCGAATATGCTGTGGAAAAAAGGAGGATACAAATGATAAGAAACAGAGAGAGAGAGGAGAGAGAGAGAGAGAGAGAGAGAGAGAGAGAGAGGGAGAGGAGAGAGAGAGAGAGAGAGAGAGAGAGAGAGAGAGAGAGAGAGAGAGAGGCAAACTTGAGAGAGTGAAAGATAAGAAAACTGGGAGAGACAGAGACAGACAAAAAGAAAGAAAGAAAGACAGACAGACAGACAGACAGACAGACAGACGGACGGACAGACAAGAAAAACATATGGGGGCTAGCTAGCTACATGTAACATTTTAGTATGGGGAAAATGTGTGTGAGATATCAAGTCATCATAGCACTGAAGTCGGGCTTCAGTTTGTTTTCGTTTTTTTTTTCTCTTTGTTTTGTTTTGTATATTGAAAACCACACGATGTGATAACAAAGAAGGCTGCATGTCATCTCACTCCGGTGAGACCGGGAGGTAGAAGTGCCATGCACAACATGTGAAATCCAAAATGGTTGGGACCGGAGAGAGAGCTGTGAGAGCCAGACACTGGGGTTCTCTGTGAAGGGGGGACGGAGGAGAGGGAGGGAGGGACAGGAAAGGGAGGGGTGGTGGGGCGCCGTGGGGTTGGGGTGGGGGACTGGGAGGCTGGAGCTGCCCTGTGTGTGTGTGTGTGTGTGTGTGTGTGTGTGTGTGTGTGTGTGTGTGTGTGTGTGTGTGTGTGTGTGTGTGTGTGTAAGAGATAGATAGATAGAGAGATAGAGAGAGAGAGAGAGAGAGAGAGAGAGTGTGTGTGTTGTGTGTGTGTGCGCGCGCGCGCGCGCGCGCGCGTGTGTGTGTGTGTGTGTGTGTGTGTGTGTGTGTGCGTGCGTGCGTGTGTGTGTGTGTGTGTGTGTGTATGTGTGTGTGTGTGTGTGTGTGTGTGTGGAATACGAAGAACGGAATCGAACTACATTTCGTGAATTTCATCCGTGCCACTGTTATAGTACATCACCTGAAGTCTTCAGTAAGCGTGAGTGTGGTGGTGCATATCAATTGTGTTGGACGCCATCATCATGAACAAAATGCTCATCTTTCATTTGTCCATGGAAGATCTGATCACACCAACTATGTTATATCGCACTGGTCATGGGGATGGACAGCCAGCACCAGACACGGTCCGTCATCAGTGTTATGCATCATGTTTTCATCAGTATCATTATGCCAGAGTTTTTGGTGAGCATTAGCATTGATATGCTCCATGTACATGTCCAGTGATATACGTTTGTAAGAACACCCCTTGAATACATCAGGTGTCACGAAGAAGAGATCCATTATTAATATATATTTAAAGAAAGAAAAGACTTGTTAACCACCCCATTCCCCTATTTCCACCCCCCTTCCCCCGGCTTCCTCTGTTCGCATTTCATATGAGTATTTCAACATCATGTTGTGCATCAATCATCATCATCATCATCATCATCATCATCATCACCATCATCATCATCAGCATCATCATCATCATCAGCATCATCATCATCATCATCATCATCACTACCACCACCACCACCACCACCATCATTATCACCATCATCATCATCATCATCGTCATCATCATCATCATCAGCAGCATCAGCATCATCATCATCATCATCATCGCTGATGCCATGGTCTTGACTATGATGGAGAATCCATCATCCACACACAGCCAGCCAGTTCATCATTCTCAGAGACAGCCGTCATACAGGAGGAGCTCAGTATTACTTTCCGCTTGAGATGAAGTCTATTTTTGGATGTATATGACAGCTTTTTGTTTGTTTCTTTCTTTGTTTTGTCGTCCATGATGGTGGACCTGATGAACGAACGTTTGGTGTTGAGTGTTCTTCTATTTGTCTGCGTCAAACTTCTGGACACAAGAAGTTTTGACCCACAGTAAAACTGACGGAAACAACATCCTGAAAATGGACATCACAGCAGGATTCTGCTGGCTGAAAGAAGTTCCAGAATGATAGTCTTCTTTCAAGATACCATTTTTCAGCTGGGTTGTGTGTGTGTGTGTGTGTGGGGGGGGGGGGGGGGGGGGGGGGGGGGTTGGGGGGGGGTTAGTCCTTTGTGTTATTGTAATTTGTGTCATTACGAGTGTTTGAAGAATGATAGATATATATACACTGGCTTTCAAGATATCTTACATCTGTGATGTGCTGCTTTTTTTTTTTTTTTTTTTTTTTGCTATTGTGTCATACAGCACGATTCGATAGTCCATTTCACGGAGACGTGCCGATGTTCGTGTTACCTAAATTAACAGAGATGCTGTATTTGTGTAGTTAACAGAGATGCTGTATTTGTGTAGTTTCAATTTGATTTTTCATTACAGGCAAAGAAGGAAGGGATGAAGAAAGAAGGAAGAAGCGAGGGAATAAATGAATGAATGAATGAATGAATGAATGAATGAATGAATGAATGAATGAATGAATGAATGAATGCATAAATGACTGAAGAAGGGAGAAAGTAAGGAAGAAAATGACCTAAAAAAAAAAAAACCAACAACAATCTATGACAAGAAATACATGCACTAAGATTGCTTTAGCATATCCTCTTCTTTCTTTTTTTTTCTCTCAATGGAGAAACGACAGCACTGTCGAGATTTTCTAATGATATCGCTTTAGATAGTTCATGTGTATGTTAACATTTGAAAGACGAATGGTTTACTAAAAGCAATACAACATTTGCATATCTCTTGAAATTGTACCTTTGCTTACGCATGCGCTAAACATGTGAATGGGGGGGTGGGGGGTGCCTTTTTTTTGGGGGGGGGGAGGGGAGGGGGGGGTGTTGCCTATGTACGTAGAGGTTTTCTTGGTGTTTTTTTTTTTTTGACACAGAAAATAACATGATGATGTATTAGTATATATGTACGTTTGTTTGTTTGCATGTATGTATGTATGTATGTATGTATGTATGTATGTATGTATGTATGTATGATAGATAGATAGATAGATAGATAGATAGATAGATAGATAGATAGATAGATAGATGATTGATTGATTGATCAATCGATCTATCGACCGACAGGTAGATCGCTCGATTGATCGATCGATCGATCATAAGATAGATAGTGATAGATAGATAGATAGATAGATAGATAGATAGATAGATAGATGATAGACAGACAGACAGATAGACAGACAGATAGATAGATAGATAGACAGACAGACAGACAGACAGACAGACAGACAAGATAGATAGATAGATAGATAGATAGATAGATAGTAGATAGATAGATAGATAGATAGATAGATTGATAGATAGTAGTAGGTAGATGCGGCAAGTGTTGACAGATCGTGTGGCATGTGTTGACAGGCCCTGTGGTGGCAAGTGTTAACAGATCATGTGGCAAGTGTCAACAGGCTGTGTGAAGGCAAGTGTTGACAAGCCATACAGAAGTATTAACAGGCCGTGTAGCGGCAAATGTGAACAGGCCAAGTGGCAAGTGTCAACTGTACCGATTACACATGTTTCAATTATTGTTAAAGACATTTCTTCAAGTCAGTTTGGTTTACAGGTATCTCTACGACATAGTGAATAAAGAGTCATGGACAATTGTTTGTTTTTTTTTCAAAATAGGGTCCTTTATAAAAAAAATCGATCACTACCACGCCGCCAACCTGTCATCATATGACAAAGAAAGTGTGCCATTCAAGAAGGGAAATGATTTATTAAAACGAAACAAATCATTACAAAAGAAAACAAAAAGAAAACTAAAAACAGTAAACAAGTTGGGTATTTTTTGCTCCCATAAGAAAACCTAACACAGAGTAACTTGTATTCAAGACCGGCACAGCCTTTTAAATTGAATAAAGTCAGACAAATACATAGACGAACAATCTAATAGTGGGGGAAAAAACAAGCGCAGGCCAACAACTGAACTATCTTCATAGTAATGACTTGGCAAAGATTTGGACTTAAGGAGGAGGGGGGGGGGGGGAGGGGCGGAATTTGAAGATGGAGAAACTGGGAACATGAAATTAAGAAAATATGTTACAGATATGAAAAAGAAAACTGTAACTGCTGACCTTGCTAACATAGCGGAGGACCTGAACACAGCCCTAACAAACATGCCCTTCGCCCTCAAGCCGAACTTAAAAAAAAAAAAAAAACATGACGAAGTGGAATGGAATAGCTCACAGGGTCCCCCCCCACCCCCCCCCCCCCCCACCCCCCCCAAAAAAAAAAAAAAAAAAAAAAAAACCGCTTCAGACAGGAAATCTGTGCGTTTGACTCGGCTGTCAAATATTTTCTGGATTATCTCTGATCCCCGTCTGAGGGGAGGCTTTAGACTTGGGTATAGTGCTGTGACGCTGGTGTGTTTTTTTTCCTTCTTCTTTTCTTTCTTTCTTTTTGTCATCGCCTTGCGTGGGTCTTTTTTTTTTTTGTCTTTTCTATAATGAGAGAGAGAAAGAGAAAGAAAGAGAGCGAGAGAGAGAGAGAGGGTGGACAGACAGAGAGAGAGAGAGAGAGAGAGAGAGAGAGAGAGAGAGAGAGAGGGGAGGAGAGGGAGAGAGAGAGACAGAGGGGGGGAGTGGAGAGAGAGAGAGAGGGGGGGAGAGAGAGAGAGAGAGAGAGAGAGAGAGAGAGAGAGACTTAGTGAGTTATTTAATGAGTGAGTGAGTGAGTGAATGAGTGAGTGAGTGGTGGGTGGGTGGGTGAGTAAGTGAGGAGGTGAGTGAGTGAGTGAGTGAGTCTGTTATTTACTTAATTACTTACTTAGTCAATGAAGGGATCTATACATCTATACTTTCACGCTGTTCACCCCCCGACTCCCCGCCCTTGCATCCTTCCCCTTTCCAAAATCATCATCTCCCGCCATCACCCTCTGTGTGTGTGTGTGTGTGTGTGTGTGTGTGTGTGTGTGTGTGTGTGTGTGTGTGTGTGTGGTGGGTGGGTGGGTGGTGGTTGAGCGAGTGTGGTTTGTTTTAAATATATTCTGTGGACAAAAGTATTGTGTGCTACGAAAAACAAACTTTTTTCCCGTTTGTGTGTGTGTGTGTGTGTGTGTGTTGTGTGTGTGTGTGTGTGTGTGTGTGTGTGTGTGTGTGTGTGTGTATCCTTTGATATGGCATGGTACAAGATGACTCACAGTCACAGATACTTACTGGTGCTTATGATCCAAGACGAAATAAAAGCTAATCGAGAAAGCTAAGTTTTGTGATAGAACAACATAGAGAATGGTTTTTGCTGTGGCGTGTGCCCATAGAGTGGACTGGCTTTACTGAATGACGTTTTTCATGATCGTCGAAATTTGTTGTTGCTGTTGCTCTCTGTTTCTAAGTCTTGTATCCATACCCTTTACATGGTTTTCGCGATCGGCAATGCTAGGAACATCAGTGTCATTAAAAGCTACGGTGATGTTTTGTTCTCTAAAGCAAACAGGAAAACAAATCCAAACGCCATCTAAATTTTTTTGTTTGTTTGTAATTTTTTTGTTTGGTTTTCGTACGAAGATATTCGTGCGGAAGCACATACTAGCAACACAAGTGTCATAAAAAGAAATTACCTTAGGTTAATTGATTACATACACATGTGGATCGGAGCAGAACTTGGTGTTCTTTTCATTATGTTTATGTTTCAATTGTATTGCATTGCATTGTGGTATTACTGTATACTTTCTTAATGACAACAAAATGTTTTGTGTGTGCAAAAAAATTAGGACTGCTCTCGCTTGCAATTGTGCATCGCCAGAATACAGAGCCAATTGTACTGGGGGGGGGGGGGGGGGGAGGGGGGGAGGGGGGGGGGGGAATCTGCTTGCGTATATTTGTGTTTGGCTATTGGAATGGAGCGACGAATGCAAAGCGTTTTATCTTTGTACGAGCTCGACTTTGCGTTAGCTTGCGGGAAAAAGAGCAAATACTTCTTCAGAGCCAAAATGCATGGTACTGCGACTCACGGAGCTTTGTGATCGGGATTATATTACAGACCATTGTTTTCATGTGCCCTAAATCATTGACAGAGGAAGTTATGAAGAAAGGAAACATACTCTGAATGAAAAAAAGAAAAAAAAGAAAAAAAAAAGAAATATGTCAGAAAAGAAGAACTATAGTTCACATCGGTTGTAGTGGCGTGTTTCCTTTTTGGTGTTTTAAAAGTAGGAATAAATTTGGTATATGTGTATATTGACTAATCAAACTGTCTTAACTATTTAGTGTTCTTTTTGTTGTTGTTTTTTTGTTTTGTTTTGTTTTGATTTTTGCATACTCCTCGCGCAGAGGTCGTGGGGGGGGGGGGGGGGGCGAGTGTAGAGAATAGATAGTGGTGGACAGGGGCAGCGGGGGGAAGGAAAGGAGGAGGGGGAGAAGGGAGGGCTGGGTGGTGAAATAGTCAGATTGTAAGTAGGCCTATGGTGGGGATGAGACATGAGAGTGGGGTGGGGGGGGGGGGTGTATAGGATTAGGGGCCTGGGGGAGGGGAGTAAGGTGAAGAGTGTAGAGCTTTCACACACACATGAGTCATTAATCTAGATATTATGTGGTGGGGTTTTTATTTGTTTGTTTGTTTGTTTTTAGTCTGTTGGCATTTTCAAACAATCGTCTCTTCAACTTGTTAAATTTGTTTAGAATTTTGAAAACATGGTGTATATGCTCTGTATGTATCTATTTCTATATGCACACGACACACACACACACACACACACACACACACACAGAGAGAGAGAGAGAGAGAGAGAGAGAGGAGAGAGGACGCGCCGCGCGCGCGCGGCCACACACACACACACACACACACACACACACACACACACATACATCATGTATACATTTTTTTTCTTTTGCTTTCATTATCCTCTATTGGTTATTCTTTGATGTTGATGATAATGATTGCTATTTTTGAATTACTGGTAGCAATTGTCTTAGCAGCGTGATAGTTCCATTTACCATTTACCCCAGCCGTTAAAAAAAGAACAGATGTGACAAAAACGACAGCTGACACTTTTTCTTTTTGCCATAGTGCTTTACCGCGTAATGAAAGAACCAAATACTTGATAGTTTTGGGAGGACGGGGGGGGGGGGGGGGGGGGGGGGGGGGGGTTCACCAGTCACTCTTTCCTTCTTTTCCCTTTTTGTTTTCGTAATTTCCTTTTCAAATTTACAAAAGCACGGGAATGGTTGCCAAACACTTGCTTTCATCTACTATTCAGTTACTCAGTTAAAAAAAAACAAACTTAGATCACTTTCAATTCTATTATGCCTGTACCATGGACATTCCTGTTAGTCTCGACCAATACAATTGTAGAGCCTTTCCCTTCTAACAGGGTATCATCATACACATTCCAGCTGCTAGCAAAGACCATAGCAATTGTTTAACTTTCGCTTCTAACACTGTATAAACATTTTGACAGCAAAGAAAAAAAAAAAAAAACCCACTAATATTGTAACGTTCACTTCCAGTATGGTATTATCATGCACATTCCAATCATTATCAAAGACCATGAAAACTGCGACTTTGCTCCCAGTGGGCAGTCATAACCATTTCTTAGCTGCTGTTTGACTGTATTAATTTTGTGGACATTTTGGGCTCAGATAGACCATTCATTGTGCTTCTGATGCTTCTAAGAAGCTACCACCGTGCGCATTCCTGCTGGAAGCGGAGAGAGTTCAAATTGTGTAGCCATCGTTCCAGACAGACTATCACCGAACACATTCCATGCCGTCAGCAGAGAACATTGAAATGGTGTTCCTTTGTCCCGTGTATTCAGGCTAAACTTTCCATTTCAACTTCTGTTGCTCTTCTGTCTCGCTAGCAGGCCTGGGGTGATTTGAATCTCATTTGTTATTTATCGGGTCAGATCGTTCAGAGAATCATAGGCGCAAACATAATTCTACATGCTATGGATCTGACAAACACAATCATGACTCCGTACAGACCAGCACGAGAAAAACCAATATCCTTAAGAGCTTCTGGCTGAATTGACTTTCAGCTCACCCTTCATTTCTCAAACAATCAACTGTGATCGTTCAGATCAATCATTTTGAAAGGACGCAAGGGATTCTGTGCAACAATTTATAGGGAGTGCGCTCGTGCCCATTTCTTTTCAATGTATGGAGAGTTTATTCCATGAAAAATGTGAAAACACTTCTCACATTACGATTACACTGGTATTGTGATCCCGGGGGCAGGCATTTAATAAGAAAAATCTTTTTGATTTTATAATAATGCTGGCGAAAAGGTATGTCTGTAGATTTTAGACAGAAAAAAGTGAGCTAAACGCGTGCGTCTTCTAGGAACAGTTGAGCAGTCGGTACGAAGATCAGTGTGAAGATCAACGACATCCGAAACCGATTTCATGTTGAATAGAAATCACGACAAACTTTTGCTTCCTAAACTCAGATAGCTAAGTACTTCCCACCCTTTTCTTTTTATGTATAAATTCACCAAGAATGCTGTACAGTGAACGAGTTCAGACATATATGAGTTTTAGTGAGGCTTTAGTCTGTTCTCGTGTGTGTGTGTGTGTGGAGGAGAGGAGGGTCGTTTTTCTTTTTGTCTCCTCTTGTTTCCGTTTGATTGTGTGTGTGTGTGTGTGTGTGTGTGTGTTGTGTGTGTGTGTGTGTGTGTGTGTGTGTGTGTGTGTGTGTTATTTTGTTGCTGTTTATGCCAGATACGTTTAGAAAAATTGAATAAAAGTATTGATTATTGACAGAAAATCTTAGAGAAGCCGGACGATTGGCTTATCAGGGATCTATCCTGACTTCTCTCCTCACTCATGCGGGACGTACC
This sequence comes from Conus canariensis, assembly GCA_033310375.1. Classification (NCBI taxonomy): domain Eukaryota; kingdom Metazoa; phylum Mollusca; class Gastropoda; order Neogastropoda; family Conidae; genus Conus; species Conus canariensis. The sequence continues at coordinate 18,875,535 of CM065718.1, forward strand.
CTGTCCAGATGTCCAGCCCTTTATGTTGTCTGTAGAGGATGCCCCGTTCTCCCTCAGCGACGGATATCCTGCACTGCTCCTTGCAGAACAGTCTTGGCCAGAGAGTAATGGCCAGATACACGCCTGCATCACACAAGGCTGGAAGGCTTGGTAACGGCAGGGTGAACCGAGGTTCTTGCTAGCTGGCATAGGTGCTGACTGGCAGCCTGTCTGGTCATTTGCTGCAGGTTCCAGGAATGAGGCACTGAGATCTTTTCAGAAGTATAATGTTCTGTAACGCCCGGATCGCCTGCTCCAGATCCGTTGATAATACTACTGAGACTTGTACAGTGCCTGTCCTCGCTTAAGTCCGTTCTTAACAGGGCAAACAACAAGTTTGCAAACTATGTTTAAGAAGACTTCGAACAAGTTTGCATCTGAACCGCACAAACGCATGTTCGGAAATTATGTTTCGAGAGGTTTGCGAAGTGTGTTTGCGAACGGTTTTTTTTGTTCTTTGGCCGTGTTCTGGGAACTTGTGTGTTTCTCCAATTTGATTGGTCGAACTTTTTTGCGGTGAAGATTCATTTCTGTCTTCCTATTGCAACAAAAAGGCCGCATAAAATGGCTGACACGACGCCGATCAGTGTAAATAAATTGGACACAAGTCTGCTAAATCTTGCACAAGTGAATGACAGGCGCCGTACTCATGTCGCTGAAGAACATAAGGCAACGTTGCCTTTCTCTTTCTCCCCATCTGATCTTTCTCCGAGTCCTCGAACAGTCCATTTACTACAAGAATTGCAGCAAAATCTTCGACATCACTGCCGTAGGTAGTCATTTTTGTTTGGCCTGGAAGGGTCGTATGAATATATCATTCAGCGAGGGTTAGCTGATGACGTATGCATATCATTAAGCAGTGGTTAAGAGCCAGAAGTTCTGTTCCTCCTAACTGCTGCTTCCGAACTAGTTCGCCGCCATTCTATTCGTAGCAATATCGTGTCCACCGAACACTTGGCGAATCAAAGGTTCGGTTGGTTAAGAACGGCTTTTAGAGATCAAGCTCTAAGCGCTCTATAATCCACATCTCTCCGTGGGCTGCCTGTCAGGGTAGAGCCGACTGATGAGTTTGCTGTTGGCGCTAATCATTCGTTTCCCATGCCACTCAGCTGAATATCAGTCCCTTCAGTTATTTACTCGATTTTTTTCACAGAGGATGCATGTATGTACGTGTGTACGTGTTATCCATGTCATGCCAGATCTGTGCTGTTAGTGGGCAGGTTTCGTGTCCATAGGAAAGCAAGGATGCCACAGGTTGAACTTTGTCTTGGCAGGGATGTTATTATAGCGGGGCTCCTTGGTGGCATCGGCGGGTTCACGTGCAATGCTGTGGGAACAGAGAGAGAAAAGAAAGCAAGGTTTACTTAATATGTCTCAAAATACATAGGCTTAAAATGATATTTTGTTTGAAATATTGTTCGGCTTTTTCCCCCCCAATGCAGTGTGTGTGTGTGTGTGTGTGTGTGTGTGTGTGTGTGTGTGTGTGTGTGTGTGTGTGTGTGTGTGTGTGTGTGTGTGGAGAGAGAGAGAGAGAGTCGATTTCACTCGTGTCAGCTATTGATCTTCACGTGTATGACCATGGTTTGTTGTTTTTTTTTTCTTTTTTTTCAATCTGTTTGTTTTTGAAGGGGTGGTAGTGGATAGGGGGACAGATATGATGGGGGGAGGGGGGGGGGCACAAGGGAAGACAGGGCCAGTGAAAAGAGAAGGAGGGTATGGGAGAGAGACGGGGCAGGGGATGGGGATGGGAGGTGGGGGTGGAGAGTCGAGTCCAGGAATTTTGAAGAGATCTTAACCCATAAAGATAGCAAACATATCATTGATAGAGATGAGGGGTGAGGGGATGAATAGGGGGGGGGGGGAGAAGGTGGTGATGGAGAAGGGCTGGAGCAGGGTTGCAGATGCAGGGGTGTGGGGGTGGAGGTGGGGGGGGGGTGTGGAGGTAGCGATTTCCCTCAAAGATGCCAGTAACAAAGACAAAACCAAACAAAGATGATCAGAATGAGTGGTGAACAAGAGCGCGAGGCTGAAGGCGACCCAGAGTGCCACACATCAATCAATAAACTGGGAGGAATCGAGAGCTGCGAGGAAAAGGGGTTGAGATGGGGAGAGGTTGAGGATGAAGGGGGAGGGGGGGGGGGGTGTGTGGAGGGGCGAGGCGAGGTAACGCAGAGCGTTAAAATGGCGGTTTGGTTTTCCTTAGAGAAAGAGCAGTGGTTTCGGAATTCTTCCTACCCCCTCCGCCCGCCCCCCCCCCCCCCCCCCCCCCTTTGCTTTTTTTTTCTCCCTTCATGCCTCCCTCTTCCTCTTCCCACCCTTCCTCTGTGCCCTCCTCTGTTCCTTCTCTGTGCTCTCTGTCCTTAGCTGGTATCTGAATGAACGGC
>CM065718.1:18890457-18917957 GCA_033310375.1 Conus canariensis
ACTACTAATTATAAATCACTGAAAAGTACCCCGCTATGTGACATACTGAAATTTTAGAGATGACAGAAATGGCATTAAGTGTCCACATGGAGAGATGGTGTCGACACTTACTTTGCTCCCATCTCCCCTCATACAATTCGTGCCCAGTTTACTTCCAGCCAGCAGCTATTCTGAAATCGATTTCACAACGTTGTTATTGCTGATCACCCATTTCATTCCACTGTCACAAAAAATGTCTCCAAACTCCCATTGAGAAATTTCTGTTGGAATCGTGTCAAATAATGTGTCTATGGAAAGCTTAGGAAGTGCATTTGTTGATACGCTCAGATTTTACATCATTATATCATACCTGTTGCATCAAACTCTTTTATGTCTTTTCTTCTGTGCCCCCTCCCTACCTATCCCCTCTTTCCAACAACGTAACTCCCATGCCGATTATTCTGGTTATCCCGTACACAGCCGTACGCAGGTTTCCCCTACTACAACCCCAGCCCTGCAGTCCTTTGGGAGCAAGCCCATTTCAGATCGTCATGAAGAGATAGTGCCTCCGGGCCACTCACTGGTGTTCAGTGGCGCCAGATCTGATCTAGCGTACGTTGACACCAACTACGCTGCGCCCAGCTGACGGCAGTTTCAATTTCAGAGCAATATTATTAAGAATTATTACATAGTGACGGTCCAGTGACAGTGAGGAAAGACTCACTGACGGCAGGGGAAGTCCTGTTGACAACGGGGAAGACTGTGACATGGGATTCTCTTCAGAGAGCACGTAAGACCTCATGGCGAAAGCTTGGCCGTGTTTGGAGATGCACTGTCATCACCTGTCAGCGGAACAGCAACGAGCGAGGCTACGGTATAGACACGCGGCAGTTGCTTGACGGTAATGTTTTTAGCCGGTGGGCTCTGCAGTCATGAAATATGGGCTGACACACCCATGGCAACAGTCCCGTGGAGGTTCTGTCATGTCTCATCCTGTGGTCAATGCACAATGTCATCTGCCAGGGAGCAATTATGGCCCTTGACGTGTTGATGCAATGCGCTGTGCGTGCCTACACCCTATGTGAACACAGCGCAGGCTTCCAAGGGTGATGAGGTATCACTCCCAGCTGGTTTGTTCGGCAGTTGAGGACAGCACTTCTTTAGGTCCTACCCACACCTTTGCGGTTATCTGTGTCCTTCAGAATACTTATATAGCGCCTATCCTCGGCTAAAGACCAAGCTCTAAGTGCTTCACAGTCCACACAACAGGCTGTCTACCTGAATAGAGTGCCGACTGATGAACTGCCTGCCGGAACTTCATTCAGTCGTTTGCCGGGTCATTCAGTCAATATCATTCACTCTATTTCCATCATTCATTCTTTCGATTTTTCACACAAGGTGCGTGCTATGTGTAACGTGTCATCCAAACCAACGACCAAAGAGGCCTTCTCTTCCAAACACTGGTGGTGGGATTTTACGCGTGTGCAAGATGTTATGCATGCGATCACACACGGAACCTCGGTTTATAATCTCATTCGAAAAATTCTTCGGGAAATGGAATCAGAACTAATGTTAACCTCGAGGGGAAAACAAACGTCTATGCTGAAACAGCCCGGCAGAGTTTCGAACCCACAACCCCAAGATTATCAACCATTCGAGTCCGGCGCTCTCCCAACTGAGTTACTTCGGCCCCCAAGAAGGTGGCACTGAGTGCGGACTAGTCCATATACGCTACACTAGATCTGCTAAGTTTCGAGAACACACTAAGCACGATTCACAGCTGAGGGGTGAATGAATTAATGACTAAGGTGAGAGAATTTAAGACGAGAGTCTTATGGCTACACGACTGAGCAGATGTCTGATCTGCGCATTAACCCAACTCGCTGGTCAGACCTTGGGTATCTATCTTTAAAAAAAGTAAAATAAAATAAGAAAGCAAAAAAAAAAAAAATCTATTGCTGAGTTGCGGAGTCAGCAGGAGCGAAGTCGGGGGGGGGGGGGGGGGGGGGGGGGGGGATGGAGCCGGGGGAGAGAGAAGTGGGGGGGGGGCGCCACATCCATTCCGCAATAGTCTCCATGACTTTGCCATTACAGGCGACTCTTGACACGAACTCATCGACCGCGAGCAGGTGTGGAGAGGAAAACCAAACCTGAGGACCTCACGAGAGCAGGGTGTGGAGGTCCTCAGAATATGAGATGGCCATGATGAAGATGATGCCATGGGTTTCACCACGGTCACAGACTACACAACAGGATTAGATTCTGCGCTTCCTTTCAATAATTCATCGTAGCGTCAATCTGACCCGAGAGATGCCAGCACTTTCAGATTTGGTCACAAAATGTGAGCAACACCTTCCAAGACCAATCCATTTGTGGCTGAAACTCAATGAGTAGTTTCAGTGTTCCCATTAGAGCCCTAAGCACTCTCAACTCTTGGAAGGAGCCAACCTCTTTGGTAGGAGCCAACCAGGCCCAAAACAAACAACAAAAGATAAATGCCTCTAGTGGGGAATCGAACACACGATCTCGTAATCCCTTAGTCTACAAAGCCGATCACAAAAGTCTGTATAATATAAACAATGATATCACATAAGTTAATTTTTCGTCGAAGTATTTTTGGTGTGAAAAGAAGCGGTAAAAAGACAACAAAAAAGTATGAAATTATTGCTGTCATTTATAATGCATGCACGCAAACAGAGAGTCATCTACCCTACGTTAGAAAAAAAAAAAGAAACGAAGTGAGTGTCAATGGTACTGCTAACATAGGTCGTGGGGCGTAGAAGGAGGGGAGGGGGTGGGCGTTGGGGAAGGAAGTAGGTGGAGATAGGGGAGGGGGGGGGGCTGAAGAGTAGGGGAACGGTGAAGAGGTGTAGACTTGTATAACAAGACATAATGAAAGCAACTAGACAGAGGGAGACAGGGAGAGGCAGAGACACAACGCGCTTCCCTGGTGAAGGAACTCGGTTAATGAAGTGGATGCAGACGCAGACCGATCAGTGACCTTGCTTGCCATGCATACGCCCCCCCCCCCCCCCCCTCCAACTCTACAGCATCTTCCCACTACCTCCCCTCCTCCTCATGCCCCCCCCCCCCCACCACCACCGCCCCTTCTTCATTTTCCTCCTTCTTATCCTCCTCCTCCTCCTCCTCGCCGTCACGTCCCTCCCTCCTCCCCGCATGCCCCCACCTTCTCATTCGACCTTATGATTTGTGCACTGGGCGTTTTCGTTGGCAGCGTCTCAGACTGACACTGAGCGTGCCATGTCGCGTTTGTTTCTTTGGACTTTCCCCTCTGTCTCTGATGCCTCCTTCCTAAATCTCCCCCCTCTACCTATAGCCACCCGGCCAATAACAAAGAGAGCAACGGTAAGAATCGAATTTTCCTTTCGTTTTTCAGTTTTTCATATTCTGACTCACCCGGGCTGATCACAAGGTGACCAACGCTGACGTGGACTCTGTGGTCAGCTTGGCAGTCAACAACAAGACCGGACCTGACCATAAGGTGGACGCCGGGCACGAGGCGGGGAGGGGGGGGGTGGTGGTGGTTAGGGATTGTCAGGAATAGAAGAAAAAAGTCATGTTGGCGCGAGAACAATGTCGAACATTAAAACCATACTGGGGAATTCTCGGCTAAGCTGATTCCTGATATGAAAAATGACCAGTCCATACCCATAGAGTTACCATGTTCTATGCGCGTGTCATTCACATCAACGGAACCGTCTTTCTGTTCTTTACATCCAGTGATGTGTCCCGGGAAATCACACAGGTCCGACAACTCTTCAGATTCCCGCATGGCTGTGGACAGAGGACTACGAAGGTCACTGACTGTCAAGCGTCCCATCATGGCACCCAACGATCGAAAGCCACGGGACACAATTGCTGCTGCTGCTGCTGCTGCTGGTGCTGCTGGTGCTGGTGCTGGTGCTGCTGCTGGTGCTGCTGCTAGTAATGATGATGATGAGGAGGAGGAGGAGGAGGAGGAGGAGGAGGAGGAAAAACGACGACGACGACGACGATGACGTTGATGATGATAATAATGAAGATGATGATGATGATGATGATGATGATGATGATGACGACGACGACGACGACGACGACGACGACGACACTACTCACAAAGGTCGATGGGAGAAGTGTCTGTATGTCACAGTTTCCAAATCTCTTCTGAAAAAGTTATCAACTTATCTCATTCAACTTAAGTTACGGTTCGGGTCATTATAAGCCTTAGTAAAAAAAAAACTTGTATTGAATGCAGTTCAAGTGCGACATAGGTATATGAACTTACAGCTTTACTCTTAAATACCAGGAAGCTTACTTTTGTATAGGTTTGTGTCATCTGTAAAGGCTGGGAAATCTGATTTTATCTATGTCAGTGTCATCTTTAGAGGCTTGGAGATCTACCTTCTTGCAGCCTTGTGTTTGGCAGTAATACGAAATATACAAAATTCGAATCTTCCGTGGTTTTACAGCTCGATCAAGTAATCTCAGCAATTCCTCGTCTTGCATGGTTTGACAGAGTGTCAAATCAGTCCTGAAACTGAATACATGATTTGACAGAGTGACAAAGCAAAAGTGTAATTAATCTCATATGGGTTGACAGAGTGACAATGTAAAGCCCCTTCACTTCAGCTCCCATCCTTTGACAGAGTGACTAAGTAAAGCCCTTGGAATTCATCTTCCCTTGACAGAGACAAAAAAGCCCTTTGAATTCATTATCCGGTGGTTTGACAGAGGCAACGAAAGTCCTGAAATTCATCTCTTCGTGGTTTGACAGAGACAAAGAAAGCCCCAGTAACCCATCTGCCGTGGTTTCACAGAGACAAAGAAAGCCTCAGGAAATCATCTGCCGTGGTCTCACAGAGACAAAGAAAGCCCCTGGACTTCATCTGCCGTGGCTGGACGGAGACAAAGAAACTCCGAGGAATTCATCTACCGTGGCTTGACAGAGACAAAGAAAGCCCCAGAAAATCATCTACCGTGGCTTGACAGAGACAAAAAAAGCCCCAGGAAATCATCTGCCGTGGCTTGACAGAGACAGCCCCAGAAAATCATCTGCCGTGGCTTGACAGAGACAAAGAAAGCCCCAGGAATTCATCTGCCGTGCTCTCACAGAGACAAAGAGAAAGCCTCTGGATTTCATCTGCCGTGGCTTGACAGAGACAAAGAAAGCCCCAGGAAACCATCTGCCGTGGTCTCACAGAGACAAAGAAAGCCCCAGGATATCATCGGCCGTGGTCTCACAGAGACAAAGAAAGCCCCAGGAAATCATCTGCCGAGGTTTGACAGAGACAAAGAAAGCCCCTGAAATTCAACTCCCGGCTTTGACAGAGACAAAGAAGGCCCCTGAAATTCAACTCCCGGCTTTGACAGAGACAAAGAAAATCTGTGGAATTCAACTCCCGGCTTTGACAGAGACAAAGAAAATCCCTGAAATTCAACTCCCGGCTTTAATAGAGACCAAACAAATCCCTGAAATTCAACTCCCGGCTTTGACGGAGACAAAGAAAATCCCTGAAATTCAACTCCCGGCTTTGACAGAGACAAAGAAAGCCCCTGAAATTCAACTTCCGGATTTGACAGAGACAAAAAAAAATCCCTGAGATTCATTATCCCGTGGTCTGTATGTCTGTCTGTATATTAGTGCGTGTGTGAGAAAATTTTAATGTGCGTGTGTGTGTGTGTGTGTGTGTGTGTGTGTGTGTGTGTGTGTGTGTGTGTGTGTGTGTGTGTGTGTGCACGCGCGCGCGCGCGCGCTACCTCATCTTCTGTGCCACTCCAATGACATTACCCCAACTCTGTTCATTCCCACTCCTCGTTCACATTCACACCCTAGCTTGTCCCTTCTAAGCCCCCCGCACCGGCATTCCACAGGTGGAGTCAACGTCAAAAATTGTCTTAAAGAAACCCACCGGAGGAGACACTGCACTGCTGTCGAGTCGTTTCGGTGATGTTCAGTGATGCCTGTGTTGATCCAAGACACGCAGGACACCACCTACTAAGCCCCTTACTGACAACAAGAATTGCTTAGTCGCGGAGCTAGCCTGAGTGAACACCCCCCCCCCGCCCCCCTCCCCCCCCCCCCCTCCGCCGGAGGGCACCAGTTTGTCTGTCCAACGACAGTAGCCATGAACTTGCCAATACCGGTGACCTCGACATGAACTCACCAAGGACATAGACATGGAGAGAGAAAATCGAAACTGAGGGTACCACGAGAGCAGTGAACGAAGGAGAAACAGAATACAAGACTTTCATGCTGATCGATGAGCATGAGAAGGATGAAAATGATGCTATGACCAGCCGCCGTGGCGAAGTGGTTAGCGTCGCGGACTCCCGGCTGGGAGGTCATGGGTTCGAATTCCATCAGAGTCATGTGGGTTTTTCTGCCCTGACCGGCTCCTACCCAGAGTTGAATTTGCTGCGGACTCAGTTGGGAAGACTGGGACCACACAGTCGAGTTTCATCCACTTAATGGATGCGTTTCTGAGAGTGTTGCTCAAATTTCCTAACCAACACTGCAGGTGCCTGTATCTCTCGGGCCTGGTTGACGCCGGGATATATTATGAAAGGAAGCGTAGAGTACAGCCCTGTCATGTAGAATCAGACCGAAATGGAAATCTGTAGCACCCTCTTAATCATCCTCATTCTCATCGATCAGCATAAAAAAAATGTCTGAAATTCTGTGGCCCTTCATGCCCTGCTCTCATGGTGACCTCAATTTCGATGTCCTCTCCACGTCTGTAGCCTTGGTTTGGTTCCGTCGGGGTCACCGGTTTCGGCGAGTCCATGGGGCTGTCGTTGGACGGACGTGGTGGCGCCCTCCGGAGGGAGAGCTCACTCACGCCGGCTCCACGACTAAGCAAATATTGTCGTCAGTAGGGGGCTTAGTAGATGGTGTACTGCGTATGTTAGATCAGAACAGGCGCCACTGAACACTACTGAAGTGACTCGGCAGCAGTGCAGTGTCTCCTCCGGTGGGTTGCCTCTTGACGACTTGACATTGACTGCTCCCTGTGGATTGCCGGTGCCGGGCTGCGGCGGGGCCGACCGGGTTGTGGCTGTGGACGGGGTGTCGGAATGAGCGGCGTGGGTGCACTGCCTTTGAGGTGGCGCAGAGGTTGGGACAGCAAAAAAAAAGAAAAAAAAGAAAAAAAAAGAAAAAGAAAATGATGCTATGGAAGTTCCATTCCTGTCTGAGACTGCATGACAGGGCTGTCTATACTCTACGCTTACTTCATACTGTAATCTAGCGTCAGTCAGTCACGAGAGATGTAAACACCTGCAGTGTTTGGTTAAATACTTTGAGCAACAAACTCAACTTCGTGGTTTCAGTCTTCCCCCACTGAGCCCGTAGCAGGGCAGGAATCTGGAATGAGCCGAAAAATCCCCACAAATATTGATGGCTCCGATGTGAATCGAGCCCACGACTTCCCAGCCCGGAATTTGCGACCCTAACCACTGCGCCAAAATAGCTGGTCCCCCCCCCCCCCCCCCCCCCCCGAAAAAACAAACAAACAAAAAACACTCTTCAGTTACTTTAATGTGACATGGGGAATAAAGTTACTGGCGCTCTTTATATCGCAAGGTTTGAAAATCAGTCTAAAGCCTCTGTAAATCGTCACACACACCACCCCCTCCCTCTATGATCCAACAAAGAGTCACATTAAAGTCTTTAGAATTCTTCTATCTTCTATGGTTTAACAGTCAAACTACAATCTTTTTTCTGTTAATCTTCATGGACCACGATACGACAGAGCGTGAAACGATACCAAGCCAGCTCTGTAACTCTTCATCTTCCATAATCCAACAGAGAGGCTTTGGAAAGTCTCTAGAATTTTTCATCGATCCCATGGGCTGACAAACAAAGCAATATCTTTTGAACATCTTCAACTCCCATGGTCTGTAACAGAGACTGAGTAAACTCTCTGCCATCCTGCATTTATAGCGGTTTGTCAGGGTGGAAAATAATGCTATTGTCAGTCTTTATCTCCGGATTTTGCCAGACGAATAAAAAGACTCTGTGAATCTTGGTGCCCCACGATTTGACAGAAATACACAGTAAGGTCTCAGGCATTCTTCATCTCTCGTAGTTTGACAAAAAAAGAAATCCCTCGAAAACAGCAAGCTCAGCAACGAAGCAGGATTCTGCTCAGCAATAGAGATATTGACGCCTCCGAGACTTCTTACTGTGTAGTGCTATCAATCTCACTGGGTTTGGTGTGTTTTTGTATGCGCTATTTCCCGGATTTTTCTTCTTGTTTCGTCTTTGTCTGACTCGCCTTACCCCCCTAACCTACTGCCCTCTCTTCCCTTCTCTTCCTCCTCCTCCTCCCTACTCCTTCCCCTTTCTTGGCAAGATTTGCATGAGGAGGTACCATGCAAGAGTGCCAAGTGTGTGTGTGTGTGTGTGTGTGTGTGTGTGTGTGTGTGTGTGTGTGTGTGGCGTGTGTGTGTGTGTGTGTGTGTGTGTGTTGTGTGCACGCGCGGCGCGCGCACGTGTGTGTGGTGTGTGTGTGTGTGTGTGTGTGCGTGCGTGGGCGTGTGCGTGCGTGCGCGTTTGGGGGGGGGGGGGGGGGGGGGGGGGGGAGGGAGAGAATAGTACTGCCTGAACTGTTCGAATTTCATTCTGGGTGTAGTTTTCGGGCAACTCCAACCCTAACGCCTACACTATCGTCTCTGGGGTCATTGCATTTGAATAGTAGTCTGGGACATGTTATTCGTCTCCATCCATGCTTCGCCCCACCCCACCCCTCCTGCCCTCTTTTTCTCTCATACCCATCCTCCCTAAAAAGTATGTGTGTGTGTGTGTGTGTGTGTGTGTGTGTGGTGGTGGTGCTGCGTGTGCGTGCGTGCGTGCGTGCGTGTGTGTTGCTGTGTGTGTGTGTGTGTGTGTGGTGTGTGTGTGTGTGTGTGTGTGTGTGTGTGTGTGTGTGTGTGTGTGTGTGTGTGTGTGTGTGTGTGTGTGTGTGTGTGTGTGTGTGGTGTAGTGTGTGTGTGTGTGTGTGTGTGTGTGTGTGTGTGTGTGTGTGTGTGTGTGTGTGTGTGTTTCAGTGTTTCTGTGTGTATCCGTGTCTGAGTGTCTGTGTGTGCGCATGCGCGCGGTACGTCCGTGCGTTTGTTAAACATAACTTTATTGAGAATCATAAATTACAAATGTACCCGTCAAGAGAGCTACAACAAACTTATTTTGTATGTCTTTCTCTGATATACATATACGTGACACTCACATTTTACACACAACTGGTTGACATAGAACACATTCTATCCACACACACACAAAAAAACCATGCCTTTGGATACATTTCTACCATAGCTGACACAATGATCCACCGAACAAAAAGATAAATAAAACGAACAAAAAAGAAATGAGAGAGACAGAGGAGAAGACATATCATCACCGCCGAACAGTGCATATGTAAACAAAACTATCTAGATCCACATTCATAATACCAGTGAGGGCCATGCCCGCGCTGACACTCACATTAGTGTTATGAATATTGATTGATCCACATTTTTTTTTCTTTTCGCATATTTTTCGCCATGCCATATTCAGATATTTTCTCAGTGCCGACACATGCAGATTGATTGGTATAATCTGAGAGTGAAACGAAAAAGAAAGAAAGAAAGAAAGAAAGAAAGAAAGAAAGAAAAATAAGAAAGAAAGAAAAAAGAAGGAAAAAAGAAAAAAGAAAAAAAGAAAGAAAGAAAAAAAGAAAAAAAACAACAAAAAAACAGAAAGAAAGAAAAAAAAACACGAAAGAACACGACAAAAAAAAACGAAAGAAAAAGACAGAAAGAAAGAAAGAAAGGAAAGAAAGAAAGAAAAAGAAGAAAAAGAAAGAAAGAAAAGAAAAGACAGAAGAAAGAAAAGAAAAAAAAAAGAAAAAAAGAAAAGACAAAAAAGAATAGAAAAAAAAAGAACCGGCGTAAATATTGAGGCAGGGTATATAATATTGTTAGCAATACGCCGCATCCTATTAGTACGCAGGAGCACATCTCATTGGCTTGGGTTGCGGAGATGGAAAGGAAGAGGGGGTGGGGTGGAGGAGGGGGACTGGAGAATCGGTCTTTCTCTCTTTATCGATTTCCAGATTCCTGGCGACCTGCAGCGGACGTTCAACCCACAGGAACGTTCGCAAAACGCTGAAAAAGCAAAATGACAAAATCTACAGCAGCGCGTAAATGATACAGAAAATCAGTCTCGGGGCGTTTTGAACTGATTTAACACTGAAAGGAAATCTTAAATGAGGCAGGGAACAGTAAACAGTAATTACAGAACTTGTAGGGTAACTTCTGCTCCCTTGATAAAATAAATAGTCGCCCATAATAATAATAATGATGATAATAATAATAATAATAATAATAATTAATGAGGGCAATTTCTATAGCGCCCATCCTAGCAACGTAGGCTACAGGGCGCTTTAAAAGTTTTAACAAATTCAACATCTAAAAAAATATTAGTAGAACACACACACACACACACACACACACACACACACACACACACACACACACACACACACACACACACACACACACACAATTTTGCGTTCACGAGTCATAAACATACACACACACACGCACGCACGCACGCACACAGCACACTCGCGCGATCACACACATATACACACACACACACACACACACACACACACACACACACACACACACACACACACACACACATACACGCACGCACGCACGCACACGCACACACACACACACACTGGAACATAATGTTGCATACATAATCACACTATATGACACGGTGAAAAGCTCATTTGTATACGAGCAAAGTGTGCAAGTGACATGTACTACATGTAGTAATTCAGTAACATTTCAGGTGGAAAAGAAAAAAAATCCAGACTCCATAACACCATACGAATGCTGTTTACGACAACCAATCGCCTAGCACAGAAGACAAAAGAGAGCACTCAGAACAAACAAACAAAAAAACAAAAAAAAGGAGACCTCCCCCCCCCCCCCCCCCCCAAGGATGTTCCAAGCTTGCCCATATGCTTTGTACCTGACACATCTACACAGCAATAAGAACTGGAGAAATGAGCAAATACAGATTAATAAGTATTCAAGATTGGCACAGCATTTTCGATTTTGAAGAGAGTCAAACAAACCCACGAGCGAACAGTGACAAATGCATGTAACTTCAGTTTAATTGGTAGGACAGAAAATCTTGAATGAGGCAGGGAACTGAAAACATTAATTACAAAACAAGTAGGATAACAGTGCTGGTTTTGGAAGTTCGTGAATAGATGAACATAACTTCCAGCCCACACAAGAGCGTTTTAAAAGACAAGGAAAGCAGCAATTGCAGAATCATTATGCACAGAACTAGCGGGCTGAACTGCGTTAGAATTATTTGATTTTATAACATAGAATATCCGAAGACAAATTCGAATTTGAAACTATCTGATAATCCCCATTGACAATCTCACAAACATTTTGGTTACATTTGAGATCTTTAAATCATACACTGCCTATGCAGACAGGACGCGTGCAGGAAATTGTGTGTTCTGAGAGTCTGCACCAAATGCGGTTCAAATTACACAGGAAATGAATTTCTTTATTCAGTTAGATGTCAATGTTTTAACAGTAGTAGAAAATAGCAGCTAAAACCATACTACAACCGACACCCTGAATGCAGGAAGTTCTAGAATTCATTTCCAACAAAACTATGAAACAGATCTGGTGAACTTGGCCAGTTACGATATGAAGATTATTATACATAGGAACTGAAGGAGTGCCTTTTTTTCTTCTTTGAAACGCAGTTTCAGTGAAAACGGTGTTTAGTAAAAATATAAAACTGCTGTTACGTGATCCTTTGTATGACGATTACAGCACATGTGATCTTATTACGGTGGCTTGCCTCTCTCTCTCCCTGCCTCTCTCTCTCTCCCTCTCTCTCTCTCTCTCTCTCTCTCTCTCTCTCTCTCTCTCTCTCTCTCTCTCTCTCCAGGATTTGAAATGAGAAGTGTTATGACTTAATGAAATACACGTGAAGACATTTTATTTCATCGGTAGCTTTTGCTTTGAATCTGTTATATCTTAATTCAGTCATATGTTCGTAATCCCCTTCATGATGGGCTGAGGCCTCAGATGAATAAAATACCTTAAGACTTGAGTCTTGAGTCTCTCTCTCTCTCTCTCTCTCTCTCTCTCTCTCTCTTCTCTCGGGGTGAGCTGTCGTCAACGGCTGCGGCAAGACGTGTACACGAGCTGTCCTGCTAATTTGTTTAATTACGCCGGTTCATTACTACCTTGGTGACGTGTTGCAGTACTGCTAAAATGCCAATTAGTGCAGGAGCTCACCGTCAAAAAATTGGATCTTTTCATGCAGTTTTGATCACGTTATTAGAGAAAAAGTGTTGTCGGCCATGTAAACCACCAAAGTACTCCCCTCTCTCACAGTGGGATTACTTCACGGACATGAACTACCGTGTTCTCGTGTCAACGTTCTGTGGTGTGGTGTTCCTACTGTCGGTGAAGTGTTGTCTGTTCCTGACTCAGTCAACTTGGATTTCCGATCAGACACAGCATTTCCTAGAAGGCGTTTTATCGGCAAAACTTTTCACTTGTGATTCTTGCTGCTGTGACACAGTTCTCCCGACACACAGGTCAGTACCCTTTCCTTACAACTATCCCAAGCAGTCATCGCTTCCGACAGAACTTGTTTTTGACGCGTCGTTCAGTCACACTGGTCTTCCCAACTCCCTGCTTCTCATTCTCTGCGGAGACGTAGAGCTAAACCCAGGTCCCCATTCTGAAACCAACCAACAGGATAACATGTGGTGGTATATCTGTGACACTTTTGAAAGAGTCAAAATAATCAACACAATATAAACGAACTCATTCAGGAACAACATCGAGCAATGGAAAGAGAAAGGATACTGGTGTCAGAGATAGACTTTCTGAATGGTGAAGTTGACCGTCTTGAAAAGGTCATCAGAAAGGACAATCTCAGATTTTATGGCGTTGAGGAATCTGAAAATGAAACGAGGAGGAAAGTGCACAGAAAGTGATCGATGTCATCAATGAGAGATGCAGCCCAAATATCCCCTTTTCAACCGTCGACATACGACACGCACACAGAGTGAAGCCGGGTACAAGACGGAACGAACCTCGCCCAATCCTTGTCACTTTCGCGCACTGGACAGATAAAATGGCTCTTTTAAAATTGCGGAGCGTGCGTGAAAGCTTGAGGGAAGCTGGTTACAGAGTCTCCAACGACCTTACCAGAAAACAGTCGGCACAACTGGCTGACCTCCGACGTCAAAGACGAACAGGTTATTTCTACAACGGGAAACTAGTTGTCTCTGGGCCAAATAGTTATCAGCAAGCTGGACACAATCCTACTGAATCACACAATAGGCAATCAAAAACGTCTTTCTGTTATGATGTCCTGTCCAACCCAGTCCAACACACACACCAGCAGAAATACTCGTGACAGTCACTCCGTCAACAAAGGGAAGAGAGACTACCACAGACTAAATCAGGACGACCCAGGGCACGGCATAGAGAACTGCTGTCGACGGAACAATGCATGGTATCGTCCCCATGAACCAGACCATGTAAACTACTCACCTATATCAGAACGGACCAGTTACTACTCAAGTGACCAAGAAGGTATGATCCCCAGTGCAAAGGACATTTTCCAACCAGACCAAGCGGACCAGGCACCCTTTACTGAACCCACTGACCGAGCAGACCAGGTACAGGCCCAGTACAACGACCCACCCTGTCCTGGTGATCCGGAAGCTCCACCTGACGCACTAGAGCAGGTAGAGGCCCTGTTCAGCGACTCACCCTATCTTGGTGACCCAGAAGTTCCACCCGACACAGCGACCAGTTCTTTCCAGTCGTTGATCACTCTGGATAGGACAGGAAATGGAGAAGAGCTAGAATGACCAGAAAATTAATAATTCAGCCAGAAATGACGCTGGAAACAAGGACAACACTGAGAGCTGTCAACTTCATGTCCAGTGTGAAGTCCACAGGAGCAGGGATGGTTCAACACCGACACCAGTCACCCTGGTCTTTGGAACCACTGCAGGGAAACAGGCTGTGCTTGCCGCACTTTCTGATGATGTCATCACCTCAAACGAAACAACTGCACCTGTTTTGGCTACACCCACTCTTTTCAGGCCCACTGGAAAAGATGTTTGTACATTAACCAGCGAGAAAAATGCTTCAGCAGACAACAGTGACAAAGACCTCGACCCCAATGTAACCGTTCCTTCTTCTGAGCAACAAACTATCAGAACCTTGACAGAACACCCAGCTGGAGAATCCAATCAAGATCAACCACCATTAACTGAAACAGGAACTTTGGATTGTTCTGACCGATCTGGTCATGTTCAGCGGGCCAGTATGTCATTTGCAAGAACCACCACCACTCCAGTGCCAAAGAAGATAGCACCAGGAGAGCTGCTGTACAGCGAGGCAGTGGCAACTTCCAGTCCACTGCTTGGAGGCGCTTCCAGACGCACTCCGACTCGACCCGAAACACCCAAAGAAAACGAGGACTCCAGAAGATCTACATCCCAGCCATCCAGACAGACCAGGGACACTTCTGCTGCACGAAACAAAAATTCAAAACCCACCGAGAATACCATTCGGTCGTGGGTAACCAAGCAACCACGCAATTTCGGACCAAAGAAGGCCCAAACAACCGGTACACGGTTTTCAACCCGAATTAAAGGGACGAACAAAACTGGACAATAGGGATTCGGCCAAAGCCCAGGCACGTTTCATACAACTGAAACTCTGACATTTCTTTCTTATAATGTTTGTGGCGTCACCTCCAAGCTAAATGATTCTGACTTTATTTTGTATATTAGCAGATTTGATTTTGTTTGTCTTGTAGAAACCTTTACTGCAGAAATCTTTACAGTTGATGTTTGAACCAAGTTTACTCAGTACAGCAGTCCAGCAGTTAGGCTGTCTAAAGCAGGTCGCAAATCAGGTGGTGTGACGCTACTTGTTAGGAAAGATCTAGATCAGCAAGTTACAAGAATTGACTGTGAAACCGAAAACATGTGTTGTTAAAACTGTCCCAATGTTTATTTAAGTCAACAACAGATGTCTTTCTGATTGCTGTTTATGCAGCGCCGCCACAGCCTCCTATATATAATATTTCACGTTTTGAAAACGGCATTTCAGCTGTAGAATCATGCATGTTGAATGTATCAGAAAATTTTGGAGACGTTCCATTCATTATATGTGGTGATCTAAATGCCCGAACTGGAAATGTACAACCCTACCGTGTAAACGATGTTCAATATTTTCTAGAAACGCATCAAGATTCCAACTATGTAGAGTCAGCTACGAGAAGTTCAGAAGACAGAGAACTTAATTATCATGGTAGACTTTTCCTTGAATTGGGTGCACAGTTTAATCTATTCATTGTAAACGGCACAACTAAAGGGGATAGGTCGGGTAAATTCACGTTCATCTCAAATAATGGTTGTAGTGTGATAGATTATTTTGTCATCTCCACATCACTTACATATGCCATACAAGACATGCTTGTTGATGAAAGAATTGATTCTCAACATATGCCCATTGTTTTAACCTTGAGGTGTAATGGTTATGGAAAGATAGAAAGAAAAGACAGTTTATGTATACAAAAACTTGTTTGGAATCCTGACTACTACGATATGTTTAAGGACAGCCTAATCAGACCCAATTCCATAACTGCTTTGGGAGAAGCCAAACGAATGATAAGTGTAGATGTTAATGTGTCCATTGCTGTGTTCAATGATACTTTGACATTGGCTTCAGAATGTATGTTAAAACAACTTAAATTTGGTAGCTTCCCGAAAAAGCAAGTATGGTTTGACAAAGAATGCAGGACAACAAAAGCGTCCGTAAAAAGTTCGCTAAGAATCTTCAGACATGAGCGATCCAAAGCAAACTTAACTGAGTACTTGGAACAGAAGAAATGCTACGAAGATTTACTGAAGCTAAGTCCGATATGTATAAAACTGGTCTTAGAGACAAATTATTGAATGCTACCAACGACTCTAAATTGTTTTGGACTACTCTTAAAAATGTCAGACATACGCAGAAGAATTCATTGGGGGACATTTCGAAGGAAGACTGGCGAAATCACTTTGCGAATGTTTTTGAAGCAACATTACAGCCACAACCATCGATTGTTTGTGAGGAGAATAATAATGTTGAACACCAAGTAATAAATAGCTTAAACTCGGTTATTACCCGCGAAGAAATCATCAATTCAATCAAACATTTAAAATGCAATAAGGCAGGTGGTCCTGATGGACTAATTCCTGAGGTATTCATTTATTCGTACACATGGATACTGCCTTATTTAGAAGAATTATTTAACTTTATTTTTACTTCAGGACAGTACCCAGATTCATGGACAGAAGCTATCATTCAACCTCTGTATAAACGTGGAAATCCTCATGATCCCAACAATTACAGAGGGATCTCTCTTTTGAATATATGTAGTAAACTATGCAGCTATATTTTAAATAAACGCCTGGCAGATTGGATCGAAGATAAAGGAATCATTGGCGAGGAACAAGCCGGATTTAGAAAAGACCATTCCACAATTGATCATGTCTTTACACTTTGTGCTGCTATTCAAAAACATCTAGCGTGTAACAAAAAACTTTACGTCGCTTTCATTGATTTTAGGAAGGCGTTTGATCTTATTTCCCATGCTAAGTTATGGCCTATCATGCTGAAGAACGGAATATCGGGTAAAATTATGAAGTGCTATTCAAAGCATGTACAAGGTGGTAAAAGCGTGTGTTAGATGCGGTAGTGGTACAGGTCTGACTGATTTCTTTTTCTGCCAGAAAGGCTTAAAACAGGGTGAAATTACAAGTCCTCTGTTATTCTCAATCATAATAAATGAACTATCACTTGACATAATACACAACGGTAAACACGGTGTTCAGCTACACCCTGACATCGTTGAGCTATTTATTATTCTTTTTGCAGACGATGTTGCTTTGCTTTCATACACAGTAAAGGGCCTACAACTCCAATTAGATTTACTGAGAAAAAATGCAGATTTTCTGGATCTTTCGGTTAACCTGGAGAAATCCAATATTGTGGTGTTTAGAAATGGGGGCTATATATCTCGCCATGAAAAATGGTTTTATGGCAAATCTGAAATGGAAGTGGTAAACTCGTACAAATATTTAGGCGTATGGCTGACTACTCGTTTAAGATTCTCATCGCCATGCAAAAACAGACAGCAAAGGCAAAACTAGGTATTGTGGAAATACTTAAAACGTTATGGAAGTTAGGAGATGTTTCCCCCTACATTTTCTTTAAATTGTTTGATGCCCAGATAAAACCTATCTTACTCTACGGATCTGAAATCTGGGGAATATTAGAGCAAATGCATATTGAAAAGGCTCAGACATATGCGTTGAAAAGGTTATTGAATGTGGCGCCCAGAACACCAAATGACATGGTGTATGGGGAAACAGGTAGAGTACCATTAAGTATAGACGCAAAAACAAACGCTGTCCGATTTTGGATCCGCCTCACAAGAATGAACAATGAAAGACTGCCCAAGAAAGCTTACAATATGCTTATAAATCTAGACAGCAATAACAAAACGTGCTGGGTATCAGATATCCGCAAGCTGCTTACGATGTACGGTTTTGGTTATGTGTGGCTTAATGGAGGTGTGGAAAATATGCCTTGGTTCCTAAGACTTTTCAAGGAACGTTTAACTGATTGTTGGAAACAAGGATGGTGCAGTAGGCTCCAGGAACATGACAGATATTCTATATACAAAACGTTTAAATCCGAGTTTTCATTAGAAGCGTATTTTGACTGCATCAGAAATAAGGCATTAAGGGATATCTTCATACGATTCAGACTTGGTATCACAGATATTACAACTCATAAATTCCGCTATTACCCAGATCTCTCCATGGACTTACGTTGCCCGTTATGCAACGTTCAGCCGGATGATGAATTTCATTTTCTGTTTACTGTCAGCGTACTGTACAATTGAGAGCAAAATATATCCCACGTCACCTGACTCAAAATTCGTTAAAGGAATTAACAATTCTGAATAGCAGGAACTTTATGAATGATATTGCTCGTTTTATTTATCATAGTATGAAATTAAGATTAGGTAGTAAAATTTCGTAAGTTAAATTGCTTTTTTCTCTTTATTCTACCTGGGCTGATGGCCACATATTCAATATCCTTACTGTGTGCGTGCATGCCTTTCTGTCGGCTGGTTAGCATGTGTGTGTGTGTGTGTGTGTGTGTGTGTGTGTGTGTGTGTGTGTGTGTGTGTGTGTGTGTTGAGTGGAGGAGAGAGAGAGAGAGAGAGAGAGAGAGAGAGAGAGAGAGAGAGAGAGAGATTGTGCGCGTGTCTGCGCGTGCACGCTCGCGCACTAGTGTGTGTGTGTGTGTGTGTGTGTGTGTGTGTGTGTGTGTGTGTGTGTGTGTGTGTGTGTGCGCGCGCGCGCGCGGGCGCGCGTTTTGTAGTTATTCTTTTTGTAAATGCTTCTTATGTGTCTGTGTTTGCTTTCAAATTAACGGTAGAGTCTGCAATGTCCGACAAGAATAATGTAACAAATCCATTGTGATATGAGCAAATGCTTACGTCAGTAAACCATCTGAATCTGAATCTGAATCTGATCTCTCTCTCTCTCTCTCTCTCTCTCTCTCTCTCTCTCTCTCTCTCTCTCTCTCTCTCTCTCTCGCTCCTCTCTCCTTTGTTTTGTTGTTTTGTTTGTCTACGTTTTGTTTTATATCGTTTTTCTCCATGTACCCTGCAGGGGTCGTTTTGGAATAGACAAATCTTGATTCTTGAAATGCGTCGAGCCAGCAAAGCCAGTCAGAAGGACTTGATCTTGGCGTTCTCCTGTGTGTGTGTGTGTGTGTGTGTGTGTGTGTGTGTGTGTGTGTGTGTGTGTGTGTGTGTGTGTGTGGGTAATTGCCTAACCATGTGCGTTCGTGGGACGTACGTCTATAGCATGACCATATAGAAACCCTTTGTGCAAACAATTCCCCATCTGTGTGAAGTAATTGAAAAGGAAAACGTGTGCGGGGTACACAGAATAATTGTATAATTGTTGGACTATCAGCACATCCGACTAATGAGTTTGAAATCCTCTAGACTGTCACTCGTCGAACTGTTGCCAAAGCTCGAGATCAAACTGTTCTTGGGAAAAGAAATTGCAGCAATGATCCGAATAGTGTTTTAGACTGTCACTACAGAAGAATAATGACGCTCCGGATGGCTGCCATTCTGATAAACCGTCGTGCACCAAAATATCATGGACGTCTACGTTTTATGAATACAAATAATTTCATGGCTTCCCATTTTCAGGCTTTGAAAACACAATTTTAAAGAAAATTTAATGAATACAGCTTCCCTGATTCTGAAGTAAAGCGTGCTAGTCAGCTTTTCGCTTCACAGAGAGTGATTTGTGAGCGAATTACCACTCTTGCACCAAAAATTCAGGAAATGACTTATTGGCGAATACGTCGTGTATGGCTGCTTTGATAACAGCCGCTACATGCAAATAGCACTATCCGGATTTTGAATAATTTCTAGATTTCTCAGTAATGCTCTATGTGATTCTCTCTCTCTCTCTCTCTCTCTCTCTCTCCTCTCTCTCTCTCTCTCTCTCTCTCTGGGCAGAACGTGAAGAAAAAATCATTGAAGAACAGGCTGGGTTTCGATCAAGTTATAGCACTACAGACCATATTTTTACCCTTTTCGCACTAATTCAAACGCATTTATTGAAAAACAAAAAAACTGTATGTCGCCTTTGTGGACTTTAGAAAGGCTTTCGACTCCTGAATCGAAACATGCTGTGGATTAATTTACGTAAAAGTGGAGTGGATGGCAAGCTGTATATGGCTCTTCGTGGTGTCTATGATTCTGTGTTAGCATGCGTGCGTTTAGGTGTGTTTATTCAGATGTCTTTAACTGTCCACAAGGAGTGAAGCAAGGTTGTTTATTAAGCCCACTTTTGTTTTCATTTTTTATTAACGAATTGGCAGTGGAGATAAGTAAAATGGAAAACATGGTATCCAAATGATCCCAGGAGCGGCTGAATTTTTTCTTATGCTATTTGCAGATGATGTAATATTGTTGTCCAGCACTACTGTAGGTCTTCAGAACCAGTTAAATAGGTTAAAGCAAGAGGCAGATCGTCTATTTTTAAAGGTTAACCTTGATAAAACTAACATAATGGTATTTAGAAAGGGTGGTCATCTCTCCCGTCATGAAAAATGGTTTTATGGCACCAGTGAGGTTAAAGTAACTAATTCCTACAAATACTTAGGCATGATTTTTACAACAAAGTTGAGTTTACAAATCGCAGTAACAGAGACTTGTAGAAAAGGAAAAAAAGGTGTTACAGAGATTTTAAGAGCTTTGCGCAAACTTAACTCACTGGATCCAAGAATAATCTGGAAACTCTTTGATGCCAAAATTGAGCCAGTTCTTACATATGGTGCTGAAATATGGGGACTTCATAACAACAAAGATTTAGAAAAAGTACATACGTTTGCAATTAAGCGCTTTTTAAATGTTCCCTACATTCTTCGAATACTGTAATCTATGGAGAAACCGGCTGATACCCATTGCATATTAGGTCAAACATTAAATGTATAAAATACTGGCTAAAACTGCTGAGGCTTCCTGCCTCAAGACTTTGTAAACAGGCTTATGAAATGTTACTGAATGAGCATGAACAGGGAAATAAAATTGGGTATATTCTGTTAAGAAGATTTTGACTACTCACGGATTTGGGATTGTATGGATGTGCCAGGGAGTTGGTTATGAGGATGGTTTTATTCTGGAATTCAAAGACAGGATGATAGCTTCATATAAACAAAGCTGGCATTCTAAAATGGAAAACACGGATAAATAGCACTGGTTTTATGGCTTTAAAAGTATATTTGAAACGGAAAAGTATATTTCAGTAATAACGAATAGATGGCATAAAATTTTGTCTATCCAGATTTAGAACAAGGACTCTTGGTCTAAAACGCCCATAAAAGATGGTTCTATATTGAGTCATCTACAGCGTCACCTTGTCCATTGTGTGGCTTCCATAGGGAGGATAGTCGCATTTTTTGTTTCATTGTAGAAATTACAGTGATGTACGAGATAAGTGTGTAGTTTTTCAAAAGAATGTTGCCATAAATCAGGACACATTCGGAATTTTAAAACTGAATTATGACGATAATTCAGTGAAATCACTTGCCAGATATATTGCAGAGGCATTAAAGATACGCGCAGAAGTTATTATCAACTAGAACTTACGGTGTTCAAATGAAAAAAATGAATGCTACAGGAAGTAGTAAAATATTTTGGTTATCGTATTTACATATTTACTTCTATGAATAATATTAAACTGGATGGTCGAGATACTAGCCTATTTTGCTTGTATTTCAAGCTTTCAATTGATTGATGTTTCTTTTATGTTGTTACTTTCGTTTTCGATATGATTATTTTGTGCTGTACCCCCCATGTCACTAAGGCTTGTATAGCTAATGACATTAAACATGTTCAGTGTTCAGTGTTCAGTGTTCTCTCTCTCTCTGTGTATCTCGTAGCTGCAGTTAATTCTAATCCTTCATATTATATTGTTGTTCTAATTACCAAACAACTCTATTTTGTTTTCACATTGGTGATAATGATGGATTTTGTTTTCCTTTTCAGATAAGCGGTGTCTTACAATCTGCTTAATATTTGTTCCCTCTGTTTCTCTCTGTCTCTCTCTGTCTGTCTGTCTGTCTGTCTGTCTCTCTCTCTCTCTCTCTCTCTCTCCCCTCTCTCTCTCTCTCTCTCTCTCTCTCTCTCTCTCTCCTAGTTGTCTTTGTATTCTTGATACCGTTTTCGGTTTTCTCCATTTATATGTAAATCAGTGCTGTACTTTTCGAGTCATGTTTTGTATGCAGTTCTGTCCAAGACACCTAAAGTACACACTCAGTGACATCTAACTATGTACCTTTAAAACAATGACTTTAAATGGTATTCAATTTAAGAATCAATTGGCCTAATATTTCACTATTGGGGATTTTTTTTTAAGAATTAGGTTTATTTCTTCAAATGCCTTATCAATACTTGTTTGATTTATGCCATTTTATGTCTAGGGAATAGCACAAGCACCAACAGCATTCTCAAAACTCAAGATTACCTGGAACAACATAATTGCTAGTTCAAAAATGAACATTTCGCGTACACTAGTGATGTCAGTCCTCTATGCATGTGAAATGTGGACCCTGAAGGCAACTCTACAAGGACAATTTAAGCATTTGAAACAAAGTATTGTCACAAAATCCTATGCATACCTTGCAAAAACTATATAACCGATCACGATGTATGCAAAAGAATCGAGACGGCCATTAGCCTATATGAAGATCAGCTGACAACACTCAAGAAACAAAAACTGAAATGGTATGGTCACTGGCCACATCTCTCGATTCTCCGGCCTTGTAAAAACCATCCTGCAGGAACTTGCAGACGGATAACAAACTATTGAAAATCCGTCCAGACCTGACAGAGTTTCTAACCATGTTTCCGAGGCAGCCGTAAAGAAGAAACAGTCTTGTGCCGTTTGCACACAGGCCACTCCTTTTACACCCATTCT
Organism: Conus canariensis; assembly: GCA_033310375.1. Lineage (NCBI taxonomy): Eukaryota > Metazoa > Mollusca > Gastropoda > Neogastropoda > Conidae > Conus > Conus canariensis. The sequence goes on from CM065718.1 coordinate 18,913,068, forward strand.
TATCTATTAAAACGTGAAGAAGTTCCTTGGAGCATTCCAGTTCATGCACCAGTCATTAAAACGTATTCTTCTAGAGTGTTGGGACTTTCATGATGTGAGACAAACACTTTGCAGCAGACTCCATTAAAACCTTGTTCAGAGATGTCCCAGCTGAATTTCTAAAAGAGATTAACTTTTTTTCATTGGAAGATTTTTACGCAAGAAAGATTTTTAACGAAGTTTCCAGTGTGTTTTTAAGTGCATTGTAAACGGTTGAGTGAATGATTTTTTAATGCCTTGTGAGTTGACTTCAACGCGGTGAAAGCCCTGGTAAGGCCATTTGTGGTCGGCTGGGCTATAAGCAACATGGCCTTACCTTACCTTTCCTGCGGAAATAGAAGAATGGACAGAAGGAGAAACAGAGGGATGGACAGGGAGAGAAAGACGTGGGAGGACTACCCAGCAGTGGAGGGGCATGGCCTCTGCCGATTTCCCGAGAGAGCCTGAGGACAGACGAAGACGGATGAGGATTGTCAGTCTGAGTGAAGTCCTAACGACCTTAAGATGTAGGGACTGATAATGATAATAACATTCTTTTGGTCTATTCCATCTGTTCGTCTTTCAGAATGGTTTCTATTCTTGTTTTTGTTATTTTGGTTTTTGTTTTCATCGTTACTATTTTAATCCGTTCCCTTTCTGTATTATTGTTTCATTTGTCTACTGTGTAGAATAAATGTGTACTTGTCTGGATGATGTTAACGTTGTTCACACTGTTATGCCATGTCATATTATATCACGCTATACCTCTCTCTCTCTCTCTCACTCACTCTCTCTCTGTCTCTCTCTCTCTCTCTCAGGAGTAAGATTTTCATTTCTTTTCTTGTCTTGTCTTGTCTCTATGCCTCCTCTCATTTTCTCTTTTCAAGTTTATATTATTTTTTTTTCACCAATGATATATGTAGAGAGAGAGACAGACGCTACTGCAGAAGTCGTCAGACCAAAACATTTGACAATAAAAGCAGTTCTTCCCGTCTGTGCTGTTTTCTTTGATTTTTTTTTTCTGACTGTAATACATTCATATGTATAGCCATATACTCTGGAAATGCAGTTCTCTCTCTCTCTCTCTCTCTCTCTCTCTCTCTCTCTCTCTCTCTCTCTCTCTCTCTCTGTCCTAGTCTGTCTCTGTCTCTGTCTGTCTCTCTCTCATTCTCTCTCTCTCTCTCTCTCTCTCTCTCTCTCTCTCTCTCTCTCTTGTGTGTGTGTGTGTGTGTGTGTGTGTGTGTGTGTGTGTTGTGTGTGTGTGTGTTGTACAAACGTCGCAAACACATTGCAAACAGGAGAAGAACTGAACCTCACTGCGACTGGCAAGCTCGAGCACTCGCTGGCTGGTTGACTGCATAGAGAGGTTGTTTTTCTCAGGCCCAGTAGACACCCCCCCACCCCCCCACTCCCACCACCCCACCCCCACCACCCGGGTTCAGCTTTCAGCGGGCTTGGTCTGAGATGTGTGTATGAGGCTGACAGTCAGTCTCTTCCTCATCGATCAGCCTGCTTGCTTTCCGCGCTGGCTTCGCTCTCTGACTGTCTTTCGGATTGAGTTTCCACGTCAGCGTCTTCACGCCAGCTCTCTAATAGCGCTACTCACTGTATCCCTCCAGTCTCTCTCTCTCTCTCTCTCTCTCTCTCTCTCTCTCTCTCTCTCTCTCTCTCTCTCTCTCTCTCTCTCTCTCTCACTCTCCATACTTCTGTGTCTTTTTTTTGTATCTGTTTACATCTATCCACAATACTGTCAAGAATGCATTAATTATCAGAGAGAGGCTAAGGAAGGGATCTGAAGGGGCGAGGTGATAACCCAGATTTGTTGAGAGAGAGAGAGAGAGAGGAGAGAGAGAGAGACAGACAGACAGACAGACAGACAAGGACAGAGAGAAGACAAGAAGAAGAGCAGACAGCAGACGCAGCCAGAAGCAGACAGGACAGAGACAAGGACAGACAGAGAGAAGAAGAAGAAGAGACAGACAGACAGAGACAAGACACGAGACAAGGACAAGAGAGGAGAGACAAGAGGACAGAGAAGAGAGAGAGGACAGAAAGAGAGAGAGAGAGAGAGAGGACAGACAGAGACAGAGACAGAGACAGAGACACAGAGAGAGAGGAACTGTGTTGGCTTCTAACGGGGTGAACATCTTACCTAGTCCACAACTCAGAGACCAAAATACAGTGCAAGAGAGTGAACGGCATGACGTGGGGTGGTTGGGGGAAAAGGATGAGGGTGGTAGTAAGGAGTACCAGGGAAACAATACAACAGCAAGGGCGCCAAGCGCACGAGAAGCCAGCCAGATGACCCGTAGTCTCGCGGGAGTGTGAGATTCGGCTGAATGTGAATGGCTCGTCTCTTGTTACGTGAACTAAGAATAGCTCTGATTAATTACTTAATTCAGAACCTATGTTGAGACACGGGTACTGGAAGGCGATGTGCGCTTCTTCGCTGACTAGTGGTTCAGCCATTTTGGTACAAACTGTAATGACAAAAGTTCCCTAAATAAACATGACTTAAAACGGCAGCATTTATTATACACATACAAGAACACAGACACATTCTGGTAAACAAGTGATGTCGCTATTATCTCTTTCCTTGCATCTTCGTTTGTTTCTTCAGTTTGCTGATTTCATTTATTTACTCACTATGCTGACCTTTTTGATGCTGACCTTTTTTGATGCTGACCTTTATTGATGCTGACCTTTTTATGCTGACCATGCTGACCTTTTTTATGCTGACCTTTTATGCTGACCTTTTTGATGCTGACCATGCTGACCTTTTTGATGCTGATCATGCTGACCTTTTTGATGCTGACCATGCTGACCTTTTTGATGCTGACCATGCTGACCTTTTTGATGCTGATCATGCTGACCTTTTTGATGCTGACCATGCTGACCTTTTTGATGCTGACCTTTTTGATGCTGACCTTTTGATGCTGACCTTTTTGATGCTGACCTTTGATGCGACCTTTTTGATTTCACGTTCTTACGTCAGGCTGTTGTATACATTATGATGAAATGGTCTCTTGCAAAACAGTATACGTATTGTTATCATCATTACAAGGGTGGGTTATTGGAACTGTTGGACTAGTTTAGTAAAATGTTATTCTTTTCATTCCCTGCACATGGGTAGAGTGGAGGAAATGGCGGGGGGGGGGGGGGGGGGGGCAAGGTAGGATAAGACAACACATGACTAGGCTAGGTGTATGAAGAAGGCTGTGGCGATATGATAAGTTGTGAGCTGAAAAGTGTCGAGGTGAAATGTTTAACAGAAGACATGTTCCCCAAACACCGTATTTAATTGTGTGACGTGCATTGTTTCAGCTGTCTCTGTCTGGAACTGGACAGAAAACTGCGTGTTTGTCCAACAGACATTAAGGTTCTCCCTGGACTCCTTTCTGCAGGAGAAATATTTTGATATGATTACACCAAGATTTGATTACAGAAGATACAACTGATATTGACTTTTAACTTTGAACTTTGCATTTTAATTTTCTCGCTTTTTGTTTTTATAATGTTTCAGTCCAGATACGGCTTTTGTGGTCAGCAGAGCTTAAAGCAACATGATTTGATTTGATTTGATTTGGTTTGATTTGATTTGATTTGATGCCAAAGCACAGAAGACGGTGAAGACAATCACCCGTGGAGGAAAAAAAAAATCAACAACTTATTTGTGTAACCAGTCGCCACCAACGATGGCATCAAACTTCCACAGAAGGCCATGATGACCGCCGTGCATAATCTACGTTCACTGTGGTCAACAACAGGATCAAAATGAACTAAGTTCCATGTTTATATATCTGGAGGGAAGGAGTGGCCAGTGGTCAACAACAGGATCAAAATGAACTAAGTTTCATGTTTATATATCTGGAAGGAGAGTGGACAGTGATCAACAACAGGAATAAAATGAACTAAGTTCCATGTTTATGTATCTGGATGGAAGGAGTGCCCAGCATTGTAAGGAACTGATATATATATATATATATATATATATATATATCTATATATCTATATCTAAACCTGATTAATTGGTAAATTATCTGAGAGAAACCTTAGACTGACTGTTATGGACGAAAAGGACTAAAAAAATAAGGAGAGAGAGAGAGAGAGAGAGAGAGAGAGAGAGAGAGAGAGAGAGAGAGAGAGAGAGAGAGAGAGAGAGAGAGATGCAGGCGCACACGCGCGTATGTTGATGGTGGATCATCTTGGAATTTGCTGACTTCGTTCAATAACACTTTCCTGATCTTCGTTGCTTCTGCTACGAATCTAGCCAGGGATTTCGTAACATTTTCATATTATTTCAAAGAACAATATGCAACCAAGCTCCAAGGTGGTACAGGACTGCTCTAAAGGCAGGTGAAGCAGTGCTTCTCTGGTCCTCCCAGCACCTTCGGGTGTTTCTTTTTCTTTTCTGCAACCGATCTCTGATCAGAATTTCCTGTAAAAGAATTTAGAATATCACAGCTTTTGCGTTGTTCGTAGGAAGCAGAGAAATTGAAAAGTAAATGAACTTCATCTTCTGTTCCATAGAGAGAAGAGAGAGAGAGAGAGAGAGAGAGAGAGAGAGAGAGAGAGAGAGAGAGACAGAGACAGACAGACAGACGGACACATAGACAGACAGACAGAAACACTTAACGCTGAAGTATTCAGCGTACATCGGGCACAAGCATTTTTTGCAATGACAGGATGTTGAAAAACCCTAGCTGACATCTTGTGGAGACCAAACTATACCAAACCAGTTTCACACAGAATTATTCTCATTTGTGTCATTTAATGGTTCGCACCATACCACCGCTACCATCCCAGCCCCACGCTCCACCCATGTCCAGATTCTTCTGCATCTGATGTAATCGATATGGCAGTCAATGAGGC
>CM065718.1:18922957-18925457 GCA_033310375.1 Conus canariensis
CCTCTGTATCAAAACGGCCCGGCGGAGATTCGAACCCGCAACCCCAGGATCACCAAGATTACAAGTCCGGCGCTCTGCCACTATTCTCCCAGTGAATGATCTGGAGTGTGATTCAAAAAACCATATGCCATGTGTAACGTGACATTGACAACCACTGCCCTCCACCCTCCGCATCTCTCTCTCTCTCTCTCTCTCTCTCTTCTCTCTCTCTCTCTCTCTTTGCAATAGTCGTTCTGCATTAATATCCTTAGTGCCTGAACTGGGACATGGGTCACACGGGAAAAAAACATTTTCTTGCTTATCTGTTACCCTTGGGAATAACGATTATCATTCACTCTCTCTCTCTCTCTCTCTCTGTATGTGTGTGCGGGGCGCGCGCGCGCGCGCGCGGTGTGTGTGTGTGTGTGTGTGTGTGTGTAATGGTCGTTCTGCATTGATAACCTTAGTCCCTCAACTGGGACAAAGGCCAGATAAAAAACAAAACAAAACAAAACATTTTCTTGCTTATCTGTTACCCATGGGAATAAAGACTCTCTCTCTCTCTCTCTCTCTCTCTCTCTCTCTCTCTCTCTCTCTTCTCTTAAACAGACCTTAGTGTGTGTTACTAGTTTACGATCATTTCTGACGCGGCGCTTCACTCCCCCCCCCCCCCCCCCACCCTACCCCCAATGCTGTGTTCTCTCATTCCTTTCCCTCCCGTCTGTCTGGCTTATTTTGTTTCATGCCGACACGGCGAGACAGCGCGACGCTGACGACAACGTTATACTACGCGTTGACCTCACTGCCGCCACCTCCGTTTCCCGTCACCTTTTTACCTGATAGTTACGTGAATCCCGTGATCTGGTCGAGTGTTTCGTTGCTGTGCGTGTCTGCACGTGTCTTTCAGGTGCTGGTCACTGTCACTGCGTTTGTGAGTCCCCTACACTTACAGCAGAACCGTATCCTTACAGCAATCCCAAATAGAGTATTGTGCCATCTATTTTCGGCACTTCTGTCAATTAATCACAAGCATGTGTATTGTCATGAATAGCACTGAGTATGGCCTCCACAGCAAAGAGAGGATATCTAAAAAGAAAGTGTAAATTCTATAATGAAATACAGTAATGCACCCCTCCCAACCCCCCCCCCCCCACCCCCCTTCTGATGAATGAATACATGCCAAAGTATTGTCTGCTTTACTTTACACGCGTTCAGTGAGAATTCGGTCAGCCTGGTCACTATGTGTGTGGTGTGTGTGGTAGTGAGAGAGAGAGAGAGAGAGAGAGAGAGAGAGAGAGAGAGAGAGAGAGAGAGAGAGGAGAGAGACGCATGCTGATAACAAAGCATTTTCCAGTGCTTGGGAATTTTGCTGAAGGTTCGTGCCAGCTGGAACTGGTGCGATGGACAACACGTTTCATTCACGCAGCAGTGAAAAAGAATGTGTAGGCTACATCTGCAAGGAAGCGTGCATTGCTGTTAGCTTTATGGTCAACTGTGAGCGTAGGGGGCCGACATGCGTTCATCAGCATACAGGCTGAAAACTGCCAACACATATCAGAGATTGTTGTCATCTCTGGTCCCAACTGTATTATATCACCCTGTTCGTGTTGGAAAATGACTGCCTCCTTTCAGGTGACTAACACACTCTTTTTCACCCCACCCCCACCCCCTTTTCCCAATGTTTGTTTCTTTTATTCGCTGTCATGTTTCTCTGACAGCCTGTCAACCAGACGGGGCATCAGCCACAGGATTAAACCTCCAGAAAGAGGAATCAAGCTCCACAATTTCACTGGTTCACCATGGGCCATAAGACTGAACACAAGCAATGTAGACTGTTTAAGACTCAATACCGGCGCTTGCCGGAGAGGAGAATGTTCATCTCTCCTATTCTGAGATCCAGTGCCAAGCATTACTGATCGTCCCAGAAAAATAAATTGTAAAGTGAAACTAGTTTCTAAACCTTGATACAATGCATTATTTGAATTATATCTTAACAAGATAACTTCATGCCAATACTTTGTTAAAAAAAAAAAAAAAGAATCTGTTCAGGTGATTATGAATACTGTTGACTGTCTTGATGATTTCTAGTAGGTGACTAATTAACACTTTTGTGTGCCTTAACTGTACGCAAATATGTTGTTAGATTTCCTGAATATTTGACTACTTTGAAACATTACTTCCCTTCAATTTCTTGCACAGTTTCTTACTGTCTCATATCACTTACCAAATTCCAGTCAAACCTAAGTGAAAAACGAAAATGGAGATTTGAAATTAAAGCTAATACATTGATGTTAGTTTTACCTTCGCCAGCTGAGACCTCATACTTTACCTGAAAATCAGAGGGCACGTGTGAGGACTCGCCAAGCTGGACTCTCAGCCACTCGTCTTTCAACTAGGATTTGTAAATTCCACAGGCCCTGGGACCCTGGGACGTCTAAGAAAGCTACCCCAACACAGGAACAGGAATCCATACTATGACATGGCCACATAGACAACCAACTGACCAGCAGGTCCACAAGTG
>CM065718.1:18930457-18932957 GCA_033310375.1 Conus canariensis
CGCCAAAGCAAACTCCGCAAACGCGCGCAATCACTCCTTTCACCCAAGGCACGTTAAATAAATACACAACACCGAAAAGTTGTTTTTTCCTCCCCCTCCTCCTACGGGAGAACAAATATAATTAGTACATATAATACTCAAATCAACTTATCCACACCTCCTCTCCAATGGGGAGGCAACACAAAACAAACACAAACACACACCTCCTCCTCCACCAAGGAGGATAAACACCAGGTAACCGTCTTTCCCCTTCAACTGAAACGTTCATAAAACATGGGGGATATGTCACTATCCATCATCACCGTATTTGTACCATAAACCGTTATCTTATAACCTCAACACAGGAGATCAATCAAATCACAATTCACAACAGTTGAGGTTATATAGTAGAGTCATAACATTATGGGGGAATGCGCCAGTGTCATTCTTCATCCACATGGGGAAATGCGCCAGAGTCATTCTTCATCAACACGGATTATAGTCTTCTGATACTGATTCAGGAGGTATCCACTCCTCTCTCAATTAGTCAAATTATGAGGTCTCAATTCCCCTCGACATCTTCTTACCAAGTTTCTTCAGTCCCCCATACATACCACCAAAACCAGCCCTCTCCGGCCCAAAGGGGCGCTGCCTGGCTGGAATCCTTCTCCGTGAGGAAGGGTACTGAGGGTGAGGTCCTCCACCCGTCCCAGGCTGGGGTCAGGTCCGGCACCTCATCCACCTTCAAACACCCCCACCCGTGGCCCGGCGTGAGACAGGCAACTTGTCAACACATTCGGAACCACGTGCAGTTCTACAATAACTAAGGAGACTCACTTCAACATGGAGATGTAAACAGTAACCTTTTCTTATAAGTTTTTACTTTAAATATTACTTTTCTTTTCCCCATTCTTTTATAAAGAAATGTTACAGGTGTAACCACACTGGTTCTTATTCTTTTATTTTCTTTTGAATACAAATGTTTTCTTTAATTTTTTCCCCACTGGCAAAAATACCTCAACGATGCATCAGCCTTGCATCGGTCTTCAATCGCCGTAATCAAACAGACCATGCGACTCCCCCGGCTGGCGTAGAGCAAGTGATTATACAATTTTCTAGCTAAGTTAAATAACGCGCGCAGCGCTCCCAAGCAGTACTCACCCAGGCCACTACCAACAGAACGATGCCGTACCATCACATGATCTCTTTTCTCTCAATACCCCAATACCGCTGACGTTCAATCTTAAGACTGTTACTATACACAAAACAACATGTGCACACGACACCTTCACACATCCTGTGCACATGACAGTGTGTGTGTGTTTTTTTCGTCGCTTGCCCTCGTTTTTACTTGTATTTATTCCTACTGGTGATGAATCCAGAAACGCAGGAAAAAGTGATGAGAAAGACACTACGGACTTTGTGTCACTTGCTCCATGTCGAAATCAAATTGTGCTTTATAAATCCTGATACAAGTGTACAATTTTTGCTTGTACGCTGCAGTTGCTTTCAGTCAAACTAGAATCAAAAACAAGGCACTTAGACTGAGCCTATTAAGGCATGATCTATGGACCAGAGTAATATGAAGCCACTTTTCCTTTGAAAGATGATTAGGATGTGTATTCAGTGAGTAGCTGATGTCTATATACACTACTGTCTAGATGCCAGAGAGAGAGAGAGAGAGAGGTGAGAGAGAGAGAGAGAGAGTTCATTAGAAAAAAAGCCCATAGCCCCTCATGAAGTGGGTGGTTTCTTCTTGTGATGCAAGAAACCGTACATCCGCTTACAACGTGAAGGTGAAGACGTGTTGCGTAATCTCTGGCTTCTAAGCGTGTTTTCTTGCGGATAACGCCTGCAGTGTGCAACGAAGATTGTCACTGACATCGTTTTATCAACATGCCTTCGACTGTTACACGAATCGGGACTGTGTGTGGCCGTTTCTTGCCACACACACACACACACAGACACACAGACACACAGACACACACAACACACACACACACACACACACACACACACACACACACACACACACACACACACACACATTACTTTTTTTTCTGTTTTCTTCGTTCACTCAGACAGGAACCCCAGAGGCGCTGACGAAGGCTGCTGTACGGCGGAGGTCCTTCAGTGATCCATAAAGCTTTTCCCTCATCGATGTGTTGGCAGGCCAGGTCTCTGCCCTCAGCTTTTCATGTATGGGACAGTCCTGCAGGAAATGTTCCACTGTCATTGGGGCTGTACCCCACAGGCAACTTGAAGACATCGGTTTCATTGAAGACATCAGTTTCATGTTGAAACGGGTCCAGAGAAAACTCTCCTCAAGGGTTGGCATTTTTACGCTGTGTCGTCGGGTGGACAGTGTTACCTTTGGTTTGCTACCCTCTTACCTGTTGTGGGGGGAGGGGGGGGGGCAGCCTTTTATTTCGAGGTGGTGACATCGAAGGTAGCTCAGGACCCACGCCTACCGAGAGAGAGAGAGAGAGAGAGAGAGAGAGAGAGAGAGAGAGAGAGAGAG
>CM065718.1:18937957-18977957 GCA_033310375.1 Conus canariensis
GCCACGGACGTGGAGAAGACATCCAAATTGATGTCACCATGAGAGCAGGGCATGAAGGACCACAGAATTTGAGACATTTTGTTTTATGCTGATCTATGAGAATGAGGATGATTAAGATGATGCTACGGATTTCCATTTCGGTCTGAGACTACATGACAGGGCTGTACTCTACGCTTCCTTTCATAATATATCCCGGCGTCAACCAGGCCCAAGAGATACAGGCACCTGCAGTGTTGGTCAGGAAATTTGAGCATCACTCTCAGAAACGCATCCATTAAGTGGATGAAACTCGACTGTGTGGTCCCAGTCTTCCCAACAGAGTCCGCAGCAAACTCAACTCTGGGTAGGAGCTGTTCGGGGCAGAAAAACCCACAGTTAGCAGTGGTGTTGATTTTCATCAGCTCGGTCTTCTTCCTGTTAATCTTGAGCCCTGTCCCAGCTGATGTGGTCTCCAGGCGAGTGGGCTTGTCCTGCATCTGGCTGTGGTTGTGTGACAGGATCGCCAGGTCGTCAGCGAAGTCGAGGTCGTCGAGCTGCGTCCAGAGTCTCCGCTGTACACTGTTGTTCCTGCTTATTGTAGTGGTCTTCATGATCCAGTCAATGACCAGGAGGAAGAGGAATGGCGACAGCAGGCACCCCTGCCGAACTCCGGTCTTCACCTTGAAACTTTTGGACAGCTGGCCGGCGTGGGCAATCCTGCAGTTCATGTCCTGGTGGGTGCACCGGATGAGGGAGATGATCTTCTCGGGGACTCCATAATGCCTCAGCAGCTTCCACAGCGTCTGTCTGTCCACACTGTTGAAGGCTTTCTCATAATCTATTAAGTTGATGTAGAGGGGGGGAGTTCCACTCCAGTGACTGCTCCACGATGATGGGCAGGCTGGCGATCTGGTTGGCACATGATTTGTTCCGCCGGAAGCCTGCCTGCTGGTCTCGGAGCTTGGGTTCGACAGCCTCTTTCATCCTCTCCAGTAGAACCCTGTTGAGAACCTTGTCTGGCGTTGACAGGAGCATGATCCCTCGGTAGTTGCTACAGTCCCTGAGGTCTCCTTTCTTCAGCAGCTTGATGATGATTCCTTCTTTCCACTTGGCCAGTACCTCCTCCTTCTCCCAGATCTTGCTGAAGAGGCTGTATAGCATGTTGACAGCTATCTCTACGTCTGCTTTGATGGCTTCTGCTAGTATCTCGTCCAGCCCTGCAGCCTTCCCATTTTTCAGAGTCATGATGGCCTTCTTGACTCTGCCTTGAGGGTTTGTCGCAGCTGATGGGCAGTTCTGTCTCTGTGGGTAGAATGTCTAGTGGTGTGTCAGGGGCAGGGCGGTTCAGCAGCTCCCTGAAGTGTTCTGCCCATCGTTTCAGCTTTTCCTCGGTTGTTGTCAGTGGGTTTCCGTTCTTGTCCTTCACTGGCTTGTCTGTCTGCTGGAACTTGCCTGTCAGCTTCTTGGTCACCAGTTGCAGGTCCTTCAGGTTCCCCTGTGCGGCTGCTGCCTCTGCGTGACTGGCCAGGTCGTCAAAATAGTCCCTCTTGTTCTTCGTGATGCTCCTCTTTAATTCTCTGTTCGCTGCTGTGTGCTATTCCTGTGCCTTTGCCTTAGCTGCTCTCGTTCGGCTCGTGTTCAGCGTAGTTTTCTTCTCTCTCCTTGTTTCCAGCTTGTAGATGGTGTCGGCAAAGATTCATTCCTTGTGCTGAGTCTTCTTCTTGCCAAGGATCTCTTCACATGTGTCATGCCAGAGCTTCTTGCAGTGTTCCCACTGTGTCTCGATGTCCGTCTCACAGTCTTCTATCAGCTCTTGTAGCGGCTGGAACCCCTTGGGAAGGCTGATCTCGAAAGCTGCTTGTGTTTCCCTGTTTCTGAGCAGTCCAACATTGTACCTTGCCTGTGTGTTGTTGGCGTTGCTGAATCTCTTGAACGAAGTCTCACTGTTGTTAAAAGAAAGTGGTGGTCTGATGACATGTCAGCACCTCTCATCACTCATACATCCCGCCATGATGTCCTGAACTTGCGGCTAATGCAGATGTGGTCAATCTGGTTCTCCGTGACGTGATTTGGGGATCACCATGTGGCCTTGTGGATGTGCTTGTGTGGGAAGATGCTTCCCCCTATCACTAGCTGGTTGAGGGTGCACAGGTCTGCAAAGCGCTCACCATTCTCGTTCATCTGTCCCAGTCCGTGTGTTCCTATGATGTCCTTGTAGCCTGTATTGTCCATTCCAATCTTGGCATTGAAATCTCCCATCAGTATGGTTATGTCCTTTGCTCCTCTTCTGTCTATCACTGTCTGTAGTTGCTGGTAGAAGCCATCTTTCTTCTCTTCTTCCGCATCATTGGTGGGAGCATAGCACTGGATGATGTTCAGCCTGATGTCATTCTTCTTCGTGGTTAACTTGGCAGTGATGTTGCGGGAGTTGACAGGTTCCCATCTGATGAGTGCCCCCTGTGCCTCCGGTGCCAGCATCAGGGCCACACCCTTAGTGTGGGGGGCTCCATCCTCTGTGTGTCCTGAGTACAGCAGCTGTTCTCCAGATGAAAGTCTCAGCTGTCCTAACTGTAGGCACCTTGTCTCACTCAGTCCTAGCTCTCCGATCTTGTAGTTTTTCATCTCTCTCGCAACTTGGATGGTTTTTCCCGTTCCGTACATCGTCCTGATGTTCCATGTGGCTACTCTCGTTGTTGTCCTGGGTGCTAGAAGGGGAGTCAGCCTTGCGGTTTCCTTTCCGTTTTCACAGCACCGCGTCATAAGTCTCCGGGATGGAGACCCTTCCTTGCCCAGGTGAATGTTTTGGTTCGTTGTCGTTGATGCTTCTGTAATTAGTCTTTTTTACAGGTAGGGTTGTCAGCCCTACGCAAACCCCTTTATCCTCCGGGTGAGGTGGTCCTGCCTTAGTCGCCTCTTACGACATGCATGGCAGGGCAGTGGTCTATTCTATGCCCAACCCACAGGGCGGAGCTATAGCCATCTTTATCGGCGAGCATCTAGTACCTAATGAAACGCTCTGAGGCGAAGATTGGCAGGTCTCTGGAATTGAGCCTGATTTTCAGGCCACATGATCGACTCTGCTTGTGGACATTTCTATTCCCTTCAAAGCAAAAGTGTGGGCAGTCGCTCTTCAGTGTCTGGCTTATTCTCTTCTGATCAGCAATTCTGTTGGATTTGAGGATGGATGATGTGAAGTGTCTTCCGAGCTGCCACCACGCGATCCCAGTCGCAGAGGGAAAAAAGAAGCACTGAAGCCCCTCCTAAAGCTTTTGTCACAGCATGACACAGTGACCATGGATCCCACAACTGTTCGCAACCTGCAGGCAAAGGATCCCACGTTGTATAATCTTAGCTCACTGGTAGGGAAACCAGCAAGGACCACCCAAAAGAGTACTGACAGTTTGTGAGGCGCAATGGACTCCTGCACCAGCGCCTCACCACTCCATCTTCTTCTGCTACCCAAATTGTCGTACCAGAAGCCCTCCAAGGAACCGTCATGCAGTTAGGACATGACACCCCGATGGCAAGACATCTATCGGCCAGGAGTGGCAAAATATGTGAAAAGATATTGCCGCAGCTGCGATGCGTGCCCGAGACTACTTCTAAAGGCCAGAACACCAGGATATCTTGGGCGCTGTTCCCCTGATCTTTCAGTAAGGTGTGTGTCGACCTGATAAGGCCCGTCATTCCCGCGTCTGCTCGCGGTCACCGTTTTGTTCTCGTAATGATGAATTATGCCACACGTTCTCCCGAAGCCACCCCTTTGAAGAGGATTGATGTGGTGACTGTAGCAGAAGCCTTATGGGAGATGTGGCCGAAGACCAGCATTCCCATTAAGGTGTTGTCAGATCAGGGACACAGTTTCTCTCAGATGTGATGTCTGAGGTATACAAACTTCTTCAGATCCACCGAGAAACCACCACACCCTACCATGCTCAGGCCAGCGAACTGGTTAAGAGATTCAATGGGACACTGAAGCAGATGATTGGGAAATTGGCCCAGGGGTAACCAAAGGACTGGGGCTGTTTCTTGCCAGGAGTGTTGTTTGCGTGCAGGGAGGTGCCACAAGAAAGTATGGGATTTTCGATTTTCGAGCTCCTCTGCGGCCGGACTGTCAAAGGACCAATGGCCATCTTGAGAGATCAGTAGACCAAAGAGGAGACAGAAGAGCAGCCAAGGTCGCAGGCAGAGTACGTTCTTGAACTTAAAGAACGAATTGCTGCTACTTGTGACTTGGCTCAACGCAACCTCTCACAAGCTCAGAAGCGGTACAAAGCATTCTATGACAGGAAGGCCCGTCAGAAATGGTTTGAACCAGGTGACGAGGTGTTAGTGCTGCTGCCTTTACACCACAACAAGTTGCAACTATCCTGGCAAGGACCCTTTGAGGTGATCAGGCGTGTTGGGGATGGAGACTATGCTCTCCAAGTGAGAGGAAAGGAAAAACTCGTCCAGGCCAAGCTGCTGAAGAAATATGAAAGAAGAGAGGTGTGTGGTGCGGGTTTTGCCCTGTGGTTGTGGGTGAAGGGAAAGAGACACCACCAATCATCTTCAACATGCCCTGTGTTGCCCTACAACCTGAGAAGACTTGGAAATATGTGAAGATTGCACAGTCTCATGTCAGGACAGAGGGATTCAGTCAGGGAGCTGTGCAGGGAATATCAGGACGTTCTATTGGACATACCTCTGTGGTGTAATCTGGGGACATGCACCTTGAATCTGACTCAGGATGAGCCAGTACGGGTAAAACAATACCCATTGCACCATTCCCAGATGGAAACAATTAAATCAGAGGTCCAGACAATGCTGTGCATGGACGTGAAAGAGAGGTGCAGTTCTCCAAACTCCTCTCCAATCCTATGGTTAAGAAGCCAGATGGCAAAATGAGATTTTGCGTGGATTTTCGCCGGCTGAAATTGGACACCAAACCAATGCCAGATGTTGACAAGATCTTCGCCCAATAGGCTAAGGCACGATATTTCTCCAAATCAGACTTAGCCCAGGGATATTGGCATATCCCTATGGAGCCTACCGAAAGGGAAAAGACTGTCTTCACGACACCGGAGGATCAGTTCCAGGTCAAGGTGATGCCCGTTCGACTTAAAACAGCTGGAGCTGTCTTCAGCAGAATCATAAGTCTCGTGCTGGAACCACTCAACTTGGAGAAAGTACACCACCTTATTGATGACCTCCTGTTGGCCACCGAGACATGGGAAAGACACGTCCAAGCTAAACGCATCATCTTTACCCGTCTTTGTCAGGTGTAGCTGGCAGCGTGGCCTACAAAGTGCCAGATTGGGGAAGACGAGATTTCCTTTTTGGGCTACGTGGTGGGCAGAGGATACATGTTGCCCAGACAAGATAAAGTCCAGAAGATAGAGGACGCCCAGCCACCAAAAACCAAGAGGGAACTAGGGTCATTCCTTGGATTGGTAGGCTACTACCACAAGTTCATTCCCCATTTTGCAGGGTTAGCCAAGCCATTGACCGACAAGACTGGAGCCATAAAACCCGAAACCCTCGTTTGGGACCGCCAGGACGCCGAAGCATTCCAAAGGTTGAAAGATGCCATTACGTCTCACCCTGTCCTGCAGTTGGCTGATCTAAGCAAGCCGTTTGTTCCGAGGACTGATGCTTCAAGCACTGGCGTAGGAGCTGTGCTGTTACAGGACCAAGGGAAGGGTCTGCTGCACGTCGCCTATGCGAGCAAGCAGCTGGTAGGAGCCGAGCTCATTACCACAAACGTACACTATTAAGCAGGAGTGTCTGGCAGTAGTCCAGGCCACCACACGATTCTACCCTTACCTCTACGGGCGAGAGTCGTGCTGGAGACTAACCATCACCCCTTGCATATCTACATTGGATTCATCCTAGGAGTCGTCGTCTAATGGGATGGGCCATTGAACTGCAGAGTTTGGCATTCACATTTTGACACATTCTGGGAAAGTGCAACGTTGAGGCTGACTACCTCAGCCACATGGGAAGATCAGAACTGTTCCAGGGAACTCACCATTCCGCACAGAGAATGGTATTTTTGTGAATAAGCAGTGACTTTGTACATAACACTGTTGGAGGCTGTGATTGGATGCCTCAGTGGCACAAGTCTCTTTTGTTGGGATGTGTTTCACAGACAAACATCGTTTTTTTGTGTGGCCAAATGGAATTTCCCATTTCCCTTGGTTACATGTCAGTTCTGCAAGCTTATTGGGACACACGATCCGCGCGTCGTCCGTGACTTTTTCTTAAATCATCCTCCAACATTTCGCTTTAAGATTTCGTTTTTTTTTTTTTTTTGTTCATTTCGTTCACCTTCCAAGAGTTTCTTTTTCAATTCCGTCTCATGTAGATACACTGGGTGTTTTGCACGTGGTGCAGCAGCTGGTGTCATATGTCTCCTTTCCATGGGTGAGTTGTGTGACCTGGCATGGGATTGGAAAAGAGGACAAAGGGTCATTCGAACCTTGACTGCCGACTGGGGAGAGCTCCTTTCTCCGCCAGCTGGTATTTTCTCTGAGGTCTCAAAGGCTTGTTGGTCTTTACTTCGCTGTCGGACGCTCGAGTCGTGGTCATGGGCGTTCACCCTTCGTTGGTAGGAACAGTGACCTTGTTTTCTTCCCAGCCCACAAGCCATTATGGTAACTACCTTATCTTTACTTTATCTTAGGATTGAAATTTGTTAATTTTCGCTTCTTTCCATGTTTGAACAGTCGATTCAAAACTAAGTCATATTGCATTTAAATAGCACTTCGACAGGTGATCGTTATTGAAGTTAAAAATGTTTCATTGTCAGTGCGAACATGTCAAAATTGTGACCAGTTTGTTGGCGAAATAATTCACTTGTTGGCATCAAGCTTTTAAATTATCAAAGTTCAATATTTTATAAGCTACCTTGGGTGGGTAGCTTCGCGCTTTGCTTGTAACAAAGAGCAGGGTAGCCAGAGATTGAACTCGCCATTTTGAATAGTTTTTCGAATGGAGACAACTGGGGTTGTTTTTCTAGGGCTGCTTGGTCGTACTTGTCTCCCTTTGTGCTGCCGTTTCGTCTTCTGTCATGAGTTGAGTCATGGAACATTGGTAGCGTTTGTCCGGCATCATATTTAAGCTGGAGAGTGAGGAGTCCTTCCTGTGGCAATCCTATCCTACCTTCTGGCCCCGCTCGTCTCGTACTTGTTTGTTTGTCTGTGTGTCAGGAGAGTGAGTGGAGAATTATTATAGAGACGCTGATTTGAATTATTGGTTTCTTTGTCGTCAATTAAACAAAAGAAAATTTCAAATAAAGATACCCATTATCACATTACTTTGTATGCGAATAGACAAGTGTTTATTCACTATAAAAATCCTTCATAAAAGGGATAATGCTAATTGGATTGAAATATTGATTGATGTCCCGCTATGGAGCTATCCAAGTGTAGATGGTCTGACGGCGGTTGAGAGATGTTAAAAGTAGTGGAAGGAGAGGGATGTGCTCCATTTTCTAATGTCATCTTCGTTTTTTATGGTTGGCTAAGGAACCTTTATATTTTTATCATTATTTTATCAAAGCTTTTGACCACTGGATGTTCTAGCCCCACTGACTGTTACCTCTGCGCAGTGACTTTTCCACTGCTATGCCTACCACGCCCCACACTTACACTGACAAGGGAAGTCTAGATGTTAAACGGCAATACAAGATATTGATCTCCACCGTAAGTTTTTTTTTTCTTTTTGCATCTGGTATCCCAGGAATAACCTGGGGGGGGGGGGGGGGGTTAGGGTTAGGGTTGGCGGTTAGCACAGAAGAACCTGAGCGCCGCTGCCAGTAGCCTGCCACCAGTATCTGGCGTAATTCGTGAAGCACCTTCTGGCCTGGACCACCCCTGGAGCCAAGCTTCCACCAGGTCAAGTGTTGTGAACATTTAAAGGGACTAGTGGTTGTGTGGGGATAAGAGTGGCCTAGGCATGGGAAAGTGTACGATGCCTTAATTTCATAACTATCTATCTATGTATATACCTATATCTATATCTAAATATAATTTTTATATATATATATATATATATATATATATATATATATATATATATATGTGTGTGTGTGTGTGTGTGTGTGTGTGTGTGTGTGTGTGTGTGTGTGTGTAGATAGATAGACAGGTAGCAGCAATTACTAATTGTACTTTAATTTTCATACGTATGGGTTTTTGTTTATCATCAATTGTTTTCGTTCCGTTGTTGTTTTTTTTAATATTAGTACAACTTCCAAGTTATTCTGACAATAATAACGGTGTGTGTGTGTGTGTGTGTGTGTGTGTGTGTGTGTGTGTGTGTGTGTGTGTGTGTGTGTGTGTGTGTGTGTGTGAAGGAGGAAGATCCTTTTTGTAATTCATTTTTCCTTCACAATAAAACAAAATCATGGCTTTTTTTTCTATATGGTCTTGTCCATGGCTGCGCCTATTTTGATATTCGCTAATTACCATTTTAACAAATAATATCAATCGTCTGCAAATCCAGAGACCTGAATTTTACCTATTCTGGCATTCAGCGAAGGAAGGAACTCCGATTTGTTTAGAGTTATTTGCCCATTTGTTTGTTTAATATAATGAAAACATGCTTTCTATTCTTCTGTAATTTTCCAACATTTCCGAAAGAAACATTCGAGGTAGCCGTTCTCCACTCAAAAACCTCAAAGTGCGCCATTCTGTATACCAGTCTTCAACAACAGCAAGGTATAGAGTAATGTCAGTGCAACTGTAGCTTCGCGCGCTTTGATTGACTTTTTATGGTTTAACCATGCTGTCGCGGTATCTTCAATTAGTAGATACCGCCGTTTGCATACATGCCACTCCTTTAACACCCATTCTATCTTTTAAAAGGTGAAGAAGCTCCGTGGTGCATTCCATGTCATGTACCACTCACAGTGAAACGTTCTTTTAGAGTGTTGGGACTTGCATGATGCGAGACATAAGCATTTTACAGCAGACTCCATGAAACGCTGTTCAGACATGTCCCACTAGATGTGAGGTTTGAATTTCAAAGGGAGATTGGCATTTTTCATCTTATATGAGATTTTACGGAAGAATGATTACAAAAAAAAATTGCGGTGTGTGTTTAGAAGGTGTATTTTACAGGGTTGTGTGAACGAGTTTTTTTTTTTTTTTCCCCTTCCAAATGACTTGTGAGTTGACATCAACGCGGTGATATCCCTGATATGACCCTTTGCGGTCGGCTGGACCGAATTGACAAGCAGAATGAAGAAAGAAGGGAGAGGGGGAGTGGGGTTGGCAGAGGCCGGAGGGTGAAGAGGTGAGAGGATGGGTGGGTGGAGAGCACTGGATGAATGTCCATGCCTTGTTCATATTTAGCATACAGCTTTTGTATCGCTTGCCCAGAGGCGCGAATGTAACACTGTATCATTCATGCTTATTCCTTATCATTCAATAAACTCTCTCTCTCTCTCTCTCTCTCTCTCTCTCTCTCTCTCTCTCTCTCTCTCTCTCTCTCCCCCACACACACACCCCCCCACCACCACCACACACACATACACCCATATGCATTCTTGCTACGTCAGTGTTTCTTTATTTTCAGCAGTGTTTCAAAGCACGAAGTGCTCATATACAATAAAGCAATTCAAATAAATCCAAAACGCTATTCTGAAAACAAACAAACGAATAACCAATCAATCAATCAATCAATAAGTCATGTTAATAATTGTGTGTGTGTGTGCTTGCATATATGTGCGTGTGTGTGTGTGCGTGCTGTGTGTGCGTGTGTGTGCGTGCGTGCGTGGTGGTGCGTGCGTGTGGTGCGTGCGTGCGTGTGTGTGTGTGTGTGTGTGTGTGTGTTTGTGCGTGCATGCGTGCGTGCGTGCGTGCGTGCGTGCGTGTGTGCAGACATTGACGAAAAATTAAACATAAGCAAAACTGATGACAGCAAAGCAAGCATGAAAAAAAGAGATCTATCGTGATTAAATTACCAGTGTTGGACAGGAATCAGGAATATATGAAAATCCACATCAAAACAACAGCTGGTCATTGATCTTTAGACCAAAATACAAAAGCAAATCTGAACGAGACTGCAATCGTTTTACTCATTCATTAGACACTTGACGTGGTCGTGATAAGAAAGTTGGTCATCAACACGTTATTAACCGCCGTAGCAACAAGGGATGCATCCCATGCTGCATGGCCACGGGCAACACCTGTTAACAGAGTGAGACAAGACAGTCAGTTCCGGGAATTACAATATGAATTGTTCTGATGAAGCTGGATATATGTTGGTTAATCAAGGAGAGAGAGGTGGTTGAGCGGAATGGGGGAGGGGGTGTCAGAAAAGAGAAAGTAGTATTTTTATATGTAGGGTTTGCTTACAAGAGATTAAATGCTGAGATCACTGTCTGTCATACCCTGTTGATGACACTGTATCATGCAGGTGTTCTCAGTGTGATTAATTATGGATTAGGGCTTAAAACACTGTCCCTAACCAATCTTCTCAAATTAGAAAGAACTCAAAATGAAGCTATGAGACTGATCTTGGGACACATTAATTGAAAGTATGCGTTACCTGCTTTATTTTTCTTCAACGCAGGTCAGATACAAGCTAGAATATGCGAGGCATATTTTAGAGCACTTGCAAATTGTGAAAAAAACTCTACATAAAGCAGTCAAGTAAACGAAAGACACTCGTCAAGACGTGGAAAAATCATAGATGGGACGGGCAGCAGAGAACAAACAGCTTGTGCGCTGTTTTCAGAACTAAGTAAACCAAAGAATAGGAACAGGATTCTGGCCACTTCAAATGCATCTACAAAACTGTTGTCGCACCAGTGTAAGACAAAACCAAACACAATATTCAGGTGCAGGTGAAGAACAAAACCTCGTCAAAAGGAAACACACTGTTATATACTCTGATGGTTAAGTACCAAAGGTAAACAGGGTGGGAGATACACGGTGAAGCAACTGACCAAACAGTCCAGGGAGACAATGGTGTATACAATATAGCAACTACAAGACTGACAATGGAGGTAGAAGCAGTGACGCAAACGCTCCACTGGCTCCCATCCACAGACCAGGTTAGAATTCAGAAAGCCACGATTCTGACTGACCTCATTAACCTTCTTCAAAGGTGGAGAGTGAAATGGGTAGCCCTGCTGGGTATGAAGTAATGGGCAACCTTCTGTTGGAAAAAACTCAAATTCGATGTACCACCCAGGACATTCAGAAGCCCAAGGAAAAGAGAGAGCAAACGCACTGTTAGGCAAAACAGCAATAAGAACTGGATTACAGCTTGGCCAGGCTTATGTGATAATAAACCAAAAGATCGATGAGGATGAGAATGATGGAGGTGATGCTATGGATTTGAATTCTGGTCTGAGGCTACATGACAGGGCTGTACTCGACGATTAATTTCATAATAACCCGGCTTTAACCAGTAAGAAATAGAACGTTTTAAGAGGTGACAACAGGCGGACAATGAAAACAATGTGAAAGAATCATTATCATTATTCCGCCCAACGGCAAGACAAAACGCGACTCGTTTCGACCTCTTTGGTCTTCTTCATGCAAGATAAACAACATTCAGGACAATGAAAACGAGAGACGAGCAATCATATATTTTCTTGAATTTGGCACAAAATAGATAGACTGCAGCCCTGTAATGCAGTCTCAGACCATAAAAAGATATGTTGCATCATCTTGATCGTTTTCATTATCATCGAACAACATCAAAAAAGAGTTAATGTCTGTAGCCCTTCATGCTGTGCTCTCATAGCGACCTCGGATGCAAAAGTAGTAGTAGTAGTAGTAGGACCTTCCACGCAGTCAGGACACTGGCCTTCCCGCTGCCTTGCACCACTGTGAGTTGTCTTCCCACCTCAGCGTGATGCCATCTGTCCACGGATTGGACAGCACAAAACCTCGCCAAGCCACAAAGGTAGACAACACAACGACTGACGACGGAAACACTGCCGGTCGACGGGGCTGACTACCCAACGTTTGGCGCCGAACAGAATCA
This sequence comes from Conus canariensis, assembly GCA_033310375.1. NCBI lineage: Eukaryota > Metazoa > Mollusca > Gastropoda > Neogastropoda > Conidae > Conus > Conus canariensis. The sequence goes on from CM065718.1 coordinate 18,949,919, forward strand.
TCACTTCTACCAGGGGCCAACCAGTTGCAGAGAAGACAAGACCAAGAACATGTTTTCAAGAAAATCCCCTTAGTAAGTAACGACAGCCAAGTTTCTCCATTGTGAACACAATAGCAGCACTCATGGACGACTTTTGATGTAAGTTAGTTGCAAAGTGAGGCGACTGCAGGCGGAAATCTAAACAAGTCTTTAAAAAGAAGTCTAGGTAATAACTCCACCAAACAACATGGACAAAAGAATCACAAAACAAAATACGATGCGTTTTGACCTCTTAGGTTGGTCATCTTCAAGCAAGATAAACAACACCCAGGACAAGAAACACAACACTCAGGACAACGAAACTGAAGAATGAGCAGTCCCTTATCTTGTCACTTATCTTCATTTTCGTTGTCTTGAGTGCTGTTTATCTGGCCTGAAGAAGACCTAAGAGGTTGAAACACGTTGCGTTTTGTCTTGTGATTCGTTTTTTCCATGTTGTTTGGCGGAGGTATTACATATACTATTTAAGATTTTTGTAAATTTAAGATTCAAGTGTAAAAGGGAGTGTGTAGAAGAAATAGACTTGAAACAGTCTTCAACTGTTACTACGACGAATCAGACTTTCGTTCCTCGACAGTCCAGAAGGTTGGCTGAAGTGAAGGACTCTCTCCTAGAATCAAATCCACACAGTGGCAAGATCCCAAGTTTGAAGTCTATACTACCAGAGAATGACTTGCAAATCAGTCTTCAAACAATATAACTGTTTAAATGGTCCCACAACGGTAACGTATCTTTTACGTATAGTAATATTTACTTCATTCTCAGATCTGCATATGACCTTCTGCCCTCAAATGCAAACCTGGTGAAGTGGGGGAAAACAGACGATCCTGCATGCCCCCTCTGCCATGAAAAACAAACAGTGGAGCATGTCCTAAGCTCATGTAAAGTAGCCCTGGCTCAAGGAAGGTACACATGGAGGCACAACCAAGTGCTCAAAGAAATTGTACAAGTAGTCTGGGCTAGTACCAACACCACAAAAGGGAAAATCAGGACTCCAAAAGCACCCGCAACATTCTTCACGGCAGGAGGCAGCAAATCATGGCCAAGAACAACAGTGCCACTCGAAACATGCAGGCAGAGTCTGCTGGACGGGGCAGATGACTGGGAGTGCACTGCAGACCTCCCAGAATGGAAGAGTCACCCAGAGATCATCAGCAAGAGTGGCATGAGACCAGACATAGTAGTCCACTCTAAGTCAACCAAGCAGCTGATCATGATCGAGCTCACGGTGCCATATGAGAACAGAATGGAGGCAGCTCAAATCTACAAGACTGAAAAGTATGCTGATCTGGCAAACAGCCTGAGGAGAGAAGGCTATCAGGTCAAAGTCCTCACTGCAGAAATTGGAGCTAGGGGGTTTGTAGGAACGTCTGCATACAGCCTCATGAAACAGCTCTCAGTTGCAGGGAAGGAAAAAACCAGAGCCCTGAAAGCAATGGCAGAAGCGGCAGAGAGGTGTTCAAGCTGGATCTGGTCAAGGAGGAACAAAAGTGAACTTCATAAGGCTTAATTTCCCTACAAATATCAGGTGTCCCTGTGGCTCAGTGGTTAAAGCGCGAGTCATTAAGTGGAAAATGAGCATGTCCAGAGGGTCATGGGTTCGAATCCCAGCCATGGCTCGTCCCAAGATGGGAAAAAAAGGGGCAGCAGAGGGACATCCGGAGTCATGAACCGGGTGTGGCCCAACCCCCCTAGAGTGTCAGGAGATAAGGGCCGAAACACTTGCTTGAAGGGGGCTTCTCTTCTGAGGACTCTCTGCTGCCACGCTCTCCACGAGTTTCTTTCTACTGATGCATGGGTAAACCATTGACTTCCGGGAATAGGCCGGAGGACATCCGGGAAAGACCGGAGGACACTGGGAAAGACCAGAACCAAGGGCTCTGTGGGCTGGCTCCCCACTTTGCCTTAAACATGTGGCTACTAAAAATAAAAGGAAAAGATGCTCCCAGGATTCACCGAAAGGGGGAGAGAATGATGAATCCATCGGTGCTCAACCAATCATGACTGCAAATCCCAAACGGACTATGAACATGGACCAAATGGAATATCCATGTGTCTGTGGAAAGCGTTTCGCTACCACCCGTGGCATGAAGATCCACAGAACAAAGATGGGATGTGTGAAGACTCATCTGAATGAGCAGCAGCGCACTGCATCAGCAGATAAGACGTCGGAAGACCAAGGCCAGGATTTAAACCACAGTGCCAAGGACATCCACGCTGTTGGTTCGGATGAGGAATTTGCACAGGCCCTCGATGCCAGGCGCCTGAAACTCAACCTGCCACGAGCAAACGAAACTGAAGATTGGGAGAAACTGGATGCAAAAATCGTCCAAAGACTCGATGCACTGATAGGGAAAAGCACCCTGGAACACAAACTAGCCACATATGGGGACATTGTGTATGCCACATGTAGAGACGCCTATGGAGCAAAACTACCCAAAGAGAAAACACCTCCAAAGAAATCCAGACGCCAAGACAAGATGGACAAGATCAGGGTCCAAAAGAAAAACCTCAAGATGCAAATGAAGACCGCACTGCCAGCTGAAAAACAAGGCTTGGAAAAACTGTGGAAAGACCTGAAAGAAAAACACAGTGCCCTCAGCAAAGCGGAATCTGCGAGGAAGAGGAAGAGCAAAAAGAAGAAGACACAAGAGCGCTTCTTCAGAGACCCCTTCCAGTTTGCCAGAACACTGTTTGAGCAGCCAAAATCTGGGACCCTAAGTGTGGACAAAGGAGTTCTTGAGCAGCATCTGAGGAAAACATACTCTGACCCACAGAGCAAAGCACCACTCGACATTCAAGGTCTGGTGTGGCCAACCAACCCTGAGGAACAGTTCAATGGCAAGCCTCCAACGTTGGCGGAAATCAAGAAGGTGGTCGACAAAGCCAGAGCCAAATCATCACCAGGGCCAAACGGAATACCTTACCAGCTTTACAAGAAATGTCCCAAGGTGCTGGAGTGGCTCCACAGGCTGCTGCGATCGGCTTGGAGAAACCAGAAGATCAGCGGCCAGTGGATGACGGCAGATGGTGTGTACATCCCCAAAGAGCAAAACTCAAGTGACATTAGCCAGTTCAGGCCAATATCACTACTGAACGTCGAAGGGAAAATCTTCTTCTCTGTCATGGCAGCAAGGCTGACGAAGTACCTGATGGAAAACAAGTACTTGGATGTGTCAGTCCAGAAAGGTGGCATCCCAGGCGTGGCGGGCTGTGTAGAACACGCCACAATGATCTGGGACGCAATCCAAAAAGCAAAAACAGAAAAGAGAGACCTGGACGTAGTGTGGCTTGATCTGGCAAACGCATATGGATCTGTGCCCCATGAGATGATACAGTTGGCTCTTGAGATGTACCATGTGCCAAAGAACATCCGCGACATGCTCAAGAAGTACTTCAATGGCTTCTCAATGCGGTTCTCTACCAAGGAGTACACAACAGACTGGATCAACTTGGAAGTGGGTATTGCAATGGGCTGTGCAATTTCCCCAATACTGTTCGTGCTGGCAATGGAACTCATCTTGAAAGCAGCAACAAACAACGCGAGACAAACAGACCTTGGCGATGGATACAAGATGCCTCCTCTCAAGGCCTTCATGGATGACACTACAGTGATTTCATCCAGAGAAGACGAGACACGTCATGTGCTGGAGAGGCTGGACGACATAGTTGCCTCATCCAGAATGAAGTTCAAGCCAAAGAAATCACGGAGTCTCTCACTGAGGAAAGGAAAAGTGGCCGGATCTGTGGTCTTCAGTGTTGCCAACCAGGCCATTCCAACAGTCACAGAAGAACCAGTCAAGAGCCTTGGAAGATGGTATGATGATACGCTGAAAGACACACAAAGAGCAAAAGAAACCAAGCAGATGGCGGAGGAAGGCTTGGAGACCATTGACCAGTGTGGGCTCCCTGGCAAATACAAGGTCTGGTGTCTGCAGTTCATGCTGATACCAAAGCTGCTATGGCCTCTGATGATATACGACATCTGCACCAGCATAGTGGAGGCAATGGAAGCTAAAATCAACACGTTCACAAGGAAATGGCTTGGTGTCCCACCCTGTCTGACTGACATAGCGCTGTACTGTCGCCAAGCAAAGCTGAAACTACCCCTGAAATCCATCCTGGAGGAATACAAAGCAGGGAAGATCAGACTTCAAAGCATGCTGGAGGACTCAGGAGACAAGGTGATAGAAGCAATTAAGCCCCAGCTGAAGACAGGCAGAAAATGGAAAGTTCAAGAGGCGATGGATTCTGCAAAAGAAAGTCTCAAGATCAGAGAAATAACAGGACACACACAGACCAACAGACAGGGACTGGGGGTGACCAAAACTGAATGGTGGTCAAAGGCCAAAGGAAAAGCCAAAAGAGACATGATGATTCAGGAGATGAGAAAAGAAGAAGACCAAAAAAGACTCCAAAAAGCAGTCCAGCAGAGCCAGCAAGGGCAATGGACAACGTGGGAGAATGCACTCCAAAGAAGTCTCACTTGGAATGACATTTGGCACATGGCCCCTCTCAGGATCAGCTTCATTCTCAGATCTGCATATGACCTTCTGCCCTCAAATGCAAACCTGGTGAAGTGGGGGAAAACAGACGATCCTGCATGCCCCCTCTGCCATGAAAAACAAACAGTGGAGCATGTCCTAAGCTCATGTAAAGTAGCCCTGGCTCAAGGAAGGTACACATGGAGGCACAACCAAGTGCTCAAAGAAATTGTACAAGTAGTCTGGGCTAGTACCAACACCACAAAAGGGAAAATCAGGACTCCAAAAGCACCCGCAACATTCTTCACGGCAGGAGGCAGCAAATCATGGCCAAGAACAACAGTGCCACTCGAAACATGCAGGCAGAGTCTGCTGGACGGGGCAGATGACTGGGAGTGCACTGCAGACCTCCCAGAATGGAAGAGTCACCCAGAGATCATCAGCAAGAGTGGCATGAGACCAGACATAGTAGTCCACTCTAAGTCAACCAAGCAGCTGATCATGATCGAGCTCACGGTGCCATATGAGAACAGAATGGAGGCAGCTCAAATCTACAAGACTGAAAAGTATGCTGATCTGGCAAACAGCCTGAGGAGAGAAGGCTATCAGGTCAAAGTCCTCACTGCAGAAATTGGAGCTAGGGGGTTTGTAGGAACGTCTGCATACAGCCTCATGAAACAGCTCTCAGTTGCAGGGAAGGAAAAAACCAGAGCCCTGAAAGCAATGGCAGAAGCGGCAGAGAGGTGTTCAAGCTGGATCTGGTCAAGGAGGAACAAAAGTGAACTTCATAAGGCTTAATTTCCCTACAAATATCAGGTGTCCCTGTGGCTCAGTGGTTAAAGCGCGAGTCATTAAGTGGAAAATGAGCATGTCCAGAGGGTCATGGGTTCGAATCCCAGCCATGGCTCGTCCCAAGATGGGAAAAAAAAGGGGCAGCAGAGGGACATCCGGAGTCATGAACCGGGTGTGGCCCAACCCCCCTAGAGTGTCAGGAGATAAGGGCCGAAACACTTGCTTGAAGGGGGCTTCTCTTCTGAGGACTCTCTGCTGCCACGCTCTCCACGAGTTTCTTTCTACTTTACAGATTACTCTCTCTCTCTCTCTCTCTCTCTCTCTCTCTATATTATATATATATATTATATATATATATATATATATATATATATATATATATCTGTCTCTCTCTGTCTCTCTCTCTCTCTCTTTCTCTCTCTCTCTCTAAATAACCGTAATCCCGATTACTTATGGTCTGCGACATTGAAAAATCGAGAAAAAAAGCCAGAGAGAGAGAGAGAGAGAGAGAGAGAGAGAGAGAGAAAATGAAAGACAAACAAATTTACCGTTTGACGGGATCAAACAAGGGATGCTGTTCAGATGAAGTGTCCTGCATACGCTTTGCAGGTCGGTCAGCAGGTTGCTCTGCAAAATTATTTGCAAAGGTACTTCACTTAGCATTGTCATTAATGTGTGTGCTTATGGGGACATAGAGACAGCGAGAGACACACTCCAACATCAGCTGGCGGCCTCTCATTCCCGTGTAAACCATTTGTTCACCACAATCACATATCAGCTGACAATCTCTTCTTCCCATATATGCTACCTTCGTCACTGTTGTCACTCATCAGCTAGCCAGAAGGAAACGCTTTGTAAAGTGCCTAGAAAAGTAGATTTCATAAAAAATGTTTGGTGGTCACTCTTGTCAACTGACATAGATAGGGGAGAGTCTACGAATATGGACCAGCTAGTAATATGGACCACCTTGTTTTCAGACGATAACTGTGGCGGATTTGAGTGTTCAGCCTTTTTGATTACTCCCCTTTCAGCATTTGAAGCAAATCAAAATGGCCACATCAAGTTTCATTTCAAAACGGCAAGCATTTGTTTGATTTTCAGTGACAAGATTGAAAGTTGTGATTCTGAAAATCGACAAGATATAGTCAATGTCTTTCAGAACCTTTAAAGATAACTGTGTCAGCTGTGAGACAAAACCTAAGACTATGATTTAAGCACACTAAGACTTTTCATCTGCAGTCACTGTTCCATGCACACATGTTATTTCAGCGTTGTCGTGTTCTGCTTATATGGATCACCTACTTCTACATGTATGGATCTTTAGTCCATATTGGTGGACAATGGTCCATATTTGTGGACACCCCTTTTAAGCTCTCTTTTTCACTGTTCAAACCTCTACAGACTTTCTATAATCTGGCTGTGGAGAAGTGGCTGCGGATGCATACTGGGAGGTCTGTTTCACTTTACCAAGTGAGCCGTCTTTTCGGTGAAGCCTACTTGAAGGCAGCTACAATGTCAAATGCTGTAAATGAATTTGCTTCTTGTGGAATCTGGCCACGTAACTGAGATATTTCTGGAGATCATGCGTTTGCTCCATCTTTTCGCCCTGTGACAACAGATCTCCTTCCAGTCAAAGCAGAGTTTCACCAGTCTCATCGACCCAAGCTTCGTCAGTACCAGCAGTTTCACAAAACCAGATTCCACCCAACCCTCCAGACCACTGTCCGGCTCCTGTAACCCAGTTTCCATCCAACGCCATCATCAGCTGTCCAACTTCTTCCTTCCAGAACCCACCCAACCCTCCTGTCAACTGTCCATCTACTTCCACAGAGAATCCATCCAGCCCTCCTGCCAACTGTCCATCTGCTTCCACAGAGAATCCATCTAGCCCTCCTGCCAACTGTCCATCTGTTTCAACTCAGAACCCACCAAGCCTCCTGCCAACTGTCCATCTAATTCAACAGAGAATCCATCCACCCTCCTGCCAACTGTCCATCTGCTTCAACAGAGAATCCATCTAGCCCTCCTGCCAACTGTCCATCTGCTTCCACAGAGAATCCATCTAGCCCTCCTGCCAACTGTCCATCTGTTTCAACTCAGAACCCACCAAGCCTCCTGCCAACTGTCCATCTAATTCAACAGAGAATCCATCCACCCTCCTACTAACTGTCCATCTGTTTCAATTCAGAACCCACCAACCCTCCTGCCAACTGCCCATCTACTTCAACAGAGAATCCATCCAGCCCTCCTGCCAACTGTCCGTCTGTTTCAACTCAGAACCCACCAACCCTCCTGCCAACTGTCCATCTACTTCAACAGAGAATCCATCCAGCCTCCTGTCAACTGTCCATCTACTTCAACAGAGAATCCATCCAACCTCCTGTCAACTGTCCATCTACTTCAACAGAGAATCTATCCAACCTCCTGTCAACTGTCCATCTACTTCAACAGAGAATCCATCCAACCCTCCTGCCAGGTGTCCATCTACTTCAACAGAGAATCCATCCAACCCTCCTGCCAGGTGTCCATCTACTTCAACAGAGAATCTATCCAACCTCCTGTCAACTGTCCATCTACTTCAACAGAGAATCCATCCAACCCTCCTGCCAACTGTCCATCTACTTCAACCGAGAATCCACCCAAACCTCTTGCCAGCTGTCCATCTACGTCAACTCGTAATCCATCCAGTGCTCCATTTAGCCCCTTGATTAACTCCCAGTCTATAATCTCTGCTGACGAAGCATCAGTTGTTATGACTTCTTCAGATGTACGATGTTTCTTTAGGACTGTAACCACAATTATGGATGAATCTCCACAGAGTGCTGTGGGGATTGACGGCAAAATTGCAAATCCGTTATTGAATGTCCGTGAAACAGCTCTGGTTGATCAAATGAAAAACCAAAATGATTGTGCACACTCTATCTAAGTTGGAGAATTTTTGTTTCCAGTATGATAGGAGATGCTTTCAATGTTGACATGCCAGGGCATATTCGGTTTCATACTCTTTTGGAGAGAGTAATGCATATGGCAATGCCAACATCTCAAGATGGAGAGCTTGAAATCCAGAGAAGAGCTGAAGTCATTAAAAGAAAAAAAATAATTGTCTTATGTGAAACCAACGTTATACTATTTTATGGTGAGGATTCCGTGAACTTCATGCACTTGATGTACGCTTAATTCGGCGACAACACGGGACACTAAGACTGCAAGATCGAAAGAGTGCCAGCACCGCAGCCAAACGCGGACTGTGTACTTTCTCCACCAGTTAAACGCAAAATTCCTGTTCTTCCCAGCACACCAAAAAAAAAAAAAAAGATTAAAAAAGGGAGAGCTCTGAAATCCTCACCTCTACTCCTTATAAAAAGACACTGGAAGAAAAAGCAGCAAGCAGTGGAAAACAGAAAAAGGAATCAGTATGAGTATAAAGAACAATATGAAGAACAGGACAGGTCAAAAGAAAGCAACCAAACCTGCAGCCTGTGCCACGCAAAGAATACAAGCTGATGTAAATGACTGGTATTGCTTTATGTGTGCTGAGAACAGGATTGAAGATAGGATTCAGTGCAGAGAATGTCGTGCATGGGCACATGAAGACTGTGCAGGGGGCAACTGATGCAGATTCTGTCTGTGAGCTGTGCCTTTGAGCAAAGAGAGCAGGGTTTAATCAAAGAAAATTATAGTCTCATTGGCTCCAGTGATTAAGGAACGTATTTTGTCCTAGCAATATTTATAATTGTTTGCCTTTGTAAAACATTAAAATGACTTTAGGCCTTAATATTTCTTAGGTCAGAAAGGGTTATTCTGTAACATTCATTTGCTTTCCTTTGTAATCCTTTATTGGAATTATTGGCCACACCTTTCCTCCAGTAAGCAGCTTCAGGAAAGCTCATTCTATTGTGTTCATTGTTTTATCTTTGTAGTCCTTTGTTGTAACTTGTGACCTTAGCTTTTCTCTGGCAACCGTCTTCTGACAATTTTCTGTTGAATCCATTTGTTTGTCTTTTTGTAGTCCTCTGTGGTGACTTCTTGCCTTTTTTCCCATTTGGCTTCAATTTGTCTCTGGCAAGCAGCTTTAGAAAATGTCTGATTGTTACATTCTTTTGTTTGTTGTAAACCTTTGTTGTGTCATTTGGGTTTACTCTTTCTTTGACAAGCATGTTCAAAAGATTATATTTTGTTGGATTTTTGTTTGTCTTTGTAATCTTTTGTCATAACGTTTCGCTTGATCTTTTCTCTGACAAGCATCTTCAGACATTTTGTTTTATTCTATATCTATTTGTTTGTATTTGTTATTTTTCTCAATGAGTTTGTGCTTTAATCTGTTCTGGTGCATAAATTTGGAAATCTTATTCCGTTTTATTTTTGTTGTTGTTGTTTTTTCTCTAGGGCATCAGCTAGTATCAAAGGGAACACCCAACAGACTACAGGGAGCGTAATAGGGGAGGAGAGGGCTGAGAGGGGTCAGAGGCAGAGATGGAAAGTTGACGTAGATCGGTAATCTTGATTGCTGTTTGTAAGACAAAAAGAGAAAGAGAGAGGGGGGAAGGAGGTGAAAAAGGGGTTGTAGAGGATGATGTGGCTGGCAATTGTCACGTCACAATGATAGAACTCATCAATTTCACATCACATATTTTGCCCACCAGATATCACTTCTCCATCTTTTTCATCGACTCACATGCATGTACATTCTTTTAAAATTGTTATGCTTTCTAGCTCTTGAGGCTGAAAATGTCAGAAGACGTTCATTTCCGAAAACATCACCTTGAAACTGAATGGCACGTGTTGTTTTGGTCACCGTTTTCACGATTTATTGCATGGCTTTTTAAAGTCTTTCACGCAATAGAGCTGCCAAAGGGAGTTAAATATGTACAACCAACTTACATAATTCTCAATAATACAGAAAGCGGTCAGGTTTGAGTTTAATTTTGTTTTCAGCAATAGCGAGCATTTCCTTCTGGACTAAGCTGACTGTTTCAATCTCGTCCACCTCATTCACAAACATGATACTATAGCTGAGCGTCTTTTTTCTTTTTTTTCTAATTCTGCATCATACAGTATCTGTCTCTTATTCCCATATACACTACCTCATTCACCACCATCATCATCAGTTTGTCGCATACACCACTTTCATTTTTTTATGAACCAGCTGTCTCTTATTACCGTATATGCTACCTTACTCAACGCCATCGTTCATTAGCTGACCATCTCTCATTCTCGTGATTATCTTCTTCACCACCATCGTACATCACCTAACTGTCACTTATTCCCACATGTACTACTTCATTCACAACAATCATTCATCGACTGCCCATCTCTAAATCCCCGTAGACATCACCTCGTTGACAACAATCATTTGTCAGCGGCCCATCTCTTATTCCCTCATATATTAACTTATTCACCGCAATCAGTCCTGTCTTATTACCATATGTACTGCTTCACTTACCACCATTTATCCATTCATTTATTCATTTTACCACTTGACTGAGTTTGTGCACATATCAAGTGTATCCTCTGTCATCCACAGTTTGGTAGCCTTATCTTTTGTTCAGTCTTTGAGTCTGAGAGTTTGGTTTCTGATAACACCTCACTGTGCCCCCTTCCACACACCCCCAGAGCCTCCCCCAACAACACATTCAGAACAATCATCAACCAAAAAGAAAATAATAATAAACAAACAAACAAACAAGGAGGGATAATGAACCAGAAGAAATCTGTGAGTCAGACAAATAGACAGACAGACAGAAACAGATGAACAAATTGAACATCTCACCTCCTTCCAGCGGAAGAGCAGTGAGGGGAAACAGAAGCAGACAGATGGTCAACAAGACTCCCAGTTTGGACATCATGAACTGCTATCGATCCTGAAACGGCAAGAAAAAAAAAAAAAAAATCAGTAAGTCCCTGCCAAACTACCTTTTGTTGGTCTATATAGCAGTTGCTGTTTCAATGGCAGATGTTGACAGCTATACAATGTCAACATGAACAAAATGACCACCGGTTCCATCATGTCACTTCGCTTATTACTAACAAGTACAGAATCAGTATATGTGTTCGGTTGAGGAATGGTACGTGGCGTGATTTCCTGAACAGGAGAACACACAAGGTCGGCCTTGGCTGATATTACATGATCGCGATGGATGACGTTCATCAAAGGTTACAGAGGGTTTTGAAGAAAACACACACACACACACACACACACACACACACACACACACACACAATATATATATATATATATATATATATATATATACATATATATATATAATAATATATATATATATATATACAAGTGACAAACTCTATCCTCGGGTCAGTGAGGGAGATGAGTGAGGGGAGAATAAGAGATGGCCAGGGGCTGGGGTCAGGGACCAAGAGTGGGGGGGGGGGGGGGGGGCTGGGGAATGGGCTGGGGACCGTGGGGGGCAGGGAGGTGGGGTCCCTGGGTGTTAGGGGGGGGGGGGGAGTTTAAGGGTCTTGGGTGCTTGGGTCCCCAGGGATCGGGGGATACAAATAATTAGGGGGGGGGGGGGGAGGGACTGGGGAATGCGTGACTTGGGGGCTAGGATGGGGGCAGGTGTTCTTGGGGTAGGTGGGCGAATGAGTGAATGGGTGTGGGGTGAGATGGGGAGTTGGATGGGGGTGTGGAGTCGGGTGATCTGGGGGGCTGGGTGGGTTGGGGTGATGGTGAGGGGCCTGACACCCCCCTGAATACTTTTTTGTTCCCCCCCCCCCCCCTTCTCCCAGCCTTAGAAAGAAATTGAAAATTCGCGAACGTGGTTATCATTGTGAGCTTGACGTCATTGTAGGGTTTATAGAAAAACGTCATTATACTGATGACGATCTCTGCAATGCGTCACTGTCAATAAGCATCGATAAAGGCAATCGCCGAAATATTTGCAGTCCGGAAAAGTGTTGTTGTTTTGTTTTCTTGTGTATGATATATATATATATATATATATATATATATATATATATATATAATATTCAATTATAAACAAAGCTTGCTCTTATGTCTTAGATTGAAGAAATAGGGGGAGATAAACATTCATATCTGCAGCGGTAGATAATTCTGTCTATCTAACAGTATGTGCTTGAAAGGGTGAATGGGGAATAACAAATGCTTCTCAAAGTGAGCCTTCAGCAAGCTTATAGTCTCCAAGGGGGAGACAATCTCCAATGGGGAGGAAACTCACTAACATATAACTCCTTGTCAGATACCGGTATTTCGAAACCTGATTGTTTCTCCTCAGTGACCGCGGAAAGTGGTGACTTGACTCCTCTGCGTTTTCGGTTTTAAGAAGAATGCTATCCCAGAAAAAGGCTGGTGTGCAATACCGTAGTATGTTTGTTGAGTTTTCAAAAAACCAACCAAAGGTGCCACCTAAGAAGCAAAAGAAAATCATGAAAGAGCAAAACAGCTACATTTTCTTGTGAAAAGTAGAAAATATAAAAAAAAAAATATAACCTCTTAAGACACAAGTGTTGAGGGCCAGTTCTTGGAATGAATCTGCAAGGGACTAAATTACAATAAACAAATAAATTCCAAGGATAAGTAACCAAGCACCATTCCAGCAACTTACAGGGCAGCTTGGTGTTGCAATGACTGCAAGAAATATCCAGTTATAAACATACATACATATATTACCTTACATCACAAAACCAGTCTTCACTCCAATTTTTAAAGTTCTGAGAGAGAGAGAGAGAGAGAGAGAGAGAGAGAGAGAGAGAGAGAGAGAGAGAGAGAGAGAGAGATTTAAAATCTCCAGGTTTTTCTGATTAATTTGATATGAAAATGTATGCTGTCTAGGGAAAAAATAAGAATATAGTCATTTGAAGTGGATTACTGTGCTGACAGCCATTTTGAAAAAAAAAAAAAAAACCTTCAAAGTTTTTGCAAACATCTCCAGCATATTTTCCTTAGCAATAGCAACGTATTTCTAACCATACTTCCCAGTTGTTAACAGGACGCAATAATAAGCAGATGTTCAATGCCAGAAAATGAAATTCACATTCTGGTTATTTGCTTTTACTCTTATACAGAATTTGCCTTTAGAAAATGGGAAGAGAAGTGACAAAGTGATGAAAATCAGAAAAAAAACATTTCTCAAATTCTTAACTCACATTGGTGTATGTACCTTATTTACAACCATAAAAATAACAGTAAATAACTCATAAAATCACCACTCATTCTTTCATTTTAATTGTAGGTTAAAAGAAAGAAAAAAATATATGCATACATTGCAAAAAGGCCCGTGATGTAGTCATTGCAGTTTAACAACTCTTTCAGCACAATCACAGTTCTTATTTTTCATTGAACTGTATTAAATCCTTGCAAAGGATAATAGTCTGTGCACTGCATCGAGTAAACAAAAAATCAAATATATGAAAATGAAATAAAAATACCAATCTACTGGCATCGTGATCCAACGTCAGTCACTAATTAATTAAATAAAAAAAGAAAAGGCATAAAAAGGGGCATACATACAAAACATCACCTCGGGCCAGCTCCACTCTGATTGGGTGGATGGCACAAAAATATGTTTGCCATTATAGACTCCTCCAGTTTTATTTAAACATGGTTTAAAACTAACAGCAGTTCATCGCATAATTGCTTTCGACCAAGAACAGTTCATAAAACCATACATCATGAAGAACACTGATCTCAGAACTAAACCCACAGATACTTCAGAAAAAGACTTTTTCAAGTTGATAAACAACAGCTGTTTTGAAATGACTATGGAGAATCCACACAAGCGTAAAGATGTCAGATTGGTCGCCAGAGAGAACATTGCAATTAAGTTGACTTCAAAACCAAATTATCAGGACTTTAAAAGATTTCATGAACAGCTTTTTGGCTTAAGGATGAAAAAAAGTCAAATTGGACAAACCTGTTTTTATTGGGTTTACTGTTTTAGAGCTGTCGAAGCTTTTGATGTTAGAATTTCTTTATGACTTCTTTAAACCATTATATCCAAAGTCCAGAGTATTTTACACAGATACAGACAGTTTTATCCTCGATATCCCTACTGAAGATGTCTATAAAGACATGGAGTCAGAAGTGGCTAGAGGGGCAGGCGGATGGTACGACACATCTGTTTACACTAAAGACACCCCTTTGCATTCAACTGTTAATAAGAAGGTTTTGGGAAAGATGAAGGATGATTTATCTGGAGGGGTGATCAAGGAGTTTATTGGTTTGAGGGCAAAAATGTACAGTCTTTCGAGCCAAACTAACACTATTAAAAAAGCAAAGGGAATATCTCACAGTGTTGTGCAGTCAAACATATCACATGGCAAATACAAAGAAGCATGAAGCATTGTACATAAACAAACTTTTCATCATGACAACGAAAAACTACGATCTAATCTACATGAGACCAGCACAACAGTTGTAAGAAAAAAGCCGCTTGATAGCACCAACACAAAACGAGTATTTGTTGATCCAGAGTATTCATATGCAATTGGGCACTGGAGAACAAAATGAAGAGAGGATGACAAAAAATAATATTTTGTATTATTATATATCTTCATGCAGGAGTTTATATTTTCCCTCAACTTTCGTCAGAAGTGTAACTATATCATCATCTAGTTCAGCCAAATTATTATTAATTGCTACTAAATGTGCTCGATTTTTTTTATCGTTTCAAGAAATTCTTTTTCCCATACCTGAAAATCAAAATTTGGAGTTTTGGGTTGTAAGCAATTGTCTGGCTGTTCTAGCATGAGATTATCGATATTCTTAAATGCTTGTGTATTAACATAATTGTAATCGAATAATTCTTGTATTAATTTTAAGGATTCTTCCTTTGGCATTCTTGCTTTCTTTTGAGCTTCCATTTTAGTTTTAGATAATTGTAAGGATGCTTCCATTTTAGACTCAAACATATTTCTGTAAATATACTAAAAATTAACTAAGCGACTGGAACTGTGTCTGGTGGGATTATCTGCAGTTCTTCCTTTACAAAAGGTCTTTGAGGGGCTGGTTGTTTTGTTGTGTCAGTTTCCTGTAAATAATACACAGGTGGATTCATTTTTACAATTCTTTTTATTTCATATGGATCAACACTCCAAACTGGATCTGTTGCCCTGATACGAGAGTCCCCTTCTGCTTCTCCCGGTAAATAAAGGTACCTTACTTTTAAACCAAATGGTAATAGTTTTCTGGATGAACTGGAGTCTTCAACAACATTTATTGTTTTTTGTTTGATTGCTTGTACTGGTTTTAGCCCTGTTAATTTAAATTCTTCATTATTCATTGCGCGCAGAACTGAGGGCAGTCTTCTAACCCATTCTGTATTGCGAGAATTGTCAATCAGTTCTCTGTGATACTGGTAGGAGAAAAGTCTTTCCGATAACTGTTTGTTAAAGTTTTCTACCAAAGCCTGTGACCTGTGAACTCCTGGAATGCCTCTTTTAAGGGTAACTCTATGTTTTAACATAATTGATTCACTTGGCCTTTAAATTCTTTTCCATCATCAACCTGAATCATGCGAGGATAAGTTAACGGGCCTCGTTGGTATACCAGCTGTATGGTAACAGCAACAGCAGAAGCACTCTTTTGTGTTAATGGTTCCGCATCTTTGTAACTTGAAGCCATGTCAGTTACTCTAAGTGCGTACTTAAATCTTTTTCGTCTAATCGTATCATGGGGTAAATATAGAAGGTCCATTTGATGGATGTCGTTTGGCGTTGTATTCACAAAGTGTGGTCTCTGTAATCATTTAGGCGCAGGTAAATAAATTTGCCAAATCGCTTGTTTAGATAACCATTCTTTTGCTGTTTGTTCACTGACTCCTGATGCTTGGCTTAGCTTTTTAATCGCCGTGATTCCCTTCCAATATCCTTTTGGTGAATACTAGATTTTGTTCATTTTTATTCAGCCAATATTTTGTGCAACACAATACACGGCGGTCATGCCAAAGACAATAAACAATATTTCTTCATCTTTTGTTTTTCTGACGGTTGATAAAAGTCACTGAATTTTGGTGGGGGTGATGTCTCGATTGGTTTGCCCGTTACTAGAAAATATTCTTTTACTGCCTAGTCAACATCTTTGAATGTGTAAGCTGCATGCCCCTGTTTTTTTCAGTTTGTCGTTAATGAAATCTAACAGCGCAATTCTCTGCTTTTCATAAGCGTCTTGTGCTGCAGCTAGTTGCTCCATAGCTTTGTTATGTCTTTTTCTCTCTTCATTAGTTTGTAGTTTACTAAATGTGTAATTGCTTTCGCTAAAAGCAAGCGCATTCACCACTGCGCCACCTATCATCATTACGAGTGAAACCATTTTTATAAATGTATTTAATTTTTTTTTTTTTACATATTTATACTGTCTGGAATTATTCCTTGCTTAACTAGAAAATCTTTCGTAGCAAATGAAGCTGTGATAATAGCAATCAGTTTTGCTGAGTCTTCAAAGTCTAGCTTGCCAAGATCTGCTGGTTTTATTTTTAACAAGCTTTTTCCAAACATTGTGTATCCTACACTTAGGCCTCCAATAACAGCAGAATGGTATACAAGTTTGGTAACAGATTTTTCGGTGCTCATTTAAAAAAAAAACTAAAATAATGATTATATTTAATAATAAAAAATGAATAGTGAAGATCTACTAAACATTCCTGAACTTATGATTACAAATAACCAAGTTGATGACCAAGCTATTATGCCCCCCCCCCCCCCACACACACACACACACACACAAAGAAAGGCTGTATTCTTTGGCAGCATGTGGAAAAACAAAACAGTACCTTGGAAATGAATTCAGCCTAGAACAAATTCCACGGATGTCGCCACAAGACACTGTGAGGTATCACAGAAGATATGAAGCGCAACTGGGGTCAAGAATGGTAAAAAGCGTCGGTCAAACGGTTCTTAGTTTGTACACTAAACTAGTAGGTCGATTTGCGCCCATTGATTCTGAACAAGATTTCATGTATGAAATTTTAATAAAGTCATTAGAGTCTCTAGGATGTGATCTATATTACAGATTTGGAACATTATTATCGCCAGTAATTATGGGATTAATTACTTTTAATAATATTGATTTATTTCCCTTAAAGATGAACGAGACAGAAAAACAGCAGAATCAGAATCAGAAAACGTTGAACCAGGTGGAAAACGTGACCAGTACAAAGCACCCTGGGCGTGTTGCAGCAGGGAAAAAATTATCAAAGGAAAAAAAAGTTACAAGCACAAAAACACTAGAACCACGGCCAGTTGTTTCAATGCCAGCTATAAAAACGCCAGAACAAGAAGTTGATTCAATTCCTAAAACACCAAAGTCGTCATGGAATATTGATACAAAAACAGTTCAGGTCTACATGGTCCTCCAGGGAGGCTTGCTACTTTTTATTTTGCTTTGTTTTTGTCATTCCTGCCATTCGCCCTTTTAACGACTCATACACGTGTGTGTGTGTGTGTGTGTGTGTGTGTGTGTGTGTGTGTGTGTGTGTGTGTGTGTGTGTGTGTTGTGTGTGTGTGTGAGTTTTGATATATTTACATGTCAAAGAAATGAACGTCCAAAAGTATTAAAAGAAACTAGAACAACACAAAATCAAATGAATCATCAAGAAGAAGAAAAAGAAGAAGAAGAAGAAGAAAAAAGAAAAAGAAGAAGAAGAAGAAGAAGAAGAAGAAGAACAACAACAACAACAACAACAACAACAACGCAATAATACTAACGACCACAAAAGTCATTTAATTCTTATGTAACGATTAAAAACCACTGACAGGCAACAATCTGGAACTACCTCTTCCCCTCCCTCTGCTCCACCT
This sequence comes from Conus canariensis, assembly GCA_033310375.1. Taxonomy (NCBI): domain Eukaryota; kingdom Metazoa; phylum Mollusca; class Gastropoda; order Neogastropoda; family Conidae; genus Conus; species Conus canariensis. Next base: position 18,968,008 of record CM065718.1, read on the forward strand.
AGTCCCCTTCCCGTGCGAATATTTTGGACAAGGCTATCAACCGACGTCCTATGTGTAATGTAGACATAATGGTAGTCTCTTCCCGTCTGACTATTGTGAAAAAGACTATCAACCGACGTCCCATGAGTACTGTAGACATAATGGTAGTCTCTTCCCGTGTGACTATTGTGTAAAAGACTATCAACCGACGTCCCATGAGTAATGTAGACATAATGGTAGTCTCTTCCCGTCTGACTATTGTGCAAAAGACTATCAACCGACGTCCCATGTGTAATGTAGACATAATGGTAGTCTCTTCCCGTCTGACTATTGTGCAAAAGACTATCAACCGACGTCCCATGTGTAATGTAGACATAATGGTAGTCTCTTCCCGTCTGACTATTGTGCAAAAGACTATCAACCGACGTCCCATGTGTAATGTAGACATAATGGTAGTCTCTTCCCGTCTGACTATTGTGCAAAAGACTATCAACCGACGTCCCATGTGTAATGTAGACATAATGGTAGTCTCTTCCCGTCTGACTATTGTGCAAAAGACTATCAACCGACGTCCCATGTGTAATGTAGACATAATGGTAGTCTCTTCCCGTCTGACTATTGTCCAAAAGACTATCAACCGACGTCCCATGTGTAATGTAGACATAATGGTAGTCTCTTCCCGTCTGACTATTGTGCAAAAGACTATCAACCGACGTCCCATGTGTAATGTAGACATAATGGTAGTCTCTTCCCGTGTGACTATTGTGCAAAAGACTATCAACCGACGTCCCATGTGTAATGTAGACATAATGGTAGTCTCTTCCCGTGTGACTATTGTGCAAAAGACTATCAACCGACGTCCCATGTGTAATGTAGACATAATGGTAGTCTCTTCCCGTCTGACTATTGTGCAAAAGACTATCAACCGACGTCCCATGTGTAATGTAGACATAATGGTAGTCTCTTCCCGTCTGACTATTGTGCAAAAGACTATCAACCGACGTCCCATGTGTAATGTAGACATAATGGTAGTCTCTTCCCGTCTGACTATTGTCCAAAAGACTATCAACCGACGTCCCATGTGTAATGTAGACATAATGGTAGTCTCTTCCCGTCTGACTATTGTGCAAAAGACTATCAACCGACGTCCTACGTGTAATATAGACATAGAGCTAGTCTCCTTCCCGTGCGAGTATTTTGGACAAGACTATCAACCGACGTTATATGTGTAATACAGACATAGTGTTAGTTTCCGTCCCGTGTGGATGTTTTGGACAAGACTATCAACCGACGTTATATGTGTAATACAGACATAGTGTTAGTCTCCCTCACATGTGAGTATTTTGGACAAGACTATCAACCGAGCTCCTATGTGTAGTATAGACATAGTGCCCACACACAAAAACACACACACACACAAGAACTAGGCAAAAATTCGTCTCAGATGCCAGAATATCACAACTGGCATGCCAATAGCCATTGGTAGGAGGATCAGCAGACCATGAATGGCCAGTGACTTTCAGTTTAAGAGAAAGGTAGACAGAAAAAAAGAGAGAAAGAAAGAAACAAAGAGTGAAACGAAAACATGAGATGGACGCCCCAGTCAGTGGATTTAAAATAAGCATGAAAATCAGAGGTTAAAAATACCCAATGCCCTGAAGAGAAAGAGAAAAAAACAAACAAACAAACAAAAACAGAAAAAGAAAAACACAGGAGTTGCCCTTGTAAAACATGTGAATACAAGTCACTCTAGACTCTGCAATGGCAGAAATGATATTTAAAGCCGCAACAAACGACTGCAGAACAATAACTAAGAGAAGAAAGGAGAGTATAGAACGTGTATGTGTGGAAGGGGGGTAGTGGGTGAGGTGGCAGGGAAAACAACAGCACCCCATCAATGTAATGAAGGAAAAGCAGTACAAATATAAACTGAAAGGCATGCCGCTACCAAAAGATTATACCACAACCATTTGTTTCGTCTTTCAGTTTCGACTACACATCATAGTGCAGTCCAATCCAGTCCAATCCAACACAGTTACATAGTACAGTAGTAGAAAGAGTCAGCCTCACCTTACCAAGTCTGCGCTGCGATGAGGGCGGGTCGACTGAAGGCAGCAATCAGGAAGACAGAGAGTGTAGACGACGGGTCAGCAGGCGGAGTGTAGATGGCTTGAGAGACGGCTTTCCTCCAATATTTATACCGTCTGTCACTTACCTTCATCCTCCTCACGGGGAGAGAGGTGGGCAGATAGAAAAGAAGAAGAAGAAGAAGAAGAAGAAGGAGAGAGAGAGAGAGAGAGAGAGAGAGAGAGAGAGAGAGAGGAGGAGAGAGAGAGAAGAGAGAGAGGTGAGGTGAGGTGAGGTGGGGTATAGGAGATGAGTGTGGGCCTTCCACGTCAATAATATAACAGCTGTCCTCTGTATCTCATATATTTTCGTGTTTTTGTTTTTTTTAGTTAACTTCCCCCCCCCCCCCCCCCCCCCCCCCCCCCCCGACATTTTCCCCACTGAAATACAATACAAAGGGATTAAAGACCACAGACAAACAAAAGTTGTGTGTGTGTGTGTGTGTGTGTGTGTGTGTGTGTGTGTGTGTGTGTGACGTGTGTGTGTGAGTCTATGTGCGTGTGTGTGTATGAGCATGCACATGCGTGTGTGTGTGTGTGTGTGTGTGTGTGTGTGTGTGTGTGTGTGTGTGTGTGTGTGTGTGTGTGTGTGTGTTCGCGCAGGCGCTCAGTCAACTTGCGTACGTCAGTGTGTCGATGGAAGGATGGGGGAAGGGATATAGGGCTGGAGAGGGACGGGTCTCTTGGTCATGTGTGGGCGTGTCCATGGTTATTGCTGGTAAAATCAAAAGAAAAGAATGTCACATGTGCTGCATTTCATTGTCTGCATGTGTTGTAGCCCTAGCCGTCGATCGTACTATCTACCATTCTTCAAATGAATCAAGAACAACAAAGAATGAGATATGTTCTATTCTATCTTTCCTGAGCTGTTGTCGTTTACACAATTTATCTTCAACATATTTGCAAGTTGCATAGAATGCTTGCTTTGATAAAATGTGTTCTGCATATTGCTATGTTGTGCTGAGGATTTGTTACTAATGAAGGCGTGTTTTGTGCCATTTGATAATAAGCAGACTTTAGAATTAAAAAAAAAGAAATCAACCCATGACTAAAACAAATGAATAATAGGGTTAAGGTACAGCAATAAAGGTAAAACACAAGTGCACGCTGATACAATATGAGAAATAGACGGTCTGTGCGAAGGAGCATATGCAGTAACTATTGACACGAAGGATAAAGGGCCAATGTTTGCTGAAGCTGTATGCATCTCGGAAAAATCGATAGCTGCATAACTGTTTTACATCCAGCAATTTGAATTTGTTCAGAAAAAAAGTCAGTCGAGAAAGAGTAGGTGCAATCAGTAAGACTTGCTTTACCTACCCGCAAAATCGGAAACTAAGCAAAGCAGTCGGCCACACCTACGAAACTGATGCTGCTGTCATCACAGCAACCAACCCATTCAAAACAAAACGTGTGGAGAGTAGAGCTGCTATAAACACAGCAATCAGTCTTTCAAAAACAAAATGGTCATAGACCTGCTATCAACACAGCAATCAACCTTTCGAAAACGAAACATTCATAAAGCTGCTATCAATACAGCAATAAACCTTTCAAAAAAAGCGTTCATAGAGATGCTATCAATACAGCAATCAACCTTTCAAAAACAAAACGTTCAAAGAGATGTTATCAACATAGCAATCAATCTTTCAAAAAACAAAAGTTCATAGAGCTGCTATAAATACAGTAATCAACTTTTCAATAACAAAACGTTCATAGAGCTGCTATCAATATAGCAATCAATCTTTCAAAAAGAAAAAAAAAACGTTCATAGAGATCTTCTCAATACAGCAATCAACCTTTCAAAACCAAAACGTTAATAGAGCTGTTATCAGTACAGCAATCGACCTTTCAAAACCAAAACGTTAATAGAGCTGCTATCAATACAGCAATCAACCTTTTAAAATCAAAACGTTAATAGAGCTGCTATCAATACAGCAATCAACCTTTTAAAAACAAAACGTTAATAGAGCTCCTATCAATACAGCAATCAACCTTTTAAAAACAAAACGTTAAGAGAACTGCTATCTACACAGCAATCAACCTTTCAAAAACAAAACGTTCATAGAGCTGCTATCAATACAGCAATCGACCTTTTAAAACCAAAACATTCATAGAACTGCTATCCATACAGCAATCAACCTTTTAGAAACAAAACATTCATAGAGCTGCTATCAATACAGCAATCCACCTTTTAAAACGAAACGTTAATAGAGCTGCTATAAATACAATAATTAACCTTTTAAAAGTAAACTATTCATAGAACTGCTATCAATACAGCAATCAACCTTTTAAAACCAAAACATTCATAGAACTGCTATCAATACAGCAATCAACCTTTTAAAAACAAAACGTTCATAGAGCTGCTACAAATACGTCAACACATCATTAAGCTGTCATAAAAAAATGTGCAATCTGTAGAACTGCCATCAATACAGCATTAACCTATCAATACAGCATTAACCCATCAAAAACATAACGTTCATACAGCTGCCATCAATACAGAATTACCCATCAAAAACATCACGTTCATAGCGCTGCTATCAACACAACAATTAACCATCAAAAATATAACGAACCTTTGCTAGAGCTGGTGTCAATACAACAATACAGCAATCAACCTTTCAAAATCAAAATGTGTACAGAACTGCTATCAACAAAGCAATCAGTCTATCGAAAACAAAACGTGCATAGAGCTGCTATTAATACAGCAAATCAACCCATCCGATACAAAACGTGTATAGAGTGAGCTTCCATTAACACAGCAATCAACCCACCAAAAACAAAATATTAATGGAGCTGTTATCAAGAAAGCAATCATTCCACCAACAACAAAACGTGCATGCGTTTGTCTAAGGTGAACTTAGAGTGTTGTTCTGCATAACGAAAAATCATCATCGTTTACAATTCCTTTCACACGACAATCAACACGACAATCAACATCATCAGTAATTTTATCCATAACGTTACTTACTTACTATTTAGGCCCATAGCTCAAGGGTGAGCATAGGCCATCGACAACACTCCGCCATTGCACTCGGTTCTGGGCTGCTCGCTGAATGCCTGTCCAGTTGGTTCCCTGCCTTTTCATCTCTGCCTCTGTGTCTCGTCTCTAGCTGTTGCAAAGTTGGCCTCTTTTCCTTTTCCCCTGCGAGTTTCATGTCAGGGCTTGGCGTGTGGTGCTGGATGCTGGCTTCCTGAGGGTGTGTCCTATCCAGCCCCACTTCCTCCGCAGAATCAGCAACTGGTTCCTGTCCTGCTTGCTTCCATAGATCTCCATTGCTGATCTTCTCTGGCCATCTGATTTTGAAGATGCGCCTCAGACAGGTGTTGATGAAGGTTTGAACTTTTTTCTGTATAGTCTTGGTCATTCTCCAAGTCTCGCAACCGTAGAGCCTAACTGACTTCACGTTGGAATTGAAGATACGCAATTTTGTCTTCCTTCTGATCTCTCCTGAGGCCCAGATGTTCTTTAGCATGATGAATGCTGCTCGCGCCTTGCCCATCCTGGCTATGATGTCCCGGTCGGTGCCTCCCTGCTTGTCAACTACGCTTCCCAAGTAGACAAAGGAATCTACTTCCCTGATGGGCTCGCCTCCAACTGTGACTGGGCTGCTGTCTGTGGTGTTGATCTTCATCAGCTCGGTCTTCTTCTTGTTTATCTTGAGCCCTGTTCCTGCTGATGTTGTCTCAAGGCGGGTAGTCTTGTCCTGCATCTGTCTGTGACTGTGGGAGAGGAGTGCCAGGTCGTCAGCAAAGTCAAGGTCATCTAGTTGCGTCCAGAGTGTCCATTGTATCCCGTTGTTCCTGCCTGTTGTTGTGGTCTTCATGATCCAGTCGATGACCAGGAGGAAGAGGAAGGGTGACAACAAGGGTGTGAGTGGTGTTCGCCATCGCCTAACAGGCTCGAGGGAACCTCTCTATCATAGATGTAGAATTTGTGACTGTGTTGTGCGGTGATCGTGTGGATTATTAGTATTATTTTCTTCGTTATGGAACGCCCGTCATTTTGGTACCTTTATTGTCTCTCTCTGTTAAGGGACAGATGTGCTACCATTCATTTTTTCTTTCTGACATTTCTGTTTCTCTTCCTCCATTCCGGCTTGTTTGGCTACCGCCCATTCATCCGCGACTTCGCACGTGCAAATCAACTCACTGTTTCAGTCGCCACGCCGCCCGCTAGTATTCACTACAGTAGAGAAGACTTGCTCTCGCTCAAGGATGTTCTTTCTGAATTTCCCCCAACAGTTTGTGACACACTTTGCCATGTTGGATTAATGAACGCTGCACGGAGTCCCTCGTGGAAGAAGAAACGGCGACCATTTCGTGGTGGCCGCAGAAAACTGAAGAAAGGTGAGCCCATTCCAGTGTTAACTTCCACTCGCGCTTGTGTCACTCCTCCATCTGTTTTGACTGAGAAGCCACATAACAAACCCTCTTCTAGAAATCTTGTAAATCTGATTCGCATCAACACTCGCTCTGCTGAAAACCGTTTCTTGGACCGATCTGCTTCTTTCCGCCTATGTGTTTTCAATGCCCAAGCTCTGGGTACTGGAACTGAAAAACGGTCTGCCCTCTCCTACTTCATCCATGACAACAACGTTGATGTCTTCGCTGTGACCGAAACTTGGTTTCGTGCTGAAGGTGACGAAGCTAAGTGCCGTGACATCGCTCCACCCGGCCACCACACCATCTCCTTTCCCCGTCAGTCCCGCGGCGGCGGCATTGCATTTGTCGTCGCTGATTCACTCTCCCCTTTCCTCTCCACCAAGTCCTCCTTCCCCTTCACCCACACCTCCTTCGAACTGGCACAACTCACCCTCACCTTTCCCCACCAAACTTTCCACCTCCTGTGTCTGTATCGTCCCCCTCCAAACCCTAAGAACCGCTTGACTGACTCCACCTTTTTCGATGAACTCCCCGATCTGCTGTCCTACTGCAACTCTCTTCATGGCTCCTACATCATCGCTGGTGACTTCAACATTCATTTTGATCGCCCCTCTGACTCCACCACCTCCAAAGTCATCGACCTCCTGGACTGCTATGGACTGGTTCAGTGTGTCCACGCTCCCACTCACATTCGTGGACACACATTGGATAATATGATCCACAGGGTTGACCAGGCTGTGGTGAGTTCTGTCACTATCGACCACACCCTCCCGTCTGACCATGTCTGCCTCGTAGCTGATCTCCACCTTTTCCGCCCTCCACCTCGCAAAACGTACGTTCAAGCCAGAAACCTCTCCGCAGTCGACATGACTCTCTTCAACGCTGTCCTCCATTCTCACCTGTCTACTTCACCGCCGACCACTCCAGATGACCTCAACTCCCTTCTCCTTCGGCTCCTGGACCAGTACGCTCCTGCCTGTGGCCGTCTTGTCTCCAAGAGGCCACCATCACCTTGGTTCTCCTCCGTTGCGCCTCAGCTGCAAGAAGCCAAGCGTGAAAGACGCAGAGCCGAGAGACAGTGGCTCAAGTCCAGTCTGACAGTTCACAAGCAAATTTTCCAAACTGCCAACAAAATTGTTAACAGCCTTGTTCACGCTACAAAATCTGCCTATTACAATGCCAAAATTCTTGCATGCTCCACATCCAAACAGCTGTATAACATTACTAACACTCTTCTTGGTAAAACTGACTCCTCTCCTCTTCCTTCCAATCTCCCACTTTCTGACCTTCCACAGGTTTTCTCTGACTACTTTGTCAACAAGATCACTAATATTAGGCTTTCACTGGACTCCCTGACTAATACTCATGCACCATTTCCCGATCCCCCTTTCTCGGGAACTTTCCTCACTTCCTTCCATCCTGTTTCTGAGGTCTTTGTAAAGAAAATCATCATGAAATCTAGCATTAAAACCTGTGAACTTGACCCACTACCAGCTTCTTTCCTCACCCATTGCCTTGACACTCTACTCCCTCATATTACCATCATCATCAACCACTCCCTCTCAACTGGCTTCTTTCCTTCTTCTTTCAAATCTGCAATTGTAAGACCTCTTTTGAAAAAGACTACTCTTGACCCTGACAATTTGAAAAACTACAGACCTGTGTCAAATCTTCCGTTTCTTTCAAAAATTTTAGAGAAAGTTGTTCTTGACCAACTGTTAGACCACCTTCATTCCAACAGCCTTGTCTATCCCCTTCAGTCTGCTTACCGCTCTGGACATAGTACTGAGACTGCTCTTCTCAAAATCTGTAACGACATTCTGACTGCCCTTGACTGTAACAATGTATCACTTTTGACTCTCTTGGACCTATCTGCTGCCTTTGACACTATTGACCACTCTATCCTCATTTCCCGCCTACATCACTCTTTTGGGCTTGATGACACAGTCTTGAGTTGGTTTCATTCCTACATCACTGATCGTCAACAAGTAGTTTCTGTCAACGGCCTTTCTTCTAATCCCTCTTGTCTGACCTACGGCGTGCCACAAGGATCTGTCTTGGGCCCTCTACTCTTCATTCTCTACTCTTATCCTGTCTCTTCTATCGTCCAAGAACACCTACTTCAGCATCATTCCTTCTCTGATGACAATCAGCTGTATGTCTCTGGGCCTCTCTCTGAACTTCCTCTCATGATCCAAAACACCCAGTCTTGTGTAGCCAACCTTAAGGACTGGATGACCCGAAACAAACTAAAACTAAATGAAGATAAGTCTGAACTGATCCTGATCACCCCACCAAAACTTCAAAACCACCCTTCTGTTCCGACTTCCATCAAACTTGTTGACTCACCTATCACTCTCTCTCATTCTGCCCGCAACCCCTTCTGTAACTCTTGATCAAACCCTGTCCTTCCAACAGCATGTCAGCAATGTCTGTCGCACTTGCTTTCTTGAACTCCGCCGAATTGCTTCTATTCGCCATCTTCTCTCAGAAAACACAACAAAAGCTCTTGTCTGCGCATTTGTTCTATCCCGCCTGGATTACTGTAACGCTCTTTTGTCTGGCTCTCCCTCTCATCTCATCAACAAACTTCAAAGAGTTCAGAATCATGCTGCCCGTCTCATCTTCCGCACTTCTAAATATAACCATGTTACCCCATTGCTCCGCTCTCTCCACTGGCTCCCTGTTCAGCTAAGAATATCCTACAAGATTGCCTCTCTCTGCTTCAAATCTATCGAGTCTTCCTGTCCTGAGTATCTCACCCACCTGTTACATCTTTACACCCCATCTCGAGCTTTACGTTCCTCATGTGACACTCGTATCTACAGTATCCCCACTGTTCGCACTAAAACCTTTGGTCAACGTTCCTTTGCCTATCAAGCTCCAACTACCTGGAATCAATTGCCTCGCTCTCTCAGATACTCACCCTCACTGCCCACATTCAAGCGCCTTCTCAAAACTCATCTGTTTCCTAGGTAACTTCGTCTTCCCTGTGACCCGACGTTTGCAATGTGTGATGCGAGTGTCTGCTTTGTGTGCGTTCGTGTCTGTGTGAGTGTGTGTTTGCGTGTATGCATGCTTGTGAGTTTGTGTCCTTGCTTTGGATTTTGATGCCTTTTTCTCATGTATGATTGTTATATATTGTGTGATTTGATGTCTGTTGTGATATTGTAAACGCCTAGGGCATTCAATTGATTAGGCGTCATAAATGTTCATAATAATAATAATAATAATAACAGACATCCCTGGCGCACTCCTGTCTTCACCTCAAAACCGTCTGACAACTGGCCTGCATGAGCCACCCTGCTGTTCATGTCCTGATATGTGCATCGTATGAGAGAGATGATCTTCTCTAGTACTCCATAGTGCCTCAGTAGTTTCCACACTTAGTCCCATTCAACAAATAGAAAAACAACCAACAATCCCAATATGATTCGAGACTGCCACGTGTTCACGTGT
>CM065718.1:18980457-18982957 GCA_033310375.1 Conus canariensis
GTGTGTGTGTGTGGTTTGCAGAATGTTGTGTGCTTGATGTGTTTGTGCGTGGTGCAGGCATGTGTGTGTGTGGTGATGTGCTGTGTGTCGTGCGGCGTGTATGTGTGTTTGTGTGTTGTATGTGTGTGGGTTGTATGCATGCGAGGTATGCGTCGTGTGGTGTGTGTGGTGCGTGCGTGCGTGGTGTGTGTGGTGTGTTGGTGGTGCGGCGTGCGGCGGCGTGGTGCGTGCGTGTTGTTGTGTTGGTTTGTGTGTGTGTGGTGTGTTGTCTGCGTCTGGTCGTGCCCCCATTGTTTGTTCGCAGGTGCTGTGTATGGTGGTTTAGTTATGATATGTGAGTGTTTGCGTACATGCACTTTGCTGTGTACAGTCGCAGTATTAGCGACTAAGACGCAGTCAAATCTAGTAAATCATGCTGGTAGACAGGCTGATCGGGATAGAATGTGAAGAACATACTATGCAAACAGTATGTACATCACCACACACACACACACCACACACACACACAAACACACACACACACCACACGCCGTTCGCAATACATAGATTCAGCAATGAATGCGCGCAGTACACACACGTAACACCACGCGAGCGCACGCACGTGCGCGCGCGTGGAACGGACACACAACACACACACCACACCACACACCACACACCACCAACCACACACAACCTATGTGCGACACGTATCACGTGTGAATGCTTTCTCCATTGTTTCTGTTCTGCATCTCTCCTCCTCCTCTCTCTCCTCTCTCTCTCTCCTCTCTTCTCTCTTTGGTTTTCGTGGCACACATCAAACATGTATATTGTTGTGTGTGAGTGTGTGAGTGTGTTGCATGTGTGTGTGTGCTGTGTAGTGGTGTCGTGGTGTCTGGTGTGCTGCGTGTGTATGTTGTTGTGTGTGTGTGTGATCGTATCTATGCTGTGTGTGTGTAGTGTGTGTGATTGTGTGTGTATGCATGTTGTGTGGTGTGTGTGTGTGTGTGTGTTTGCACGAATGATTGGTGCTTATGTGTTTTGGTGGTGCAGGCATGTGTGTGTGTGCTGTATGTGCGTGTGTGCTCCGCTGTATGTGTTTTTGTGTGTGTATTGTGTGTTAAGATGCGCGAGCGTATGCGTCGTGCGTGTGGTGCGTGCTGCGTGCGTGTGTGTTGGTGTGTGGTGTGTGTGCGTGCGGCGTGGTGTGCGTGCGTGCGTGCTGTGTGTGTGGTGTGTGTTGTGGTGTGTGTGTCGTGTGTGTCTGTCTCTGGTCGTGCCCCCATTTGTTTGTTCGCATGTGTGTCTGTGTATGTGTGTGTGTGTATGTGTATGCATATGTGAGTGTTTGCGTACATGCACTTTTGTCTGTGTACATGTCGCAGTATATAGCGACTAAGACGACAGCTCAAAATCCTCAGTAAAATCATGCTGGTAGACAGGCCATGATCCAGGAGGATAGAATGTGAACGAAACACTACATATGCAAAACATGTATGTAACATCACACACACACACACACACACACACACACACACACACACACACACACACACACACACACACACGCACGTTCGCACATACACATAGATTCAAGCAAATGCATATGCGCGCACGTACACACACACGTACACACGCACGCGAGCGCAAACGCACGTGCGCGCGCGTGCGAACGGACACACACACACACACACACACACACACACACACACACACACACACACACACACACACACACACACACATACTGTGCGAACACAGTATCACGCATGTGAATGCTATTTCTCCATTGTTTCTGTTCTGCAATCTCTCCCTCCCTCCCTCCTCTCTCTCTCTCTCTCTCTCTCTCTCTCTCTCTCCTCTCTCTTGCTGTTGTTCAGCTGGCACACCAGTCAAACATGTATATTTATCTTTGCTGATGTCCAAAGTTTTTGCACTAATAACGAACCCGCATTCGCCCACACACTTCGATGATTCAGACGTTTGGTGACTCCCCACACCCCTCCGCCCGTCCTCCTGCGGCTATAACTGACAAAAGCGTCCCGTGAATTAAAAAAGTTGTTCTCTCTCTTTCTGTCTGTCTGTCTGTCTGTCTGTCTGTCTGTCTGTCTCTCTCTCTCTCTCTCTCTCTCTCTCTCTCTCTCTCTCTCTCTCTCTCGGGTCTTGAACTGCGTTCAGTGGAGAAGACACACTTAATTTGCTCTGTAGTTCAAGGATAATTAGTGCTGTTTACGACGTCACTTCCCTGTCTTGGTGTGCGAGCTGCTGAGGTGCTATGCCATGTGGATACCAGGATTTTCGCATGCGATGAGGATTCCTTGTGCCCATTTTTTGTGGCACTCATGCGGAAAAGAGCAGGAAACAGAAACGCCATGCAACAGAATACATTGAAAGTTCGGCGTGTAGCAGACGGTGCCCTCGTTGGTGTTTGACCATCTCCTTGTTTATGGTTAAAATAAAGTAAGGTCTAGCCGATGGACAAAATCTCCGTGAAATTCAACAGGGGGAGGCCTGCCCGCAATGA
>CM065718.1:19010457-19015457 GCA_033310375.1 Conus canariensis
GCTCATCGCTGTCCTCATCACCCAGTCGATCACAAGAGAGAAGATCAGCGGTTACAACAAACATCCCTGACGGACCCCGGTGTTCACTGTGAAGGGTTCCGACACACTCGCATTGTGGATGACGTGACACGCTGTGTCCTTGTACAGGCTCTGTATGATCTTTACCATCTTGAGTGAAATTCCATAGTGTCTCAGAATTTTTCATGTTACTTCTCTGTCCACTGTGTCGAATGCTTTTTTGAAATCGGTGAAATTGATGTAGATTGGTGACTGCCACTCAAGAGACTGCACGATGATGATTCGGAGCGTGGCTATCTGGTCGACACATGATCTTCCTGCTCAAAATCCTGCTTGTTCGTCTCTCAGCTTTTCATCTACACCTGCCCGGATCCTCTCTAGGATGATTCTCGTGAAGATCTTGCTGGGTAGTGACAGCAGCTGTATCCCTCTCCAGTTCTTACACTCGCTGAGATCCCCCTTCTTGAGTATCGTGATGATGTAGCCCTTTTTCCACTCTTTCAGCACTTCTTCCTTTCCCCAGGCCTCTTGAAATAAGTCCATCAGGATGTCCGCCGCGACCGTCGCTTCTGCCCTGAGCACTTCCGGTGTGATGTTGTCAGGTCCTGGGGCTTTCCCGTTCTTCGTCTTTCTGATTGCTTGAACGATTTCTTCTTTGCTGATCGGCCCTAGGTTCACATCCAGGTCTTCTCCTTCCTCGATGAGTGGTGGTGTCTTGACTGGCGTACCGAGTAGCTCGCTAAAGTGTTCCCTCCATCTGTCCAGCTGCTCTGTTGGTTTGCTCAAGATGTTTCCATTCTTCCCTTTCACTGGTCGGTTGGTGTTGGTTTTTCTACCACCCAGCTGCTTAGTGATGGTGTAGAGGGTCTTCATATCATTCTTCTCTGCTGCTTCCTGTGCTTGAGTGGCCAGTCCTTCTACATGGTCTCGCTTGTCCTTTTTGGCACTCGTCTTCACTTCCTTGTCTCGTTTGCTGTACTCCTGTTGAAGACGTTGTTTCTGTGCTCTTGTTCTGACTTGGATCTCTGTCTGTTTGGTCTCTCATCTCTCTTCTATCTTCTGGATGGTTTCTTCCGAGATCCATGGTTTGTGCTGTCGTTTCCTGTATCCTAGCACTTCTTGACTGGTTTCGTCGAAGGCACTCCTCACTCGCTCCCATTTCTTTTCCAGCGAGCCATCCTCCAGGTCTGCGAGGGCCTGGAATCTGTTGTTCAGGGTGATGGCAAACTCCCTCCTCTTTTCTTCTGACTTCAGCTTTATGGTGTCAAAGCGTGGGTGTCTCTGTTGACCTGTATCTTTGTTCCTGGCAATCTTGATCTTCAGCTTGCCCACCAGAAGTATGTGATCTGATCCCAGGTCTGCTCCCCTGCATGCTTTCACGTCTTGTAGGGTCCGTCTCCATCTCCTTGAGATCGTGAAGTGGTCTATTTGGTTTTCAGTGCTCAGGTCTGGTGATCTCCATGTCACTTTGTTTATCCTGCGGTGTGGGAAAACTGTTCCTTCGATGATGAGGTCATTCATCTCACAGAAGTTAGTAAAGAGTTCTCCGTTTTCGTTGATCGTACCCACTCCTTCTGTTCCCATCACATGTTCTCTGCCACTATTGTCACCGCCAACTTTGGCATTCATATCTCCCATCACTATGATGACATCTCTTCTGGGCAACTTATCCAGTACAACTTGTAGTTGTTGGTAGAATTCTTCTTTGGTGTCTTCTTCAGCCACGTTGGTTGGGGCGTAGCAATGTACTATGCTGACCTTCTGAAATTTTGAGAAGAATCTAGCTGTCAGTATTCGTTCGTTGACCGGTTCCCATTCCATCAGGCTCTTGCTTGCTTTCTTGGTCAACATGAGTCCAACTCCATTTCTGTGCACACCCCCCTCATCCGGCGGTCCTGAATACAGCAGTTGGTGGCCCGATGCTAAGGTGACTTTCCCTGATGACGTCCATCTCACCTCACTCAGTCCGAGTATCTCCAGCCTGTAATTGTCCATCTCTCTAGCCACCTGAGCTGCTCTTCCAGTTTCAGACATAGTTCGTATATTCCATACTCCAATCCGTGAGGCGGTCTTGGAGGAGAGAAGTTTCATCGGTGGGTCAGCTTCTTCTTGCCAGAAGGTTTGGCTGGTCCGCTTCATATACTCTCCTCCGGGTCGTTTCCGTAGATCCTTTGAAATTTCTGCAGTGTTGGTTTCTGTAGCAAGCATGGTTTTTTACGTGATGGGGTTGCTGGCCCCACGCACAACCTTCCTCCTTTTTCATCACGGGCTTAGGACCGGCATCGGCGTTGTTAAACATTAAACAATCAGCTGCACTCTCTTAAAAAAGAAAACGTCTCTCTCCTCTCTTTTCTCTCTCTCTCTCTCTCTCTCTCTCTCTCTCTCTCTCTCTCTCTCTCTTTGCTTTTCAGAAACATATTCACCACTGGGAAAGTGCATTTGCATCTAAATGCGCTGCACGGGTTTGCTGACTACTTCTGCCTTGGGGACTTTTAAAAACATACCTTGTACAGAAAGACGAACACGCCCCTCTCTCTCTCTCTCTCTCTCTCTCTCTCTCTCTCTCTCTCTCTCTCTCTCAAATACACACACACACACACACACACACACACACACACACACACACACACACACACACACTTGGTCTAATATCACTTATGGTGAAAAGACGTAAAAACAAAGAACGAACGAACGAACACACACACACACACACACACACACACACACACACACACACACACACACACACCACACACACAACACACAAACACAACAAACACACAACAACACAAACAAGCAAACAACAACACACACACAACACACACACACACACACACACACACACACACACACAAACACACAAACAAACACAACACACACACACACACACACACACACACACACTACAACACACAAAAACACAACAAACACAAACACACAACACAACACACACACACACACACACACACACACACACACACCACACCACACACACACTGGAAAGAAAAGACAGAGACAAGAAACGGTGTCCGAGACAAAGAGAGAGAGAAGAGAGGAGAAGGAGAGAGAGAGAGAGAGAGAGAGAGAGAGAGAGAGAGAGAGGTGATGAGAGGGTGGTGGGTCTGATCAAGGGAGGGGTTGGAGGGGAGAGGTGGGTTTCAGAAACAGATGTTACATTTTCTCTGTGTATGTTTCACCGTCAGCGCACGAGCCCGCACGAGCAGACGTACACGCCTTTCAAGAAGAAGTTGTGTGTGTGTGTGTGTGTGTGTGTGTGTGTGTGTGTGTGTGTGTGTGTGTGTGGTGTGTGTGCGTGTGTGTGTGTGTGTGTCGTCGTCGTCGTCTTCGTCGTCGTTGTTGTTGTCGTTGATATGATGATGATGACGATGATAAGGAGGAGGAGGAGAGGAGGAGGAGGAAAATGATGATGATGATGATGATGTACAAGCATCGTATGTTTGGAAGTGAAGATACATTCTTCGACGAAATGTGTGCAATATGTTTTACATACAGCATAAAAATATTTCCTTAGATGAACTGTGCATACTGTTATTTTCTCAGTCAAGTGTGTTCACCAAAACGGGTTCCTTCCTTCCTTCGGTCGCGTTCTGTATCATTTCATAGTATGTTGACTGACTTCCTTGAGAAGAAATTACCGTATGATACAAAGTAGGTGATGCACAAGGAGAAAAGAACAGAAAACTAAAGGAAATCAGTGATGTAGAACATGAGGCAGAGAGCATCTTGTATCTTTGACACATGTGTAGCAACTGTAGGCACATACGATAAAGCGTCAATATTCGCTTAACTTTCATACATCGTGGAAAAACCGATAGAGGATTAACGGTTGAACAGTCTTCCTTCACACACGTTTAATTTGGGTTCAGTAAAACAAAAAATCAGTTGGGCACTCTCTGCACAACTCTCTCTCTCTCTGTCTCCCCCCCCCCCCCCCCCCCCCCCCCCCACACACACACACACACACATACGCTGCATTGCGAGCATACGTTCGCGGTCAAGAAAAGAAGGTCTGCATTTTTGCTGTCTACATATGTCACATATACTCAGATTACACACACACACACACACACACACACACACACACACACACACACGCACGCACGCACACAGACACACAGACACACACACACACACACACACACACACACACATACACACACGGGCGCGCGCGCGCGCTTGCATTTGTAAACGAGGAATGCTGTTTACACATTAATAAATGATTGAAAGAGTGTTTTTATCAGCCACGCCAAGGAACGTATTTCTGTAGTGTTTTCTGAGTCGGTAACATTAATAAGATGGCATATTTCATTTACGAGAAAGTTATTCGAAACAGTATTTGGAAATTTTATGGTTTGCAGAACAGACACTGAATCCACACAAATAACTGCTTTAAATATTGATTGTGGCAAGTCAATTAAATGTGACAACGCCATAATAACAGCAATCATTTCGGCGACAAATATTGATCTGCTTTTTCCAATGGAATATGTCTTTTCAACCTTAAATCATCGTGACATGTTCTAACAGTGGTTGCGTCAGAACTAAGAAAGAGTGGACAGTTACAGTAAAACATGTTATCCTGAATGGTAAGTAGTGTTGATTCTGCCCAGTTACTGTAAAACATGTTATCCTGTTCGGAAAGCAGTGTTAATTCTACCTAGATTCTTTGGCCTGGCGCTTTACATCTGATGGTTTTCCACCGTGTTTTTGCATAGTCAAAGAGTAATTAAGTTAGGAGGCCGATCGGAAATTAGTCCCTGTTGTCCTACCTTTAACCCTCGCTTCTGGTTTGACTTCAGACTATTTCTTTTTGTACGTTCGATTCATTCTTGCTTTATTCGTCTTTGTTCAGTTTTATTATTGACGTCACAGTGTCTACCCATAACCCCTCAATCTTTCATTGTCTGCCCCCACCCATCCCCTTAAATTTCGATCTTTCCCCCGTATATCTGACTGCATTA
>CM065718.1:19027957-19055457 GCA_033310375.1 Conus canariensis
TTCCGTGACTCGACTTATGACAGAAGACTAAACGCACAAAAATGGCAGCAAAAGGGAGACAAGCACGACAAAGCAGCCATAAAAAACCCTGTTGTCTCCGTTGGAAAAAATACACTGTTCAAAATGGCGAGTTTAATCTCCAGCTACCCTGCTCTTTGTTACAAGCAAAGCGCAAAGCAGCCCACCCAAGGTAGCTAATGAAATATAGAACATTGATAATTCAAAAGCTTGATGCCAACAAATGAATTATTTCGCCAACAATCTGGTCACAATTCCGATATGTTCGCACTGACAACGAAACATTTGTAACCTCAGTAACGAACACCTGTCGAGGTGCTATTTAAATGAAATAAGACTTAGTTTTGAACCAACTGTTCAAACACGGAAAGAAGCGAAGATTTGCAAATTTCGATCGCAATAAGAAGAAAAAGAGAAAGTAGTTACCATAACGGTTTATGGACTGTGGAAGAAAACTGGGTCACCGTTCCGGCCCAACGAAGGATGAACGTCCATGACCACGACTCGAGCGTCTCACCGCGAACTGGACCTCTGATATAATTGTTTCCATCTGGGAATGGGGCAATGGGTATTGTTTTACCCCTACTGGCTCATCCTGAGTCACATTCAAGGGGCATGTCCCCACATTACATCGCAGAGGTATGTCTGAGAGAACGTCCTGATATTCCCTGCACAGCTCCGTGACCGAATACCTCTGTCCTGGCATGAGACTCTGAGCGATCTTCACATCTTTCCAAGTCTCCTCAAGTTGTAGGGCAACACAGGGCATGTTGAAGATGATCGGTGGTGTCTCTGTCCCTTCATCCACAACTGCAAAGCAAAACCCACACCACACACCTCTATTCTTTCATATTTCTTCAGCAGGTTGGCATGGACGAGTTTTTCCTTTCCTCTCACTTGGATGGCATAGTCCCCACCCCCGACACGCCTGATCACCTCAAAGGGTCCTTGCCAGGATAGTTGCAACTTGTGATGTAAAGCAGCAGCAGCAACACCTTGACACCTGGTTCAAACCATTTCTGACGGGCCTTCCTGTCATAGAATGCTTTGTACCGCTTCTGAGCTTGTGAGAGGTTGCGTTGAGCCAAGTCACAAGTAGCCGCAATTCGTTCTTTAAGTTCTTCTTCTTCCTCGTTCGCCATCCCGTTAGATGAGCAGCCCGGTGTCCTCGATGAAGGCTGCCGTCCGTCGCAGTTCCTCCAGGGTGCCGTACAGCTTGGCTTCCATTGCTGTCGGTGTTGGCCAGTACCTTCTCCTGGATGCTGCATACGTCGTGCAGACTTGAAGGATGTGGTCGGTTGTCATTGGTCCCTCATCACAAGGGCACTCTCCACTCTGTCCAATGCCAAATTTTCTGTGCATGTGGTGGAGCAGGCGATTGTGTCCAGTCCTCAGGCGGAAGATCTTGACCTGTTCTTCAAGAACGTACTCTGCCTGCGACCTCGGCTGCTCTTCTATCTCCTCTTAGGTCCACTGATCTCTCAAGATGGCCATGGGTCCTTTGACGGTCCGGCCGTAGAGGAGCTCAAAAAGGGAAAACCCCATACTTTCTTGTGGCACCTCCCTGTACGCAAACAAAACTCCTGGCAAGAAACAGTCCTTTGGTTGCTCTTGGGCCAATTTCCGAATCATCTGCTTCATTGTCCTGTTGAATGTCTCAACGAGTCCACTGGCCTGAGTATGGTAGGGTGTGGTCGTCTCTCGGTGGATCTGAAGAAGTTTGTAGACCTCAGACATCACATCTGAGAGAAACTGTGTCGCCTGATCTGACAACACCTTAATGGGAATGCTGGTCCTCGTCCACATCTCCCATAAGGCTTCTGCTACAGTCACCGCATCAATCCTCTTCAAAGGGGTGGCTTCAGGAAAACGTGTGGCATAATCCACCATTACGAGAACGAAACCGTGACAGTGAGCAGATGCGGGAATGATGGGTCTTATCAGGTCGACACCCACCTTACTGAAAGGTGTGCCGATTAGGGGAAGAGTGCACAAGGTACACTGGTGTTCCGGCATTTAGGAGTAGTCCTCTGGCACACATCTCAGCTGTGGCAATATCTTTTCACATCTCTTGCCACTCCTGGCCAATAGAAATCTTGTTGGATTCACTCCTAAGTTTGGCGCACCCCCAAGTGTCCTGCCACCGGGGTGTCATGTCCCAGCCACATGACGGTTCCTTGGAGGGCTTCTGGTACAACCATTTGGGTAGCAGAAGAGGACGGAGTGGCGAAGCGCTGGTGCAGGAGTCCCTTGCATCTCACACACTGTCCAGTACTCTTTTGGGTGGTCCTTGCTGGTTTCTCTACCAGTGACCTAAGATTATACAAGGTGGAATCCTTCCCCTGCAGGTTGCAAACGGTTGTGGGATCCATGGTCACTGTGTCATGCTGTGAAAAGGCTTTAGGAGGGGCTTCAGTGTTTCTCTTTCCCTCTGCACTTGGGATCGCGTGGTGGCAGCTACAAACACTTCAGGCGGCAACTCAGAAGACACTTCACAACATTGTCCATCCTCAAATCGAACAGAATTGCCAATCAGAACTGAATAAGCCGGACACTGAAGAGCAACTGCCCACACTTTTCCTTTGAAATTGGGAGTAGAACGTCCACAAGCACAGTTGACTGTGTGGCCTGGAACTCAGACTCAATTCCAGAGACCTGGTAATCTTCATCTTGGGGTACTAGATGCTCGTCGATAAAGATGGCTGTAGTTCCGATGTCTCCAATCGCCTGTACTATTTTGCTACACACCACTGAAGCAGTCCTTGATTTCCACTTTGGCGGCCTCGACCCAATAGTCCATGGTACGGTGAAGGCCCTCTCCAAACAGGTGGAAGGTTTCCTTAAAGGATTTCTTCATGGTTCGGAAACGTTTCCTGTATGACTCAGAGGTCAAATGTAGCCTTCGGCAAAGAGCAGCATTTAGCTGTGAGTACAAAGCTCCAGGTGGTGTATCAACAAATGCTTCCTTGGCCTTCACAGTGAGGCTGCTTATCAAATTAAAAGCCTTGCTCTGGTCACTCAGCTGATATATAGTAGCCACCGCTTAGAAGTTTTCGATGTAGGCGTCAATGTTGTCAGTGGCACTATTACACCAGCACGAGTAGTTTAGGCGAGGCTATAGGAGCATCCTCGACCAGGGGAAGATCTGGCAATTCCCGATGGGTGGATCCATGTTTGGATGCAGCTATAAACTCTTTCTTCTAAACTAGACAAGTCTAACTGTTGGACCAGTTCTGATTGCAGTCTCTCTCTTTCCATCTCCAACCGCGTTCCAAAGTTCAACTCTTTCTTCTTCTGTGCTTCTCTTTATCCTTGCTCTCTCCTTTGACATGTTCGGGGGTATGGCTGTCGCGGTTGCTGGGCGTGACATGGGTTGGGTGACGGGGATGAAGTGCAGATGCAGGGTGCAACATGAGTGGGGGTACAGAGAGCGCAGATTTCAGGGCTTGACATGGGTAGGAGCATTGGGGGGATGGGGAGGGGGGCGGGCAGGGGGGGGGGGTGAAGATGCAAGGCGTAGCATGAGTGGGTGGACATGGCGTGCAAATGCAGGGTGTAACATGGGTGGCTGTACAGGGAGCGCATTTTATTACAATCAGCATCATCATCATCATCATCATCATCAGCATCATCATCATCATCATCATCATTATCATCATAGCATTTATAAAGCACCTTGTCAAAGGTTCTAGGCGCTGACAATCCACACTCTCGTGCACGCAACAGACTGGTTGGTGCCGTCTGAAGAGCAGTCGATTCCCATATCGTCCAGTCCATATCGTTCACTCAATTTCCTTTCTTCCTTCATTCTTTCCATTTCTCACGCAGGGTGCATGCTATGTGTAACGTGTCATCCATACTAACGGCCAAACTGGCCTTCTCTTCTGAAAGTTGTTGGTGGGATTTTACGTGTGTGCAAGATGCTATTTTTCAGAAGAAAACATAACTCGAAAGGAATGCTGCTTACGGTACCGAATCGCCTAGCAGACCTGACAGCACACAGCACACAGAACAAACAAGGAAACATGCCCGTTCTGTGTGCTATTTGCTGTCATGTCTGTAGGCGATTCGGTTTCGTAAGCAGCATTCCTTTGGAGTTATGTTTTCTTGTGGGAACAAGAGTTACCCTACTTATTTGTTTATTGTTTACTGTTCCCTGCCTCATTTCATGTTACTTTTAGTTATCAGAGATTTACATGGGTGGTAAGAGGCGTGTGTTTCAGATCATGATATGGGTCGGGGGTGGGGGTGGGGGTGACATGAGTGGAATATGGGGAATACTGATTTAGGGTAAAGGAGGGGAGGGGGGAGGGGTGTGTGTGTGCGGATTTTAGGGCATGACAAAGGTGGGGGTAGGGTAGGGAAGGGGTGGTCGCACAGAGTGCACAGTTTTCAGGGCCTGACATGGGTTAAGGTACAGGGGGCGCGGATTTATTGGGTGTGTGTCGCGCTAACAAAGTTACGCAAATTAGTGAAAGAAATAAAGCGTCATGCCTATGACGTAAAGAGTAACTTTTGAAGACAACGTAAGAATTATAAACTCATTCAGTATGATTACGCAACAAAATAGTTTCATCGTTTTGCAGAACTCCATGCTCCAATAATATAACCCGGTGTGATGTATCATATTTATACATTAAGCAAAATAATCTAGTGATTGTTCTAATATTCAATCTACCAAGTGTTGTATAAAACAATAGCCAACCAGTGAGTGGACGGCGGCGGAATGATTTTATAACGGATAAGCTCAGAAGAGCAAGAAGAAGCAGGCAGTCAAGACAAGGAGAAGATTGCAGTTGAAGGAACAGCGTGTTTGAAGAGGAAAGGAGTGCCCACCCGTATTAGAGCAAGTTCTGGAAGAGGCTGCCCAGTACTTGAACGCCAAGACACAAAGGGGGCGAGATCCTGTGAGCCAGCGACGGGGTATCAGATCGTTGACCCAACGACCGTCACCAGATCGTCGCCAGTGCTTTTCAAACAAGGGTTGAGCTGAGGTAGATACACTCATTTCTTTCACATAATACTTCGATCATATTATTATTCTAGTTTTAATTAATCGATCACACTATCAAATCCGTTTGTACAAGCCGTATTGTTACGCTGCTTCTATCTATAACATAGTATACCACTCGAGTTCTATTCCGAGTTCTGATCTATTTTATTCACTTGTGGTCCAGTGTAACATCATTGCACCATGATCGATTTATTGCCGGGGTAGACTAGATGATCGACATCCTCATCTATCGATCACCCCAGCAGCACCTTATCGTCGTGTGTTGTATTGATCATGCTTTATTTTCAGCCGTCTCCATATCTCATGCAGATCTACTTCTCCTAGCAATATCACGAATGAGGAGCAATGTTATTTTGAAGACATTATACGTACCATATCCCTAGACTGTGGCAAATAATTTTCACAACAATATTGATCAACAAGTGAACGAATGAAATGTAATGGTAACGAGCTATGGAACAATGTGTTCAATGGTGAAAATTTTTTGTAAAGATTTATTTATTTAAAAAAAGAGTGAATGCAGTAGAGAGAGTGAAGGATGACTATGTTCCATACAGGCGGAGCAGGAAGCAGAAAGAAAAATAGTATATTAATGGATCACTAAGTAGCAGCGGTGTGTTGCCTTGCAGGTGTTTATATTTCTTTTAATGTCAACGTCTGGATCCATCAAGACACCTGCTACGTGAGACGAGACGTGGAAGTCACCCTGCAAGTTCATCGGCAGGACGACAACATCGAGATCTCCATTCCACATCACCAATCATCCTTCACTTCACGAGCTGAGTACATTTTATTTTCATCATCCAAGAATAAACCGTGCATCCAAGAAGGTCTTCAGCAACCAACCGCACAAGAACAGTTCAACAAAATTCATAGGAAGAAGTGACATTGCAAAAAATGTGTTTTCCTTTCATTCTTTTCGTTATCGGTTTTGTTTATGTAATAGTAAATAGTGCATTGAGAACATCTTCACGAACCATGCACTTCACCATCGCATCCTTCCCCTCGCCCAGGCCCATCAAAACACATATTCGCCAAATTATCATCAAAACGTAGTGTCATTAAATCATTGTTCATTCTACATCTCGATCTCTGTTGTATATTGAAAGAGAAATGAGGAGTGCGGTTATTCCATTCTTCCGCAAGTCCAACAACTGAATGTGTGTGTGACACGAGTGGGAAAAGAAGCGGGTAAAGATTTAGTGGCATGACAGGGTGGGCGTTTAAAGGGCCGTCGATGTAGGGTGTGACGGGTGGACATATTGGGGTAGATATGGCCCGGATGCCGGGTGCGACATGGATGGGCGTGTTGGGCAGAGTGGCAATGAAGCAGGGCGTGACATGCCTGGGCACACTGGGCAGAGGTGGTGCAGGTAAAAGGCGTGATGTATGGGCGTATTGGGGCAGAGAGGGCGAGGATGAAGGGCGTGATGTGGTTGTCTTATTGGGGCAGTGGAGGAGAGGATGTAGAGCATGACATGGTGGACGTATTTTGCAGAGGGCCGCAGATGAAGGGCCTGACATGGTGGGCGTATTGATGGTGCAGATGAAGTACGTGCCATGGGTGATTTACTGGGGCAGAGAAGGTACAGACGAAGGGCTCGACATTGTGAGTGTACTAGAGCAGAGGGGCGCCGTGCAAGGTGTGACATTGGTGGGCGTACTAGGGCAGAGGAGCCACAGAGGCAGGGTTTGATGTGAGTGGAAGAGGAGGGTGGGTGCAGATGCAGAGTACGACGTGGTGGCGTGTATGCAGGACGTGGATACAGTGCATAACACTGGTGATGGTACGGCGGTTGTGGATGCTGTGCTTGGCATTGTTGGGGGGGGGGGGGGGTCAGGGGGGGAGGTGTAAATACAGGGTATGACATGGATGGGGGGATGGAGGGCGTGGATACATGGCATAACATACGTGGGGATGCGGGGAGTGTGGATTCAGAATGTGACATTGGTGGAAGAACAGGGAGTTAAGATTTTGGGATTTCACAGGGGTGGGGTGGGGGAAGCCTAAGGGGCATGGATTTCAGATAATGATGTACGTTGGGTTATGGGGAAGTGGGAGTGCGTCAATTTCAGGACGTGATATGGATGGGAATAGGAAGGAGGGAGGGGGGGGGGGGCGTTCAGCACCTTACACGGGTGGGGTAGCGAAAGAGTGGGGGAGGCTGATTTCAGGGTGTAATATGGTTATGGGTACGGGAGGCGCGGATTCTAGAGCATGATATTGATAGGGGTAGGATAGGGAGGATGCAGGACGTGACATGGGTGGGCGTACAGGATGCACAGAGTTTAGCGTGTGATATAGGTGAGGGTATAGGACATAACATGAGTGAGGGAACAGTGAGTGAAGATTTCAGGGCCCGACATGTGGACGTATGGAGGTCATCGATGCAGGATGTGACATGGAAGAGGGACAGAAATGATGGGCGTGACGTTGAGCGTACTGGGACAGAGGGGCAGATGAAGGATATGACGTGGGTGGGTGCATTGGCAGAGGGGGCGGATGACTGACGAGACTTGGTGGGCGTTTTAGGGCAGAAGGGGTGGATGAAGGGCGTGACGTAGGTGGGTTATTGGGCAGAGGAGTCGAGGATGAAGGGTCTCACATGATTGGCGTATTGAGTTGGAGAGGTCGCGGATAAAGGGCATGATATGGATGAGCCCACAGAAGCAGAGGGAGCCGTTGAAGGGCGTGACATTGGTGGGCATGTTAAGGCAGAGGGAGCGGTTGAAGGGCGTGACATTGATGGGTGTGTTAAGGCAGAGGGAGCGGTTGAAGGGCGTGACATTGGTGGGTGTGTTAGGACAGAGGGAGCGGTTAAAGGGCGTGACATTGATGGGTGTGTTAGGGCAGAGGGAGTGGTTAAAGGGCGTGACATTGATGGGTGTGTTAGGGCAGAGGGAGCGGTTGAAGGGCGTGACATTAGTGGGTGTGTTAGGGCAGAGGGAATGGTTAAAGGGCGTGACATTGATGGGTGTGTTAGGGCAGAGGGAGCGGTTGAAGGGCGTGACATTGGTGGGTGTGTTAGGGCAGAGGGAGTGGTTGAAGGGCGTGACATTGGTGGGCATGTTAAGGCAGAGGGAGCGGTTGAAGGGCGTGACATTGGTGGGCATGTTAGGGCAGAGGGAGCGATTGAAGGGCGTGACATTGGTGGGCGTGTTTGGGCAGAGGGAGCGGTTGAAGGGCATGATCTGGGTGGGCTTATTGGGACAGCGGAGACGTGGATGTTGTCTCGTTCGTCATGTCTTTAGATGGATTCCCCCGTCTCCTCGACAAAGGTGGCAGTACGTCGCAGGTCCTCCAGTCCTCCGTAGAGCTTCCGGGCCACTGGTATTGGGTCGGGCCAGGTTTTCTCTCTCAGCGCTTGGTGGAACGGGCAGGACTGCAGCAGATGTTCTGTTGTCTGGCTGCCTGTTCTGCAGGGGCACTGCTCTGTGTTGCCGATGCGGAGTTTAGAAAATAGGTGGTGTTTCAGGCGGTTGTGGTCTGTCCTGAGCCTGAAGATGACACTCGTCGAGTCAGCAGGTAGTACGGGTCTGCTCTGTTGTGGCGTGGATGCTGCTGCTTCCACTTGTTCTGCAGCTTGTCCTTGATGATGGTCCTGGATTCGGTGACGCTGGTAGATCTGTCCATCTGCTCCTTTGTAGTGCCCTCCTTTGCCAAGGAGTCAGCAGTCTCATTGCCGAGCACGTTGCAGTGGGATGGAATCCACTGCAGGGTGACTGTGTGACTTGTGCAGAGGGAGGCGAGAGATGAGGACAGATCATTGAGTTCTAAATCTCTGTTGGACTGAAGGGCTTGCAAGATGGACAGGGCGTCGGTCAGGAAGACAGCGTTGTGGCTGGCGTAGGGGCTGACCTCGATGTGGGCTGCTGCTGTTTTCAGGGCTTCTGCTTCAGCTCTGTAATTTGTGGAGTACAGGCCGGTAGTGAGGCAGATCTTTTCTTCTCTGCCTCCAGGATATTGGACATAGACTCCTGCCCCTCCATTTCGAATTGCATCTGCTGCAGAGCCGTCGGTGTAGACGTGAGTCCAGGACTCTTTGGGGAACTAGGTATGGAGGTGTTCAAGGGTGAGGGACTTTCTTTCAGGGCTGCTTTGGGAATCTTTTGGGCCAACACCAGGGATGCTGCACTGGATGAGGGGAGGGGTTCCTTCGCTCCAGGGAGGGACGGCAAGACAACGGGGTATCACTTTGGGGTCATGGTCAAGGATATCTTGATGTTGCCGTTCTAGGATCCTGCTCTGGTGTACGAAGTTCCCTCTCTTCAGCCGTCCTTTTGTTGGCTGGGACAGTCTGTCTTTCATGGGGTGGCCTTGCAGCCTCTTGAACTTGGCAGGAGTTTGGCGTCTCTGCGGTCCTCAAGGGGCTGGAGCTCTGTGATGGTTTCAAGCTCCTGGATTGGCGTAGACTTCATGGCTCCTGTGATGATATGGGCAGCTTGATTCTGAATCTTGCTGATCCGTTCAAAATTGGATTTGGCTGTAGTGCCCCATGCAGTCATGCCATACTCCAGCACTGGCCTGACTCTACCAGTGTACAGTCTCCTGAGGGTCGTATTGTCTGCACCCCAGGTTGTTCCTGCCAGCTTCTTCATGAGGGCAAGGCGTACTTTTGCTCTTAATTCTGTTTTCTCTGCTTGCTTCTTCCACGTCAGGCGTTTGTCAAAGGTGACTCCCAGGTACGTGGGGTTATTTTCAGCAAGCAGAGTTTGTCCATTGATGCCCAGGTTAGCCTTTTGTTCTTTGGGTGAGAGGCTGAAAACAGTGTAAGTGGTCTTCTTGGCATTAATTGTTACCAGCCACTGTTTTGTCCAGGTTTCGAGAACATTCAGCGCCTGCTGTAGCCTGTAGTTGGCAGTTGTGAGGTGCTCTTCCGAGCACCATAGGACAAGATCGTCTGCATAGATGGCTACCTTGGACTTTGCGTGGCACATCTCTGACGATGTCGTTGATAAAGACAAGGAATAGGGTAGGGCTGAGGACACCTCCTTGAGGGACTCCTTCTCTCAGCGTCTTCTTCCGACTGTATGCTCCGTTGACATGGACTCGGGCCTTCCTATTTTTCAGGTACTGCGAGATCCATTGGTACATACAGCCAGTCACACCACTCTTCTGGAGTTTTCTCCGGAGGCCATCCTTCCAGACTTTGTCGTACGCCTTTTCCATGTCTATCCACACCGCCAGAGTATGCTGTTTGTCCTGGAAGCCATCCGCGATCTTCTGGGCTATGTAGGTCACTTGATCCTCAGTGGAATGATGTTGACGGAAGCCTGCCTGCTCTGGAGTGATGATGTTGTTCTTCTCCAGGTTCCAAACTAGCCGCGAATTGATCATACGCTCTAGGAGCTTGCCCACGCAGCTGATGAGGCTGACGGGGCGATAGCTGTCAGCCCTAACTCTGTCTTTGCCCTTCTTATGTATGGGCACCATATCAGCTTCTCGCCAGCTTTGTGGAACAGGTCTTCCAGCTGTTGTTGAAGAGAGTAAGGAGTTTGGTCTTTGCTTTGGTGCCGAGGTGTTTGAGCATCTCGTTGGTGACTTTGTCAGGACCAGAAGATTTTTTGTCCTGTAAAGATTTTGCGGCTTCTTCTAATTCTTTCAGTTTGAAAGGCCTGTCCATGTAATCAGGTTGGTCTTGGTCATCCTGATGATTCTTCATTTCATCATGGACTTGTTGTTTTCTGTCCTCTGTCACAGAGATGTGGCTGGTCTGCTCATAGCTGTCTATGAAGCAGTTCGCTGCCTCTCTCCCTGTCACAATCTCCTGATCTTTTTGGAGCGTGACAGGCACTGACCTTGTCTCTTCATTATTCATGGCTTTGGTCAGTTTCCAAAGTTTGTTGCCATCTCTGTCAAGGTTCAGCTTTTCTGTTTTCTCCATCCAGCTTGTTCTTGCAGCTTGGATGTAAGCCTTTCTGTATTTGGCAGTGCAGGCTTTGCGAGTGATGTTGTTTTCTTGTGTTGGGTTGTTTTCCACCTCCTCTCTAGTCCTTGTCACTTCATCTTCAAGCTCCTGCAGTTCTTCTGTCCAATATGGCCTGTAGTTCTTTCGAGCGCCACGTGGAATTGCCTCTGAGGCTGCTTTCAGGATGGCTTGGTTGAAGGTTTTGGTGGCTCTGTTTATGTTGTAATCGTCCACTTTGATGGTCTTACAATACTCGTCAGAGAGGCCCGCGAACATCTCCCAATCCGCCTTCTTGTAATTCCATCTGGGAAAGGACTTGGCATTGCTTGATGTGCACTGCAGATTGATGGCCAGTAGTACTGGTCTGTGGTCGCTGCCTGCCAACTGGTTCTGTACCTTACTGCTGGTTTTTTGGGCAAGGTCGTCAGTGGCAAAGGCAAGATCTGGGGTGGTCGTGGTGAGCCATCGGAGAGAGAAGAAGGTTGGTGGGTCTTCTGGATCGTTCAGCAGAAGCAGGCTGCTCTCTATCTGCCAGTCCTCCACTTCGTCTCCTCTTCGGTCATTCTCACTGTAACCCCAACAAGTTGAGTGGCTGTTAAAATCACCTACTACTATGCCGTTCTCTGACAGTATGTCCATTTTTCTGTAGAGAGAGCTCTTTGTCTTGTGGGCAGTACACATTGAAGATGTGATGACAGTCTTGTCCACTGTAATCTTGATTCCGTGGATTTCAGCTTCCTGATTTGTGTCCACTGTAAATTCTGAGGCTGGAATATTGTTTTTAACGAGTATCTGCACTCCTCCTTTCGGTCTTCCTTCTCTGTCCATCTTGAAGGTTTGGTAACCTCTGACTCTAAACTTGTGGTTGGGTTTCAGGTGTGTCTCTTGGATACAGGCCACATCAATGTTTTCTGTGTACATTCTCAGTAAGTGGGATCTTTTTGTGGTAGACGCCCTCTGCATTCCACTGGAGAATGCTGAGTGGTCTAGGGGTTTCTCCGGGGTCAGATGTTTTTCGGCCAGTAGCATTTTCCCTCCGCCTCCGATGCCTGGCTCCTCTCACCAGGACGGGGTGACCACCAGTCGCATGGGGTGGGCCCTTTTGAGGCACAGGGCCCGGCACTCTACTAGCCCGGCGGGACTCCTCTAGTAGAGCACCATATCGAAAATCAATGAGGTTGTCCATCCATGACGTAAGATGCGTTGTACTGCCGTTACGCGGAGACGTGGATGAAGGTCGTGACGTGGGTAGGCGTTTTGGGGCAGAGGGGTATGGATGCAGAGCGTGCGTGATACAGACGGAGTATTGGGGCAGAGGGGGCGTGGATGAAGTGCGTGATGGTGGCTGTATTGGGCAGAGAGGGTGCAGATGAAGAGCGTGACGTGGGTGGTGTATTAGGGTAGAAGGGGCTGATGAAAGGCGTGATGTAGTGGGCGCATTGGGTAGAGGGGATGGGCGTGACATGGTGGACGTATTGGGCATACGGGGTCTGGATGAAGGGCGTGACACGGTGGGTGCACTGGGGCAGAAGGGATGCGAGACGGGCGTGACGAGTGGATGCAGCGTGAGAAATGTATAGGCGGGTGACAAGTGGAGCGTTAGGCATAACGGGTGGGCACAATGGGGAGGAGGGAGCGCGTAATCAGGGCGTGAGATGGATGGGAAATGGGGGTCAGGATAGAGGCAGGTGGAAAAAGCGCTAATGCAGGGCGTGACATGAATGAGCGTACGTAGGAGGGGTGGGGATGAGCAAATGAAAACTATGATGTGCGGGGGTATGGGAGACATGGATGCAGGGTATGCCATGCGCACAGGGTCGCGAATGAAGGGCTTGACGTGGGTGGGAATTTGGGGTAGAGGGGGCATGGATGCATGGCGTGCGTGACACGTGCAGGTGTATTGGGGAAGAGCGGAGGGGGAATGGATGAAAGGCGTGACTTGGATGGGCGTATTGGGGCAGAAGGGGCATGGATGAAGGGTATGATATTGTGGGCGTGTTGCAGAGGGAACGCGGATGAAAGGCATGGCTTGGGTGGGCGTTTTCGGGCAGAGGGGGTGCAGATGAAAGGCGTTACATGGGTAGGCGTGTTGGAACAGAGGGGGCGAAGATGAAGGGCGTGACGTGAGTGGGCGTATTTGGGCAGAGGACGTGTGAATGAAGGGCGTGACATAGTGGGTATAGTGAGACAGAGGGTCGGATAAAAGGCGTGACGTGGGTATCTTATTGGGGCTGAAGGGCGTGACATGGTGCGAGTATTGGGCAGAGGGGGTGCAGATGTTTTTGTTGTCGTACCCTTGCTAAAAGACTCCAGGGATCATCTGAACAGCCAAAGTACTTGAACACTGTGGTACAAATGCATCAGCTGGGGATGAGAACATTACGTCTGTGACCGTTTTTGATTACCTCGCCACGTGGGCAGCCACACTCCGACTTCAGGGGATTTTGGAGACTGATAATGTTATGCTAGGAGCTTGTCACAACTGAAGACAATCCCCGCATAACTATGCAGAGCATAACATTTTGATGTAGCCTTGGTGTTCTAGCCTATGTCAATTGGCCTGACACAGCCTTAAGCCAAGGCGGAGGGGGCGCAGATGAAGGGCATGACATGGTGCGAGTATTGGGCAGAGGGGGCGCAGATGAAGGGCGTGACATGAAAGGCGTATTGGCACGGAGGGGGTACGATTAATGTGGGTGCGTTATTGCGGCACAATGATGGATTGTGCGAATGCAAGGCGTGACATGGGTGGGTGTATTGTGACGGAGGGGCTCTGATGCAAGGCGTGACATGGGTGGGTGTATTGTGGCAGTGGGGCTCTGATGCCAGGCGTGACATGGGTGGGTGTATTGTGACGGAGGGGCTCTGATGCAAGGCGTGACATGGGTGGGTGTATTGGGGTGAAGGGACTCTGATGCAAGGCGTGACATGGGTGGATGTATTGCGGCAGAGGGGCTCCGATGCAAGGCGTGACATGGGTTGGTGTATTGTAGCAGAGGGACTCTGATGCAAGGCGTGACATGGGTGGGCGTATTGTAGCAGAGGGACTCTGATGCAAGTCGTGGCATGGGTGGGTGTATTGTGGCAAGGGGCTCTGATGCAAGGCGTGACATGGGTGGGGGTACTGTAGCAGAGGGGGTGCAGGTGCTGGGTGTGACATGGGTTGGAGAGGAGGGTGGGTGCAGATGGAGGGTGTGACATAGCTGGGTGAACTGAATGGAGGGGTTGGGGGAGGGGTCAGACGCAGCACATGAAATGGATGGGCGTAAGGAAGTTGGAGGGAGGGAGAAGGAAGTGTGGTTGCACGTAGGTGGGCGTAGTGGGTTAGAGGAAATGAACGGATAGGGCGTGACATGGTGGGTGTACCAGGGGGTGGGGGGTGTGGGTGGAGGCATGGTGAAGCATGGATGCAAAATGTGACATGGATGGGCAAACAATGTGGGGGGAGGGTGGGGGAGAGGGAGGAGAGGTACTTGCGTAGGGCGCGACCTGTATGGGTGTATGTCGGAGGAGGGTGGGGGCAAGCGAATGCAGGATATGATGTGTGGGGGAACGGGAGACGTGGAGGCAGGTATGCCAGGTGTTCAGTGTCATAAATGCAGAGTGTGACATGATGAGGGTAAGATGCAGAGTGTGACATGGATGAGGGTAAGATGCAGAATATGACATGGATGAGGGTAAGATGTAGAGTGTGACACGGATGAGGGTAAGATGCAGAGTGTGACATGGATGAGGGTAAGATGTAGAGTGTGACATGGATGAGGGTAAGATGTAGAGTGTGACACGGATGAGGGTAAGATGCAGAGTGTGACATGGATGAGGGTAAGATGTAGAGTGTGACACGGATGAGGGTAAGATGCAGAGTGTGACATGGATGAGGGTAAGATGCAGAGTGTGACATGGATGAGGGTAAGATGTAGAGTGTGACACGGATGAGGGTAAGATGCAGAGTGTGACACGGATGAGGGTAAGATGCAGAGTGTGACATGGATGAGGGTAAGATGCAGAGTGTGACACGGATGAGGGTAAGATGTAGAGTGTGACATGGAT
This sequence comes from Conus canariensis, assembly GCA_033310375.1. Taxonomy (NCBI): domain Eukaryota; kingdom Metazoa; phylum Mollusca; class Gastropoda; order Neogastropoda; family Conidae; genus Conus; species Conus canariensis. The sequence continues at coordinate 19,042,949 of CM065718.1, forward strand.
GAGGGTAAGATGTAGAGTGTGACACGGATGAGGGTAAGATGTAGAGTGTGACACGGATGAGGGTAAGATGCAGAGTGTGACATGGATGAGGGTAAGATGCAGAGTATGACACGGATGAGGGTAAGATGTAGAGTATGACACGGATGAGGGTAAGTTGCAGAGTATGACATGGATAAGGGTAAGCAGGTGACAGATGCTGAGTGCGACATGGTGGCGGGTATGGAAGACTCTGATACAGCGTATCACTTCAGTGGTGGCCTGGCGGTCAAAGATGCAGGGCGTGGCATGGTTGGATAGTTGGAGAGACAGGGGTAGAGGAGGTACAGATACAGGGCATGACGTGGGTTGATGGCGCAGATGCAGGGCGTAACATGGATGGAGGTGCAGGGGCCTCGGCAGCAGGGTGTGACATTGGTGGGAGTACAGGGAATGCAGTTTTGGGGCTTTACATGGGTGGGGGTACTGGGCGTGGATTTGAGATAATGTTATAAGTTGGGGTACAGGGAAGTGCAGGGGGAAGGGGGGCTGCATCAATTTCAGGGTATCACATGAGTGGGACTATAGCAGAGGGCGGTAGTTTGGCACGGTTGAAGGGTGTGACGTGGGTGGGCGTATTTGGGCAGAGGGGACATGGAGCAGGGCGTGACGTGGAGGACATGTCGGAGCAGATGGGGCGGACAAAGGGTGTAACAACACTTTAGATTGTCGTCAAACTTGTTCCAAGACTCAACATACTTCATCACAAATTCTTTACGTCACGGTGCATCGCGCAGGCCGTGACGTCATTTTCTTCGGAAGACTACCTGCTCTTATTGTTTATTTTTTGTGTGTTTTTGTGCCACAAGCAGATTTAATATTTCACATATCATTCTTCATTTAAGTTGTGTGTTGTTATTCCGTGAACCAGCATCCTTCGGAAACTGTCAAATACTGTGTTTGTCCAAAATCGTCAAGGAATTTTATTTTCTCATCGCATCCCCAAGATACGAGTATTCATATGCGATGACGAAACTAAAAGACAGTTACTGAAGTGGAACGAGTCAAGAGAGGACACATCGCCAACAGCAGAGAGCCGTTTTGAGAAGAGACATCCCTCCTTGCCCGTACAGCAAGCCTGGAACGAATGAAATTCATTATAGACACTCTCTTGAGGTCTGATGTGCAGTTGAGAACACCAGGGCTTCGATAGATCCTGCCAACAGTACATAATAAGGCTTCGTCAGCCGGACTTGCAGCGATCTAGTCATCCATTGCTGTCAACGGTTTTCTTCCCTCTGTGACCCGCCTTCGTTTTAGGTGCAGCCGCGGATCATCGCCCTACCAGCGTGTCCACCTAAGAGAGCTCCGGTCAGCCTGGACAGATCCCAGCACTGCATCATTGCGGCACCGGCCTCCGGAACGACGACCGTGCAGTTCTGACCGGGAGACCAGCTGGTGACATTGGCGTTGCGAGAGCCTTGGGTCCGCACTCGTCGCATCTACTATTCTTTGAGTGTGGCTACACACTCCGATATTGTGCTATGCTATTAGATTAGAAATATGGAAAAGATGATTTTTGGTTGAATAACTTATTGAATTTATGTATAGTTTGATATGCGAAGATTCTCGCACTGTTTATCAGGGTCCCTGCTCGTAATATGTTCAGTAAACACATTGATTGAGCCTATTCTTATTACAGTCGTACATTGCAAATAATATGTTAATTTAACTTTTCAGATGGGATGCTGTGCACCTGAGGTTGATCGGGTGACATCGATCACTTAATGTTACATCCCATCTACATCTTTACTGTATCATTGTGCCCGCAGTAGACATTGCAAACATGTGACCACACACTAGATTGTATTCATCGGTGTTGTCATGTTTGTCTTAGATCTTGTCATACAATTTGCATAACTACAATAGATCTGCCGGGCAATTTATAACATCGGTGAAGAAATACTCCAATATAAGGCTCCTGTGCAGGTTACGCATTGTGGGCCGATCAATCAGATCTACGCTACGCTACTGTACTTCATGAGGATCCGGACCTGAAGAACTGCAGGAGCAGATAATTTCACTAGTCGTGACGAGGACTGTCTATTATTCCCAGACATTAACACCATAGTGCCCGTGCCAGATAAGGAAAAACTTTTCAAATTTCATTTATTTCACACATTTATTTTCTTTCATTCAAACGCAAAAACGATCATCCAACACGTCCACACACACATTCGTTAATAAATTGTGATTTGTTTATTTTGCTTCTGTCGTGAAGAGTGGGGGCGATCGGTTGGACGTGAAGTTGTTGAGCGATAGGTGAACTGAACAGCCGTCACACCATTCGGCGTGACAAAGGGCATAACGTGGGTGTGTGTATTTCGCAGACGGGGCGTGGATAAAGGCCGTGACATGGTGGGCGTACTAGGGCAGAAGGGAGTGCAAATGACGGGCGTGATGTGGTGGTACGTATTGGGGCAGAAGGGAGCGCGGGCGTGATGTTGTGGGGCGTGTTGGTGCAGAAGGATCTGATGAAGGATGTGAAGTGGTGGGCGTAGTGGGGCAGAAGGATCGGATGAGGGGCGTGACGTGGTTGGGCGTATTGGGGCAGAAGGATTGGATGAAGGCGTGACGTGGGTGGGTGTATTGGGCAGAGTGGATGCGAATAAAAGGCGTGACATGGTAGGGAGTTTGGGGGCAGAGGGGGCGGATAAAAGGCATGACGTGGGTGGGTGTACTGTGGCAGAGGTGTCATGGATACAAGACGTGAGGTGGGTGGGTGTAATGGGGTAGAGGGGGTGCAGATGAAAGGCGTGATGTGAGAGGGTTTACTGAGGCAGAGGGAGCATGGATGCAGGGTATGCATGACACGGGTGGGTGTATTAGGGTAGAGAGGGCACAATAAAGGGCGTGACAGGATGGGCCCATTTGGAAGAGAAGGCACAGATGAAGGGCATGACGTGGTTTGGTGTATTTGGGCAGAGGGGATGGATGAAGGGCGTGACATGGTGGGCGCATTTGGCAGAGAAGGCGCAGATGAAGGGCGTGATATGGTGGATGTATTGGGGCAGAGAGGGCGGATGAAGGGCGAGTTATGATGGACGTATTGGGACAGAGGGGGCTTAGATGAAGGGCGTTGTGACGGGTCTCTGACGTTCCCCGCTCATTATTAGAATATGATTATCATATGCAGGGGAGTATAGACTGAAGCATTCACGTTTTCACAACCAAAATGCGCTCTCGCATAGCCACACGCACTATGTCACTCACATCAGACCCACACAAAGGTGACGGGAAACTAATAACATTTCAAAGAAAATAATCAACTTTTATTTAACTTAACTCCAGGCCTCCATCCGTCACTACACAACACACTTACCTGTATCATACAAAAATGTAAACATCACACAGATAATCTCATAGTCGCATCCCCATTCCATCAATTACTCTTAATTAACCAGGAAAGACAATATTCCACTGTTGCGGTTGCACACTTATAAACTTAAGAACAAATAAACGTTCATAACTTTCCAGCATTCCTTGGTTGACCCGTCAGTTCTCTCATCACTCAGTGTGACTATGGTCGCTGAAGCTGCCACACTATTGTGTCCTCCCAATTGGCCAAATCCCAGCTGGGGGACAATGGCAATGTAGCTTGAGTTGCACCCTCAGACCGGGTCTCCCGGACTCCACTGAACTTCGCCCTCTCCACGGAAAGGGCTCCTGTCGGCGGCTCCCACAGGTCTCTTGCTGCAAACACTCCACCGTTCTCTGGCAGCTCCCTGTCTAGGCCCTAACATGCTGACATATCTTGCTGTCTACTGTCCCTCTGAGACTACAGCAACCTCTACTATCTTACGTCCCCACCCAGGAGACAACTCTCTACCATCCTCGGCTTTGAGGCGACAGCAGACCTTTGCCTCTCGCTGTATTTTCTTGAGCCCTCAGCAAGATGGGATGAGTTCACTTTCCCTCAGTGAGTCACACCTTTCCTGGTTTACTGGGCATCTTATATCCATTCTCAAACAAAAGAGAACCCGAGTTAAACTGGTTCAACCAATGTAATCACTAGCCCACACACATCACAACGATTTGCACCAATAACTCCCCGAGTTATTTTTATTCCACCAATGGAATCACTAGTCACCTACACATACACACCCACCACAGCTGCTAGCACCAACAAGGAATTGGGTACTGGGTGGTTAATGCATAACCTCCACTTCAAACTCATGTTCGATTCCCTGAAGCTACCCATTTCACTGACAGCCCAGACTTCTCCACAAGCCAGGATTGATGCTTCAAGTATTTACTACACTCTGCGGACAACAAAGTGCAAACCATTCAACAGGCCGAAACTTCCCGAATGTGTTACTCCCTCAGGACAAGAATGGCTGAATAGTCACTGTGCCCTGCCTGCAGGCCGACGGTCACTGAACCGTGACGGTCGCCTTCCACGATCGCCTCCCCTCTGACCCACTGTAGCCCCCAGTGAGTAGCTGGTGATAGAGGTGGACGCTCTCCCCACCCAGGACCGGCAGGTCAACATGTACTTGTTACTATTCCCCTGAACAAGCGAATCACTTCCCAGTACTCTCCCTCCTTCAGTATACGACTCGGGGCATTGCCCTCTGGTAATGCCTGAGTTCACACACTTGAAGAACCCAAGGAAACTGATCTCAACATCCCTTAATTTGCCTAAAGGACGGCAGAACATTTGGCCGACTCGTGACAGGCGTGATATGGTGGGCGTTTTGGGACAGGGGGCAGATGAAGGGCGTAATATCGTGAGCGTATTGGGGCAGAGAAGGCGCAGATTAAAGGCGTGATATGATGCGTGTATTGCGACAGAAGGGGTGTGGATGAAGGGAGTGATATGGTGGGCGTATTGGGACAGAGGGAGCTTAGATGAAGGTTTAGATGAAGGACGTGATATGGTGGGTGCATTGGGGCAGAGGAGGTGCAAATTAAAGGTGTGACATGGTGGGTGTATTGGGGCAGAGGAGGCACAGATTAAAAGGCGTGACATGGTGGGTGTATTGGGGTGGGGTGGGGGGGGGGTGAATGAAGGATGTGATGTAGATGGGCGTACTGGGACAGAGGAGGCACGGATGAAGGGCATAACGTGGATGGGCGAACTGGAGTGGGTGGGGGTGGTTGATGGCGTCGATGCACACGAGTGGGCGTAAATTATAAGTGAATCGGGGATGTGGAGAGGAGAAGTGCATGGATACAGATGGGTGGGCACTTGGGGAGTGTGGGGGGGGGGGGGGGTGAGTTGCTCGTATGTGGAGCGTGACATGGGTGGGTGTACAGGAGGGGGGCGTCACACAAGCAGAGTATGACATGGATGGGTGGGAGTACGGGTGTGGGTGGTGACGGGAGAACTGATGCAAGGTGTATCATGGATGGGTGAATGGAGGGGGAGGAGGCGGAGAAGTGCGATTGCAGGGCGTGGCATGGGTGGGCAAATGGGAAGAGGATGCAGATGCTACGTGTGACAATGAATGGGCGCACCCCGGAGCGCAGATGCAGGGCGTGACGTGTGTGGGCGACCAAACCGACTTTGATCATAAACGGAAAGGGCTCTTGTTCAAAATACAGGAATATGGTTTTCCTTTCTCCTGTATTCAAATGCTTCTGCTTTTTGTTTTTTTTGTTTTTTTGTACATAAACGCTCTCACTGACAAGCAAAATTGATATAGAGAGAAAACCAATGAGAGAGAAAGGGCGATTAAGCTGTAAAGGAGAGAGAGAGAGAGAGAGAGAGAGAGAGAGAGAGAGAGAGAGAGAGAGAGAGCAGGCGTTACTTAACATCTGTGTCAAATCAAATCGCCCGTCATCATACTTGCATGCGACTTTGTTTTTGTCACTGTGGCCTCTGACACTGGGGAAAAATTAACATACCGGCACGTGGCCACACAGGGAACATCACGTGACACAAGTTCGTGACTGATGACGGTTAGCACCGATCAAGGGGGATTATCACTGAAAAGGGCCATACGACAGCAATTCAAAAAAAGCACCAAAGATTCATTTGATACACGCAAGTGATGTAGGCACAGCAAGATTAGGTTTTGAAGAACCCACACAAATCAGAGCACTTTACCTTTAATGGTGCTTGGCGGGGGGGGGGGGGGGGGGGGGGGGGGAATGATAGCCATGTTTAATTGAAGGAGATTTTCTTTCTGGCCTTTGGCCCTGAGAAACAAGAGCTGTCTTCCTTATCAGCTTCATCATCCTCATTCAGCTTATATGTATTTTTAGAGAGAGAGAGAGAGAGTGAGAGAGACAGAGAGAGACAGAGACAGAGGCAGAGATAGAGAGACAGAGAGAGGTAAGGTCACATTCTGTGGCCATTCATATCCTCTCGTAATGACTCGGGTTTGTTGGAGTTTTGTTTGTTTGTTTGTTGTTGTTGTTGTTGTTTTCTCAAATGCCCATCTACGTCCAAGAATTGCGGTGAAGTCATATCAGAATTGTCGGCATGAGTGAATTCCTGGGGACTGTCGTCAGATGGAAGCGGAGATGATCTCCAAGAGGAGGCAACCTCTCTGAACACAGCGAAGGCTTCCAAGGGTGAGGCAGGATTGCTCCCAGCTGGTTTGTTTGGCAGGTGAGGACAGTACTTTACTGGGTGTGCAGGTGAGGACAGTACTTTACTGGGTCCCACCCACACCTTCGTGTGTATCTGTATCTCGTTCACCCACGCTGGCCACTCTGTCAGTGACGGCCTCGTCTGTGCCTTCCTTCATGCTCCATCAAAATTGGCACAGCTCACTTTTGTTCCATTCATTTTGCTCAGACCCCAGCCAGCCGCAGAGGACCACCCTTAGCCGACTGCAGAGAACCACCATAGCCGACTGCAAAAGACCACCCCAGCCGACTACAGAGGACCAGATTAGAGTTTCCACCTCGTTAAACTGAATTCTCAAAACAGATATTTCTACACACACACACACACACACACACACACACACACACACACACACACACACACGTCTCAATAAAACAGATTTTCTAAAACACGCCACAGGGATGTCGTTGAAATCTTTCATTCCCGAGAATCTTAGATTAGATCAAAGAAAATATATATATATATATATATATATATATATATATATATTCTATCGTCTATCTATCTATCTATCTATCTGTTATATGTATGCAATAGGTGATGAATTATATTTTGTCATGGAATGTTCATCATACGTTAACACGTATTTGCAACAACAACAAAATTTCTCTCCCCAAAATCTGTTGATAATTTTTTTATCAATTGATGTCTTCTACTGATCGAAAACAAACGCTTCTATTGTCAAAGTATATTACATTATCTCAAGTGTTCTAATTTGTTGGTCTATGTCAACATAACTGGTAATTTATGTTTATTTTGGCTTGTTTGTTTTCCTTTTCCTGTTATTGCTTTAAACTCACCCTTCCCCCATACCCCAAAAGGGGCTAAAGGAATAAACATTTTTCTATTGTTCTCTTGTGCACGATTCGTCGAAACTGTTATTAGAATTAACTTCTTTACGATTAGTACACGGCTCAAGGTCGAAATGCATCAGTCGCAGTCTCGCGTGTGAATTTTCCGCATGCGCCCTACAAGAGAAGAATTGTCAATTTCGCACGCAATCTCGGATGATGGTGAGCGTAAAAAGTTTGACGTCATCGTCTATGCCGTGACCGAATTATGTGAGAAGAGTACCAGCTCGGCGTCTTCGTTTCGTCACGCGTCTCGCCTTGCATTTCGTTCAACAGTGTACTCGTTCGTGGGGTCAGTGACTGACTGTTCTCATTTTTCCTTCACGGTGTAACTTGACCTATCCTCCGTGTCTGGGTTTGCTCGAAGTGGTCTTGATTGTGCTGAGTTGAAATGGCAGACGTTCCTTCGTTTATTAATGGAGGACAAAAAGCGACACTGCCTCATCCTATGTTCGGAAATCTGCACGGGAGATAATCTGTGTCAGAGCATGCGTTCAGTGAGAGTGACCCCCGCCGTTTTTATTGGACAGATGTCATTTGCGCACACGCACAAGACATCTTTGCCCCTTCAGTCGGCTTAACATTAAACCAGTCAACAAAAGGCCAGAGCATGGATGTGAAACGGCGCGTCTATACTGCAGACAATCAACTATCATTAACCTTGCCAGCTCTTCAAAATAATTTTTTTGACTTTCTAGATCTATTTGTTTGAGCAGTAACAGAGAAAAAGCAACTCTGTTTGCGATCGAAAGACAGGCATTTTCTTTGACTGATTATTTTCCGGAACCGATCTACTATCAGTGAAGATTCTGATTTTTTTTTTTTTTTTCATTCTAAAACCGGCTTTTGTAATGCTAGGCTAGTTTAAGGCTAGGGTCAGTTTATATAGTTTAAGGTGAGGATCATTTTATAGTTTAACGTTAGGGTCCGTTTGTATAGTTTAAGGCTAGGGTCGGTTCATAGTTTAAGGCTAGGGTCAGTTTATCTAGTTTAAGGCTAGGGTCGGTTCATAGTTTAAGGCTAGGGTCAGTTTATCTAGTTTAAGGTTAGGGTCGGTTCATAGTTTAAGGTTAGGGTCAGTTCATAGTTTAAGGTTAGTGTCGGTTTATAGTTTAAGATTGGGGCCAGTTTAGCGTCAGAATCATGAATTACTGAGCTGGAGCCGTTCGGTTCACTAAAGAGAGAAGCGTGTTTGCACATTAGAGATGGGACCTCAGACGTCTTCCCATCTTCTATGCACAACATGCATCTCTCTTCATGGCATCAAAGGTTAGGTTTTCTGTCCATACATACACTAAGGGGCTGAATTAGGCTTTGCTGGTTTGGGTAAGATTCTGCCAGAGCAGACAGGCTTATGCTGGATGAGTTGGACGTGCTGATCTGAGCTGAGTCATGTACGTTGTTTCTTGTCTTGTTCTTGTTCATGTTCCTAAGTCATCTTCTGAACATTCATTTCCCACCAATACATTTAAAAGCGCATGCAGTCACACACACACACGGACGCACGCACGCACGCACGCATGCACGCTCGCACTCATGCACTCACGTACACATATTCACACACGCGCGTGCATACAGGCGCTCGATCCTATGCGCACACCCATGTACATTTGTCCATGCCCACATACACACACACACGCGCGTGCGCGCATACACGCACACGCATACACACGAACGCTCACGTGCATACACATACGCACATGCGCATACGCCCATGTACAAAGGCGTACACACATACACATTATATGTACACATACACATGCATATACGTGCGTATGTTCACACAAGCCCACAAATCACACACACATACACACGCACATGCACCTCTGCACACGCATACACACCACACACACACACACACACACACACACACACACACACACACACACACACAAGAATGCACATACACGTGCGCGCGCACACACTCATGCATACGCATACACGTACATCATGCACACACACATGCGCTCGCACACACACACAAACAAACAAACACACACACACACACACACACACACACACACACACACACACACACACACACACACACACACGGGCCCATGCCCATACATCCTACACACACGTGTGCACTCACTACACACACATACAATGACAAAAATGGCACAACCAGTGTGTTAGGCAGCTACTCAAGGTCTGACCAGCGCGTTGGGCTAATGAATAGGTCAGACCTCTGCTAAGTCGTATCCGCCAGACCGTCTTCTTAAATTCGGTCATCTTAATCATTCATTCATTTATCCATCAGCTTTAAATCATGCGCAGTGCGATCTCAAAACTTAATGGATTTGGTGTGGCGTATATGGATTAGTCCGCACGTAGTGACGCCTCCTTGATGAAACTGAAACTAAGCTGAGTGTGGCTTGATTGTGTTAGTTTGGGTAAGACTGTGGCGGAATGGGCAGGGTTTGTTGAAAGGATTGAAGATGCTGGGCTGAGTTAACTGTGGCTTGGCTGTGCTGGTTTGGGTAAGACTGTGCCTGGAATGGGCATAGTTCTACTGGATGTGTTAGGCATGCTGGACTGGTGTAAATATGGTTTGGCTGTGCTGTATTGTATTGTATTGCTTTGCGTTGGGTTTCAGAATGCTGTAATGTCTCGTCTGGGTCATGTATTGCGTTGCATTGTTTAGTACTAACCTGCAATGCGGTATCTCGCATTCATTATGCTGTTTTTGTACTGCATTGCAGTAGTGGGTGGATTTTCCGATGTGCTTCCCATCCCTGGAGAGATTCTCCATCGAACGTGGGAAAGTGGATCGGTGGATAAGACACTGGGTTTGGGAAGCAAAACAGTGCCAAGCTTATACGTGCAGGAGCTTTCTAGGGTGGGAGATGGGGGGGGGGGGGGGGGGGGGGGGGGCAGGCCGATTTTCACACAGAGGAAATGTTTGTGACGATTAGGTTCTACAGTCCGTACCACACAGTGTGTTCTCTCTCTCTCTCTCTCTCTCTCTCTCTCTCTCTCTCTCTCTTCTCTATCTCTCTCTCGTTTGTCCTTCTCTCTCTCTCTCTCTCTCTCTTTCTCTCTCTCTCTCTCTCTCTCTCTCTCTCTCTTCCTCCCCTCTTTCCTTTGTCCCTTCTCTCTCTCTCTCTCTCTCTCTCTCTCTCTTTCTCTCTCTCTCTCTCTCTCTCTCTCTCTCTCTCTCTCTCTCTCCCCTCTCTCTCTCTCTTGTCCCTTCTCTCTATCTCTCGTTCCCTTCTCCTGTCTTTCTTTTGTCCCTCTCTCTCTTTCTCTCTCTCTCCTTCCCTACCCCTCTCTCTCTCTCTTGTCCCTTCTCTCTCTTTCTCCCGTTCCTCTCTCTCTCTCTCTCTCTCTTCTCTCTCTCTCTCTCTCTTCTTGTCCTCTCTCTCTATCTCTCGTTCCCTCCCCCCTCTCTCTTTTGTTCCTTCTCTCTCTCTGTCTCTGTCTCTCTCACTCTCTCTCTGTCTCTCTCTCTCTCCCTCTCTCTTTCTCATTCTCTCTCTGTCTCTCTCTGTCTCTCTGTCTCTGTCTCTCTCTGTCTCTCTCTCTCTCTGTCTCTCTCTCTCTCTCTCTCTCTCTCTCTCTCTCTCTCTTCTCTCTCTCTCTCTCATGTCAGCTAATGAATTCCCTATCCACACTCCTTTCACCCCTCCCTTCCTTCTGGTTCACTCACCTCTCTTTTCATTGAACATCACTCCCCCTCTTCCTCTTCGTTTCTTTCTTCTCTCTATCTCCTCCATATCTTCCTCCCCTCCACCCCCACCACCCCCTCCCGCTCCCTCCCTGCCCCATACTCCCCCTTTTTTTTAACGCAGTCCCTCAAACTCACAAATCATTCAGACGATCTTTTAAACAAATGACGTACTTGAGTTTAAACTCTTGTTACTTTCTCTCGTCAACTGACCACAGTGTCAATCTAAAGAGCTCATCTAGTGCATCTGTGCGCCTGGATTGACAGGCAAGGAACTTGAACTTGTAATCGATTTCATCCATGCCAGCTGTTACCTTACACACACACACACACACACACACACACACACACACACACACACACACACACACACACACACACACACAGAGAGAGAGAGAGAGAGAGAGAGAGAGAGAGAGAGTACTAATGAAGTATATAACTATAAAGATATGCAAAAGGTATGGGAAAAAATGAAAACGATGAAGAATGGGATAAACTTACCCCAATGCCCAATCAAACTGGAGAGTTCAGATATACCCTCTAATCAAGAAAAAGCGGAAGCATTTGCTGATTTGTATGCAAATTGCAGTAGAATTACTGGACTATCAACTGAAAGTAGACAATACAGAAAAAAGGAGGAGGAAAGTAATATCACATCAGATCATAGTTTTAATAAACCTCAATTAAAAAGCTATGTGAATTCAAATATAACACTCGATGAAGTAATTGAATGTATTTCTCCTATGGGTAAAAATAAGACGTCTGTTGGACTAGATGGGATATCTTATAAATTGTTAAAGCATTTACCACAAAATGTAGTTCAATTTTTACATTCTTTGATACAAAAATGCTGGTCTAATGGTGAAATGCCTCTTATCTGGAAACACTCAATTGTTGTCCCTATACATATGCAGGGAAAACCTCGGACTGATAAAAATAGCTATCGACCCATCTCCTTAACATCTCATGTATGCAAGTTAATGGAAAAAATAGTCTCAAGTAGACTAGTTCATTTCTGTGAAAAACAAAACATTCAAAAAAATCAAGCCGCTTTTCGCAAAGGTCGCTCCACTACTGAACATTTAGTCAAACTTACGACACAAATTAAACAGCAGTTTGGCAGACGGAAAAATATTCTAGCAACCTTTTTTGATGTGAAAAAAGCTTACGATCAAGTATGGCATTACCGATTACTCCAAAAACTTCAAAACTACAATATAAATAGTAATATGTATAACTATATACACATTTTTTTATCACAACGTTTCATACAGGTAAGAGTTGGAAGCACATATTCTAAGTCCAGAGAACTTCAGACGGGTCTTCCACAAGGCTCGGTTATTTCACCTATTTTATTCAATATACTTATAGC
>CM065718.1:19062957-19087957 GCA_033310375.1 Conus canariensis
GACTGAGACAGACAGAAAGAGAGAGAAAAAGAGAGAAAGAAAGAGAGACAGAGACAGAGATAGGCGGACAGAAACAGACAGAAAAAGAGAGAGAGAGATACAGACGGACAGAGAGAGAGAGAGAGAGAGAGAGAGAGAGAGAGAGAGAGAGAGAGAGAGAGAGAGAGACCGACAGACGACAGACAGGCAAACAGACAGGCAAGCAGAGAGAGGCGGACAGACAGACGGACAAATGGGTAGACAGACTGACAGACAGACAGACAGACAAAGAACAGAGAGACAGAGAGAAGCAGACAGACAGATAGACAAAGACAGAGACAGACACCGAGAGAAACAAACAGAGAAACAGACAGATAACACAGAGGGACAGACAGACAGACAACATAGACAGACAGACAGAGGGACAGACAGACTGACAGACAGGCAGACAGAAAATAGCTGAGCTGAAACCGATTTAGACTGACTCAACTCAGCAGACGAAGTGCGTGAAGACAGGGAACGAGAGGAAGGGTGGAGGGGTGTGTGGGGTGGGGGTGGGGGTGGGGGTCTTTCCGCTTTAAATCTTCTTGAGATTTAGCGATGAGAGAATTATGCGCAGCGGACAGAGAATAACCAAAGATGTTCTACATGTCTAGGCGACATGCAAGGTGGGGGCGGGGAGGGGGGAGTCACACACCGTTCCAGGGGAGGGGGAGCGGAAGCGGAAGCGGAAGCGGAAGTTTATTCAGTGTAGGCCATAGCCCATTCTGAAGGGGGTACAATATCTTGATAATACACTTTTCAATTAAACAATGAATAGTTAATTATATAACATAACATGACAGATGAGCATTGATCTATCCTAATCGCATTATCCAATACCACTTTAACTGAGTAATACAGTGCGTCTTTTAAATGCTTTGTACAAATATATGCAAACATTCTTCAGTGTTATTTCATTTCGATTTGCCATGAGCAGTACGACATTAAACAGACATGGGTTTCTGAGATATTTAGGGGGGATAAAATCATTTCGCAAATCTTGGAAGGCAGGACAACACAACAAAAAATGCTGCTCATCTTCCGTGGCATTCTTACACAGTGGGCACATCCTAGCACCTTCATCAGCATTAGTATACCGATACTTATGTGTACATATATCAGCTATTCCAAATCTCATCTTTGTCATATAATTCTTTAAGTGTCTGTCAACATCAAGCAAAAGATATGCTTCACAATTTCTAGACGACTTAAATGTTCTATAAAAAGCATACCTGTCACTGTTTTGAATGTGTTCCTCCCATTTTTGCCATCTATTATCGATCAGCCTCTGACGAAGTTCTTTTAAAAAGACTTTGATATTTTCAACACCTTGATTAATCCAAACAAATCCGAACCCATTTTGATACAAAAAATCGCGAATGTCAGATGCCCAACATTTCTTATTTCGTGATTCTAAACTAAGCAACATTTTGTACGCCTTATGTGGTAATCTTTCCTCATTCATACGTAAAATTTTCAACCAATATTTAATACATCGCGAACATGAGTTGATATACAAAGGATATCGGCCTGTATCCCCATATACAAGATCATTTGGCGTTCTAGGCTGCACCCCCAAGAATCTTTTTAAAGCAAATAGGTGAACTTTTTCTATTTCAATAACAGCTTTATCCATGCCCCATATCTCGGCTCCATATTGTGCGATTGGCTGAACTTGAGCATCAAAAAGTTTGAGTAATACAGGTAAAGAACTATTATTAAGCATATACAGTTTTCTCAGTATACACAGTAATGCACGTTTTGCTCTGCTCGCAAGATCCTGACAGGCAGTGAAAAAACCAAGACGTGTGGTAAAACAGATGCCGAGATATTTGTAACAATTCACTACATCCATTGCCTCACCATTCAAAGACCATCTCTCTCTTGCTGCTAAGTATCCCCCTTTTCTAAAAACCACAATACTGCTCTTTTTCATATTTACCTTGAGTTGAAGCCGTGTGGCTATACTATGGAGATTATTTAATTGGGTTTGGAGTCCAACTGGAGTTTCTGATAGCAGAGCGATATCGTCAGCCAGTAGCAAGATAAATAATTCGAGGGTCTCGTGTGACAATGTCGCTCCATGTCGTCCCTTCGCAATGATTTCTGATGCTAATTCGTTTATAAATAGAGAAAACAATACAGGACTACAGGCATCTCCCTGTTTCACACCCTGTGTGCACAAAATACTGTCTGTGAATTCGTTGTTGAATCTTACTTTTGCTTTTACATTAGAATACATACTTCTTATACACTGAAACAGCTTCCCTTTAATACCATTCTTCTGAAGAACTGGCCACAGTAGCTTCCTTGAAATGGAGTCAAAGGCCTTCTCAAAATCAATGAAAGCTACATAGAATTTACGATTTAACGAAAATTGCTTTTGTATTATTGCTAGTAATGTAAACATATGATCCACTGTTGAATACCCTTTCTTGAAACCCGCCTGATATTCGCCGGTTATATTATACTGTTCTACCCATATTTGTAACCTGTAGTTTATAATAGAACTGTACAGTTTGCTGCCGATGTCACATAGTGACACACCTCTATAGTTGCCAGGATCGTTAACATTACCTTTTTTAAATAGTGGTACTATAATTGATTCCATCCAGGCTTCGGGATATATTCCTCTGTGAAAAAGAGCATTGAAAAAGTTAACAAGGAAATCGACAATTATTTCGCCACCATTTTTAAACATTTCTCCAATTAAGCCATCTGGACCAGCAGATTTGCCGTTTTTCAATTTCTTTATGGCAAGTAAAACTTCTTCTTTTGAAATTGGGTTATCAAATAAATTGAGTTCATCTGTGGCTTCTAAATCAGACGCGGTTTCCATTTCTATTGAACTGTCCACATCCTTATCAAGGAGGTTTTTGAAATGCTCATGCCACTCATTAATAGAAATGGATGCATGTACACGAGACCCTTTGGGTGACACCTTATGTACATTCTGCCAGAACGCACTGGGATCATTGACCGAATCAACAAGATTACTTAATAAACAAGTATTATATTCATTTTGCTTTTTCTGTAACAGGTGTTTATATTCTCTCCGTGATTTACAATACTTTGACCTGTCCTCAACATCTAAAGTTCCACGAAATACTTAAGCAGCCTCCTGGCCGAAATCTTAGCTACATGACATTCTACATCAAACCATGCATCTTTACGTTTCCTCTTATCAGTTCTGATCCTTGTTTTCATACACTCAGCTTGTTTTTTCACACAGTTGTTAAACGCATTCAATGCCAAGTTGATATCCACATCAATAAGATTAATTGCTGCTTCGAGTAAAGATTTACTATCTTCACTGCTCATGAGAGCATGAAATATTCCAGCCCTCTGTTCCTGCCAAACAAACTTTTCAATAAACTTACCGTTTTTATTGATATAACCTTGGTTCATATGAAGCTCATCGCCATTATCAAAATTAGCATGTAGTTCCAGAGGCTGATGGTCCGACTCAATGCGTTCTAGTACATATAGAGTACATGATGCCATCATACATACATACAGATCAACAGAGGCCAAAACATAATCATTCACACTATTACCTGTATCAGAAACGTATGTAAAACGACCTTGACGGTCGCCATTACATACTCCGTTTAAAATGCATAATTCTAGATCTGTGCACATGCTTAGCAAACATTTGCCGTACCTGTTCAGTACCTTGTCTTCAGACTCCCTTTTAACACAAAACGATTCGTTTTTTAAAGAGTTATTATACATAGTGTTGTTCATAGTTATATCCTGATGAACATTAGACGTTCTGCTATTAAGGTCTCCGTTTAAAAGTATGTACATATTAGGAAATTCAAATATCTTATCCGTCAGAATATCTTCTAGTGTCCGAATACCATTATCAACATCAAAATGCGAATAATATGGTGAGTTTTCCGGATGTACATAGGTGCACACATACAAAACATCTTTGGTCAAATTGAGTAGACTTTTAGATATTACAAACATAATGACATTGTTGTTATCAACATCAACAGCTCTAACATGTTGCAAAAACTCTTTTTTTATGAGACAAATTATTCCCCCTGATCGTCTTCCTCGATGAGTAAATGGTTGACATGGTTGATGTCAAAGTCTTGGCACTTTGGCAATCTAAGAGTGACAGCTTGGAACGCCTTATGCAGGAATCTCATCTCATTGCCAAACTGGGCACCGTCCACCCTCATGGCATCAACGTCCAAAAGTAGTATGTACCATTCCATCTCTGCAGCTCCAGCCTGAAATATCCCCCACCTACACACACCCATACCACCCTACCTCCCACTGTTTACCTCAGACATAGGTTGCAGCTATCATCATCTTCCCTTTTCCTACACTCTCTGAGTCTCTCCATTTGCTACATCAATCGACTTACTCCCCCCTCCCCCTGCCCTAGTAATGATGTGTGTAGGGGTGTTGGTGGATATGGCGGTTGCTGGGGGTGGAGGTGGGGGTAACCAATGAATAAGGCTGATATTACAAATGGAACACACACACACACACACACACACACACACACACACACACACACACACACACACACACACACACACACACACTCACACATACACACACACATAATAAATAGAATGCTGGCTCCTTTATCGTTGGTCGTGAGGGGGAGGGGGGGGGAGGAGAGAGAGAGAGAGAGAGAGAGAGAGAGAGAGAGAGAGAGAGAGAGATTGTGTATAGGTGTGAATATGTTGCCCCTCCCCCTCCCCCAGTTAGTACGTAAACCCATCCCCTTCTTCCCCTCCACCCTCATAGCATCAACACCTTAAAGTAACATGTACCAACCCACCACTTCAATCTCAGCCCATAATATCCTCCCACAACACACACACATACTACCTTATCTCCCACTATTCACCTCACACACAACTTATAGCTATCTTATTTATGCATTTATTATCATTATTATTATTATTATTTTTAATTATTATTATTATTATTTACTGATTTTTTAATTTATTATTATTTTTAATGTTTCATTTTATTTATTTATTTGATTATTATAAAAATGTATTTTCTAAATATATTTCTGTATCATGCTTTCATTACCTTAACCTTCACTATCGTTGTTAGCAGTATCATTCAGTAATACTATTGCTAGTATTGATACTACCACTGGCATTGACATCACCATCGCCTTCGCCTCTGGGACTGTTGCCACGGCAACCCTGCTGTTTAAGAATCCTCTAACCCACTCTCCTTTCTCCCATACCCATACTTATTGACACTAAGATTGGTAGTAATCTTGTCCCTTTTTTTTTTTTCTCAGTATTTTGACCATTATTAGTATTCCTATCAGTAATATTATTATCTTCATTACGACTTTGACTCGCTCACTATTTCCCTTCCAACAGCCTCGTTCTCATTCAACGCCTAGAGAATGTCAATATGCGGACTCTATTCCACCCATCTTATTTTGCACGAAAACCCCCTTTTCACAAACAAATCTCGTCTATCTCATGCTACTTTTTGCCAAAATTGACACCTTTTTTACAATCAAAATTAACATGCAAAAACCTCCAAAATTGACGTAATCGTTATTTTAAAATGGGGGGCTTACGTGCAATACAAAAAAATGGGTGATATAGGGTCCGCATATTGACATTCTCTCCTGATTAATCTTCTATCTCAAGCACTACTAACAAATCAGAACAAACAACCGGCTTTCCGTCTTGGTTAGTTATTTTTACACACACTGAATTTATAGGTCCTTCAACTAATTCTTTAAACCGGCTGTCTTCACCAAATGTGCTTAACTGATAATCGCAAAACCCCGCCTTAATTGATGGTAGTACTCCTAGAACTGTAGATGGATTGCCATCAAATAAATTAGTACTTGTTTTTAACTCTCGTAAATGGACATACAACATCGGGTTAACGAGAAAATCACATGGTTCATTACCTTCAAATTGATAGATGTTTTCTCTTGTACTAAATTTATAAGATCTGCTAGTACTGTGGAAACCCAAGATTCGCGCAAGGCCTTTAGGAAAAGTGTATTCTCTTTTTTCTTCTAGTGGAAAATGCATTGTAATTCTGAGGTTTGCTTCGTTAATTTTTAGCAATATGCCTAATTCGATAAATACTTCTTTTAAAGAACAAAAGCTGTAATAGCCTTCTGGTATTTTTTCATGAGTTATTTGATTACCCTCTTCATTACTAATATTAATCCAGTTATTCTGAGCTTCTTCAGATATATTAAACCACTTAACTTTAAAACCAATTTTTCTAAGAGCAGCCCTACTATTACTGCGCCTATTGTTAATTGGATACTTTAAGAACACACTTGTGTTTTGCTTGGTTATATAAAGGAACATCCTTTTTAAATCCTTTTTAAAAAATCTATTTAAAAATGGAACCTTTTAAATATAATGAAAGTGCTACTTACGATGTAGGGGGGGTTTATGAGCCCAAATCTTTGGACTTTAGTAGCCTAACCATCGCAGTGGATGAATCATATGGCTTTCTAGTCAGGCTTGTAAACCCACTAACTAGATATTTAAATCCTCCAATAAAGAGTGATAGAGTGCCATCAGCATGGTCAACTCACCCCATGGCTTTTTACCAGAATCAGTTAAATTTTGCCATTTACTGCTCAACCACTGGTTGCGGTGTTTCATATACAAACCATTTAAACCACCCCAACCTCTTAGTAAGGTCAGTATATAACTTTCATGTTTATTATCAGTATAGGCGCATACTAACTGAACTACAAGTACGCCTCCCCAACGACAACGCGTTTAATCCATTTCACAGCCCAATGGACAATAATGCATATGAAAGAATCTGCAACGAATTTAACATTAACCCTTCAAATAACTTTAGACAAAAGTTAGACCGCAATCACGGGTTGGGCACATTGTATTTGTGGGGTCAGCGTAGAGAATATAATTTTGACTACTGGCCCGGCCACACCTCTTTTAAGCCAAACTCCCAAGTTAGATTGGGATCAATAGAACAAAAAACACCCAATGCTTGGACAACATTTATCTTAGATGAAAGTAAAGGCCTAACAATGCCAGGAGTGCAAAGACTTAATGACTCCATACGTACGTACGTTTGGTGTCTATTAGGAGCGCAAGCACAGACCAAGTCTAGCATAGTGGATCAATCTACAGGCTTTGACGCCAGAAAACAATTTCTAGCCAATTTAGAAGATGCTATTAACTCTGCTGTTGATTTGCCTTCCAGCATACAAAGGTACCAAAACGTTCTTTCACATGCTAGGTCAAAGGTTGACTTTGTTGTGGGCCATGGATTATACATGCTGCCTTCTGACCTTAGACTACAGATTGGCATGATACAGAATTATAATAATGAAATTCTCATAGCCGGAGACGACCAAAACTTAGGGCACAATCAAGGCTTAAACACAAGGCCCGCGCCAGCCATTTTTAAAAAAGTATCTAGTCCTGAAAGCGACCCACCACCGCCAGTTATAAGCAGCCCAGAAAGCGACCCCCCGTCCGTTGATGTACCTCACCCCGACAGACACACTAGCGAAAAGACAGCCCTTGTTGTGTTTTTAACTTTTACTGGATTAGCCATACTTTATTTCACTAAAAATTAAACCGGCAGCCAGCACTCCTAACGTCCACAGATGGTCGGCCATATAACCAGCCACTTTGCCTATGGTAGACAAAACCCAACTAACAACACTGCCTATTATGCCAGGCAGAGCATCAAGCGCTTTGGCAGCTAACTTCTTTAATAGGTTTGCCAGATGGTGCAATTGTTTTCTAATCCAGCTTTTACCAGCCTGAGGCGTTGGAGGCGCTACTGACCCTGTTGGCGCACCGCCAGTTAATGCATAAACCAGTGTAGAGATAGCAAACCCAACAGCCGTCAATATACTAACTATTGTAATTCCCTGCTCTCTGAACAGAATTCTTATTCTTTCTGCTAACGTAGTATTTTCATGAAGGAGTCTGTTTATAGTTTCTCTGATTCTGTTTGTTTGAGACGCTATTTTTTCTCTGTTAGTAGACAGCACTTCTAACCTGGCCGCTCTTTCTAGCATTAAATCTTGTATTTTCTGCTGTATTCTAGCCTTTTCCTCTCGCCCTAAATTGTTATCATCTGCATCGGCCAGTTTATTTCTTTCTTCTTCTATCTCTCTCTCTAGCTCACCAAGTTTTGCTAAATTGTTTGTTAGTTCACCCCTTATAGTCTTTAGAGCAGTATTAAGACCCATGATTTCACGCATAGGCAATGGAGAATCATCAATTGTTTTTAATTGTGTCTCCTCATTAAAACTCGTCTCAATTTCTGCTATTAGTTCATCTGCTGTTCGATTTAATTCTTGAAGAGGTATGTTTTGCATTTCAGATCGTGTTGGCAGCCTTTGCCCAAAGTTCTGTAAAGCACTAACAGCCTCAGGCCTTAGATTGCCAATAAAGTTTAACTGCCTTTGGTCAGAAATAGGGAGCTCTCTAAGAATTGTGCTCCCACTTAAAAACTGGGTTGGGTCTGGTTTTGTAGTAAGCCGTACAAGGTTTCCTTTACTAGTTCTTACATACAAATGATTATTTTTATCTGTTGAAAAATTGGAAACCTTAAGTGCTTCTGGCTGCTCTCGCCCCATATGGCTATATAACGATTCAATTCTATCTAACAATCGTATTTGGCCTAATCCTGCTCCTTCAAGTTCTTCTTGCAATGAAGGACTCGGCTCTCTTTCTTCATCTTCTTCTTCAATAGGACTAATCGCGTCAAAATCTTCATCAGCCATATTTATATATTTATTATTTTTTGTTTTATAAAAAATGAATCCATACGGCTGCGACCTTGATCCATTCAGAAAAGCGAAGGAGCCCCATGGCATAAAAGGCATAAGACAGACTGTGCGGGTTGCAAATAATCCATCAACAATTGAGCCTAATGAAATGTTAACAGTAAGATTTAGTGACCTCGGGCCTGACGATGTTATAATGCCAGGCACTGCCAGGCTGTCATTCAAAATAGATATTGAGTCGACGGATCCTAATGCTACTGTCGTTGCTAACCTGGGCAGGGCCATCATTAAAAATATGGTAATTAAACTGGAGGGTAGAGAAGTCTTCTCACTGAGTAGCGCAGACATTTTTAATCTCTATTCTGATCTGTGGCTGCCTAGAACAGAAAGAAAAGACAAAATCTTTCAAGGAATCCAGAGCCCAAACGGCCTTAAGCACAGGCTTAATGCTGCAGATGCAAAGGAAGACGAGGGAGACCAGGCAATAGCGCGAGCATTTAAGAACAGATTTTGCATCCCTCTAGATTTTGAACTGTTAAAAACCCATCAGCCATATTACCAAGGTGCACTAAGAGACAAACTTACTTACGAACTGACATTCAATGACAGCGGGTCTGTTATTCTATCAGACGATCCCTTAGCCAAATACACTGTTAGTAACATCTCTCTTAATTTTGACGTTGTTACTAACCCTGAACTAGCTAGAATAATCTTAAACCAGTATAAAAGTAGGGCGGTTGTTTACTTTGAAAGAGTTTTACACCACAGTCTAGCAATTAAAAACAAGCAAGACGCTGTCTGGGAAATAGCTATAAGCAATTCTTTAAGGTCTCTAAAGGGGGTTCTCTTGCTATTTACTAAACCCTCAGCTCCTTTTCAGAGAGAATCTGAGGTGTTTTTACAACCCAAAAATTGAGCAGTTGTCTTGCACAGTAGATGGTAAGCCTTTTCAGCTGTATTCAGCCGGACTTTTACCGGACCAACACTTTGATGAAATAAGAAAGTTATTCGCCGGAGGCAGACAGACAAGCCCCACAGCCGATCATGTGTGTAAAAAACTTCACCTTCACGATGTAAGACTCGAAGATTATCTAACAGACAAATATGGACTATGGCTGGATTTTAGATCCACGTATGACAACAGACTGCACGGGAGCGGAAGAAGGGTAGGATCAGATGGCATACTCATACAGATTAATAAGGAAGAGGAGGAGAATGGCCAGATACAAATGCACGTTTTTGTGGTTTATGACGCCCAGCTGAACATTGAAGAAAATAGACTGAAAGAAATAGCCTATTAAAACAGATGGATAGTTTGAACTTTTTGCCAAAGACCCGCACTGTTCGCTTATTTGTGGGATTACTGGGTGTGGGAAAACTGTCTTCGTGCTTGATTTGTTACAAACAGTCTACAGATTTCATTACGAGTACATTGTTATATTCTGCACAACCATTAAGCACAACAAGTCTTACAAAGAAAGGCAGTTTGTTTGGACAGACGAGAATATATTTTTAGTTGATCCTACTGACAAGCTAAGCGACTGTTTAGAACATTACTATAGGCTATTTGAGGGAACTGAAACGTTGTTTATTATTGATGACTGTTCAGCCGAACAAGACATTGTTAAAAAAAGAAGGACTCTGTCTAAGCTAGCCTTTAGCGGAAGACACGCATTAGTTTCTGTTTGGCTCTTAACTCAAAAATACAATGCTGTCTTAAAAGACTTTAGATCGCAGTTAAAATCAGTCATCTTATTCTATACTAAGGACCGGGACAGTTTTGAAGAATGTTTAAGTGAAAACTATATAATCAGGGACAGGGATGAACTAAAAAAAATAAAAGAGCAGCTAGAAAAATCTAAGCACGCTAAACTATGCTTACGGACTGACCCGCCAGTTCAATACGTTTGCTTATTATAGATTGCACATTATAGATTGTTTATAATAAATTGCTCATTATAGATTGTTTATTATAGATTATTATAGATTGCTCATTATAGATTGTTTATTATAGATTGCTCATTATAGATTGCTCATTATAGATTGTTTATATTAAATTGTTTATATTAAATTGTTTATATTAAATTGTTTATATTAAAAAGAATGTCTCGAGGACCTGAATCAAAAGCAGAGTTAGCTCCTAAATGCGTTGCAGTAGAGATAAAAGATCTAGCAGATACAACTGACTTTGATCTGATAGGAGTGCCAGGAAATGTTTATGGATTTGAATACACCGACGATGGTGTTTACAAACGAATAGAAATTGAAGATAAAAAACGACAGCAATATCCTACCCTGGAAGAGATAAGAAATCTAAGGGCAAACGATTTTGGCAAACACGAATACAAACTTCATAAACGAGAGAATGCTTGGGCGTTGCTTCCTGACATTAACTGGGATTTAAAATTTGAACTACGAAGCCCCCATGTATACTTTGATAAGAAATACAATTTTAGAAAAGCTTTGAATGAAGGACGCCTTCTTGCTAGCCTAGTCCCAGGAACACAACAGAAAAAGCAGATTGAAATAACCAGGCAGGGCTCTGTATATATGCTGCGGAGAAAGAAGTCCTTAGCTGAAGTGGGGGGTGACACCGTCGGCTTAGAGTTTAACCCAAAACTAGAATCACTGCCTAGAAAAATGACGATGCTTTTTCGCTTATTTATCACTCCAAGGGAGTCTGATCCTAGTTTGCCAGAGCATACGTTAATCAGAGGTGTACAAATAAAGTCTGAAAACTTGGACGGGCCTCTCAGGCTTGTTATTGCTATTACTAAAAACGGGGATGAAATAAACACTTCTGTATCTTCTGACAAAGTCACTGTGATGGTTGACAATGCTAAACTAACAGTGCTTGATTTTATTTTTATTAAGTATGTTGATTTTATTGCGTTTTACTCTGTTGATGAAGTGCTGCCAAAAGGGTTAATAAGAAAATATGTACAAGATTAATCTTAATTAAAAAATTAATCTTAATTAAAAAAATGGATGATCAGGCTCAAAAGTTTAGGTTAGAGCAAATAACTGAACTTCAAGAAGAAATAGAAAGTGACTTGGATAAGTATAGGGCTACTAGAAAGAAATATGCTAAAGTTTTAAATACTCTTTCTTATATAATCACCGGCTCATCAGCTGTAGCGAGCGTAAGTGCTGGGTCTAGCGTTGCTCTTTTAGCTACTGGGGCTGGAGCGCCAGCCTCTTTAGCATTAGGGAGCCTTAGTTTGGGTTTAGGTGCTATGTCTGATTGTGAGTGCTGTTTTAAAAAAAATTAACGCCTAAATTACAAAAGCACACTGCCATTGTAGCCCTAGCATCAGCAAAACTTTGTTCATTAAGACTGAGAATAAGCAAAGCATTGCAGGACGAAAACATTACAGCTGAAGAATTTGAGCGCCTTATGGCTGATGGCGAGGATTACAGGCGACAAAAAACTGAACTTCAAAAGGAGTGGAGAAAGACTTTTACTTCGCAACAGGTAGACACTGAGACAATCAAACAGAACATTGAAAAGCAAGCAAACAATCAGTTAAACCCAAAAATAGACTAAAAAAAATAAGACGTGAACTAAATAAATAAATCATAAGTTTAACAAAAATAAATACTTTTTTTTTTAAAACTAATCGGCACTGTGTTTGGCGGGACAACTTGCAACTCTTCGCGAACAAACGATCTTTTAGGGGCAGGCTTTTTAGACGTAGTAGCACCGCTAGAAGAAAGAGTATCTCTTAAATAATACACGGGAGGGGCTGTTTTCATAATTCTTTCAACTTCATATACATCTACGCTCCATATAGGGTCTGTGGCTCTAATTCTAACATCGCCCTCTGCCTCTCCAGGAGCATACAAGTATCTTACTTTTAGTCCGAACGGCAAGAGTTTTTGATTACCTTGGATGTCTTCAGTAATGCTAATTTTTTTTAATTTGATCGCGTTCACCGGTTTAAGACCCGTTGCTTTAAATTCTTCATTGTTCATGGCGCGTAAGACTGCTGGCAATCTCCTAACCCATTCTGTGTTGCGCGTCCTGTCCATAAGATCTCTGTGGTATTGATTAGATAAACAGACGCTCAGCCAGATTCTTATTAAAGTTTTCTACGAGGGCCTGGGAGCAATGGTTGCCTGGGATCCCTCTCTTAACTGTAACCCGATGTCTTAAAAACAACTGGTTTACAGCTCCTTTAAACTCTTTCCCATCATCAACCTGGATCAACCTAGGATACTTTAATGGGCCTCGCATGTATATTTGTTGTAAAGCCACAGCCACAGCAGTTGAGCTTTTATCCGTTAAAGGCTCAGCATCTTTATACCTTGAAGCCATGTCAACAACTGTAAGAGCATACTTAAACTTTTTTCTTCTAACTTTGTCATGTGGAAGGTACAACAAGTCCATCTGGTGGGTGTCATTAGGAACTGAGTTAACAAATCGAGGCCTTATTATTCTTTTTGGGGCAGGCAGATATATTTGCCAGATCGCTTGTTTTGAAAGCCAGTCTTTCGCTTCTGATTCAGACACCCTAGCAGCTTTACTCAGTTTATCAATAGCAGCCTTTCCTTTCCAATACCCTCCAGGTGAATAATATATTTTGTACTTTGTATCGTCCATAAGAGTCTGTTTTTATTACATTTTTAACAATGTTTTTTAGATCGAATATGCAAGAAGAAAGATTGCTCCCATAGCGCCTATAATAAAGCCTATTTCTACCATTTTCTGATCCTCAGATGGTTCATAAAAGTCAGACAGTTCTGGCGGTGCCGATGTTAGAAACTTCTTTCCTGTCACTAAGTAATATTCATTCATTGCATCATCAACGTCTGTAAATGTGTGCTCTGCATGTCCCTGTTCTCTTAACTTTTTATTAATAAAGTCTAAGTGAGCAATCCTCCTTTTCTCGTAAGCGTCTCTTGCCTTAGCTAAATCTTCCATTGCCTTGTTATGGCGTTCTCTCTCTTCATCAGACCGCAATTTACTAAACATATAATTGCTGCCAGAGAAAGCCAATGCATTAACAATAGCCCCGCCCACCATCAGAACTATTCCAGACATCTTTTTTATAAATGAATGAATCTTTTTTTTTTATAAATCAATATTTTTTAGAATGAATCTTTTTTATAAATCAATCTGCCCTAAATGCATTAATCTTTCTATGCATTGATGTTTTCTGGGATAATCCCCTGTGTAACAAGAAAGTCTTTTGAGGCAATCCCTGCCGTTATTACAGCTATAACCTTAACAACATCATCAATGTCTAACCTTCCTAGATCAGCTGGTCTCATTTTAAACATGTTTTTTGCTAACATGCTATATCCTATACTAAGGCCGCCGATTACAGCAGAGTGGTAAATCGTATTGATGATCTTTGCAGTGCTCATGTTTTTTATTAACTAAAAAAGTAATTAAAATAATCATAATATGAAAGACTGTCTATGTGCTTTTTAATCAGATAATCTTTTGTTGCCAGAGCTAAAAATAAGGCTGTGACTAGTTTCGGCGAATCTTCTATCTTTCCTATGTTGGGCGGTTTTATTCTTAACAAACATTTTGCTAGGGTTGAATAAACTATAACGCCAACAATAGGCACTGCATAATTAACCAGCGTTATACTCATGGTTTTATTTTTTTATTTATTTAATTTTAGATTTAAAAATGACGGCCAAACACAGCGAATCTGATCTAATGATTTTAGTAGAAAATTGTAATGAACTATTTGACGAAACGATGAAAGTGTTAAACATTGATTTTAGTAAATCTGGGTTTGAGAATGATGTAAACAATTTAATCAAAAATCATAGTGAACTATTTGACAAAGCAATCAAAGAGTTAAACATTGACTGTAGTGATTCAGAAAAAGCTAAAGTATTGGCAGGCGTTCTTGTAAGATTAGGGTGTCTTGAAGTATTGCAACGCTTGGGTGAAGAATAAAAGCGCGTTTACTTACTTTTACTTACATTTATTTTTTTTATTTACGTAAATATTGTGGGTTAAAAATGAACCCCACAAGTAAATCCGAGGTTGAAAAACTATATACGTGGGAGGAGATATTTGACGGCAATGAACAATTAAGCAATACGTTTAGTGAAGTAGACATAGACATGAACACGGTCATGTGACATGGACATTATTAACCCTACAAACGTTCAGAAAAGTGTAACACATGCTATTTCTAAAATTCCAGAGTTTCTTCAAATTAACCCGCCAGTAAAAGTCATGTTGGTTGTTCTTATTAATTATATAACCCCCAATGATAGTAGTATGCAAGTCTGGGTTTCAACTATACAGAAAAAAGTAATCAGCTATCGCAACTTTACACCTGGCTGGGATGATTACATGCTTACACAGTTTAACCATGCGATTGAAGAAGCGAAACAGCGCGGCTCCTGTTGGTCTGAAGGAACAGTCCTTGAAATCAAATTAAAACAAACAAAGTTCTATGATATAGTCGGCAATTCTTACCTTCCTCTCCCAAGAGAGTTAGTTCTTAAACGAGCAGTCCTAAACATACATAATTCAGACAACTTGTGTTTCATGTGGTGTGTTTTGGTGCATTTACATCCTGTTAAAAAGCACCCAGACAGAGTTTCCAATTACAGGCAGTATAAAGATAGTCTGAACTTTGATAACATAGACTTTCCAGTAGACATAGACAGCATCGACCAGTTTGAAGAGCAAAACAAACCGACAACCGTAAACGTATACACATGGTCTGTAGTAGACAATTTACAGCCTATAAGAGTCTCCCCCAATGCTCCCCCTTTGGGCGAATCACTTGACAGTCATGTAGACTTGATTCTGTTTGCAGACGGTTCCCAGAGCCATTATGTATTAATCAGATCGATTAGCAGACTGTTAGAATATACATCAAAGCATAAATCTAAACAAGAGCTTTGTAGAAGGTGTTTGGTTAGAATTCCATCTATACAGGCAGCTGACAAACATAAGAAACATTGTAAAAGTTTTGAAGACTGTAAAACCGAAATTATTGCGCCCCTGCCCGGGTCTAGAGTCAGGTTTAAGAATGTACGAAAAATGCAGATGAGCCCATACGTAGTCTATGCTGACTTTGAAGCGATTTTGCCACAGTACTACGGCCCTCAAGAACGGACACAACAAAAAACAACCTTATTATCTCGTCATCAGATCTGTTCTTATGCATTTGTTGCTGTTAGGTCAGACGGCGGACACACACAGCCGGAGATTTACAGAGGCCCCAACGCAGCCGGTCGATTTTTGGAGCAGATGAAACATCTTCGCAATCAACTCTCCAATCGGCTGAACCTTTCAGACATTATGATGACTCCTGAAGATGAAGAACGTTATAAATCAGCCACCCACTGCTGGATATGCAACAGAGAATTATCAGGCGATGCTGTAAGGGACCATGATCACATTACTGGCAAATTCAGAGGGGCAGCGCATAATAGCTGTAATCTTCAACTTAAGGTTGATCCCAAGACATGGAAACTGCCAATCTTCTTTCATAACTTACGAGGCTACGATTCTCACTTTATTATGCAAGCAGTGACTTCTAAATATAAGAGGGTTAGCTGTATTGCACAGTCTTCAGAAAAGTACATGACCTTTACTCTTGACTGTTTATCCTTCTATGACTCTGCCCAGCATCTGATGGGGAGTTTAGATAAACTAGCAGAATCTCTACAAGACTATCCAATCACTAAAAAGTATTTCGACCCATCTTTAGTCCGTAAAGGCGTCTATCCTTATGAATACATGGACTCGTGGGACAAGTTTGACGAGCCGGCGCTGCCACTTAAGGAAGACTTTTACAGCCGTCTTAGAAGAAAGGACATATCTGACGCCGACTATGAATACGCCCAGAAAGCCTGGACAGAATTGCACTGCAAGACGATGGGCGATTATCACGATCAATATTTATTGGCCGACGTGTGTTTATTAGCCGACGTCTTTCAGAATTACAGATCCACTTGCATGAAACACTACGGCCTGGATTCGTCACAGTACATCTCTTCCCCGGGGTTGTCTTGGGATGCATTCTTGAAGTATACAAACGTCGAGATTGACTTAATCTCTGATCTGGATACACTTCAGATGATTGAGGGCGGGCTGAGAGGAGGCATTAGCATGGCCTGTCATCCTTACCGCAGAGCCAACAACAAGTATTTAGACGATTATGATCCAACTAAACCATCCAACTATCTGATGTACTTAGATGCCAACAATCTATATGGGTGGGCCATGAGCCAGGCACTGCCACTAAGAAACTTTGAAATGATAAATGGGCCTCATGAGGTTACTGCCGTGTTGAGTATGCTATCACAGCTTACACCCGATAATCCAGTAGGACTAATCTTAGAGGTGGACTTAGATTATCCCGCAGAGTTGCATGACCTTCATAACGATTTCCCCTTAGCCGCAGAAAGATTAAAGATGAGTCCCACAGAACCGCCTAAACTCGTGCCTAACCTCTTTAACAAAACTAAATATGTCTGTCATTATCGGCTGTTACAGTTTTACTTAAGGCACGGGTTGAAACTTACCGCCGTTCACAGAATAATTACTTTCGACCAAGAGCCTTTCATGAGACCATACATCATGAAGAACACCGATCTTAGAACTAAGGCCACTGATGCCTCAGAAAAAGACTTTTTTAAGTTGATGAACAACAGTTGTTTTGGCAAAACCATGGAGAACGTACACAATCGTAAAGATGTAAGATTAGTTACAAACAAAAAACAAGCAATTAAGCTGACCTCTAAACCTAACTATCAAGACTTTAGAATATTTAGCGACAGCCTGGTTGGCATTATGATGAAGAAACTGAGTGTGAAGGTGGACAAGCCGGTGTTTATCGGATTCGCCGTGCTAGAGTTGTCAAAGTTATTAATGCTTGAATTTCTATACGACTACTTTAAGCCGCTGTACCCAGAATCAAATGTCCTTTACACAGACACCGATAGTTTTATTATGGACATTCCAACTGAAGACTTTTATAAAGACATGGAAATAGAAGTAGCTAAAGGAGCTGATGGGTGGTATGACACATGCGACTATCCTAAAGATTCGCCTTTACACTCAACCGTGAACAAGAAAGTGATTGGAAAGATGAAGGATGAATTTAATGGGACAGTGATACAAGAATATGTTGGCTTACGGGCAAAGATGTATAGCGTTGCTACCCAGACTTCTGTAACAAAGAAAGCTAAGGGCATAGATAAAGAAGTTGTAAAAAAAGAAATAAGTCACAACAACTACAAGCAGGCTCTCTTTGAACGCGAAGTATTTTATCACACAAATGTTAATCTGCGCTCTACTCTTCATCAAGTAAACACAACTGCTGTTAATAAGAAGTCACTAGTTTCTAACAATAACAAGCGAACTTACGTTAGCCCCGAGTTTTCATACGCTATAGGCCCCCGGAGAACTGACTTGTCCGACTTAAGATCTTAACTAGTACTTAACTTAAGATCTTAACTAGTACTTAACTTAAGATCTTAACTAGTACTTAACTTAAGATCTTAACTAGTACTTAACATGACCTGCACTTAACTTGCACTTAACTTGCACTTAACTTGTTATAACTGACTTAACCAGTACTTAGCTTGTACTTAGCCAGTACTTAACAACACATTTAAAAAAAAATAATTTATTAAAAATGGGTCTACAGCAGGAGGTTGTACTTTTTTTGCAGAAGCTGGTTCTTTTACTGTTTTTGTGGGGGTTTATAACTTTGTTGCTAAGTATGGCTTTAGGCGCTTGTATGCTAAAAGCCCTCCACCAACAACAATACTCCCCAGCACATAATAATACATCTTATAGTTTGATTGTGTTGTTGTTGGTGGCGGTGCTGGTGCTGGTGCTGTTGTTGTATTACTATCTAATAATTTTTGTTTTGCTGCTTGGTTTGCTTTTTGCAGTCTGTTCCATTCAACTAGTTTACGACCGGACTCAACACGCCCAGAATTTTTAGACTTAGTAACACTACTCACTTGTGGGACACTCACCTGCGGGACACTCAATTGCGGATTCACTTGTGGGGCACTCGCCTGTAAATTCACTTGTGGGGAATTCACTTGTGGGACATTCTGCTCCTGTGGAGTCTTCTTCTCCTGCTCGCTCATTTTTTTTAGTCTGATTAAAATTAATATGATTAAAATTAATGTGATTAAAAGTAATTAATCCCATGATGAATGGACATAGCAACGTCCCAAATCTATAATACATGTCACATGCAAGAGATTCTAGAGACTTGGTTAAAACCGGATCTTGTGTTAAGTCATATTTTAAATCTTCTTCTGAATCAATCAGCGCTATCTTGCCTACTAACTTAGCATATAAACTAATCATTGTCTGTCCCACTGATCTAACCATTTTTGATCCTAGCTGTGCTTCGTACCTAGCGTAATACTTCTCAACGTCTGATGTAGACAATTGCTGAATCTGTTCAATACTTAGTTCAACGCCTAAATACTGCCTGGTTTTCCCACACGCAGCCAGCGAGTATAATCTTTCTTTATGACAGAGGTCTGCTGCCTCCTCACACTTTAATAGCTCGTCGCAATCCATTTTTAAAAGCAATAAAAAAAATAATTGTAAATTCAGCTGTTATTTATTATTCATAGTCTTTTACTAATCTTAAAAACTGTTTAGGTTTAAAGGTAACAGTTACTCCTTCAGGGTTAGTAGAAGCGGTCAGATTAAAATCTTCAGGGGCTATTTGATCAATTAAAATAGCAAACAACTTTGTAACTGGATGGGGCCAAGAATGCGGTAGTTTACTGATGGCGTTCCTTACGCTTTCTCGCATATCTACGCGCTCAAAAAGCTCCGTAATTAATTCTTCAAACTCTTCTCTATCAACCCCCCAGCTCCTTTCCTGCAACTCCCAATCTCTGAATATATCAATAAGCTCTGCAACTACTCCGGGTTTCATTTTTTAAACCAGATTATAAACACCAATTTAAAAAAATTAAGCAAGCCATTCTTCTTGTTTGCGCAAGAATCAGAAGAGAGAAAGGGTAAATAGTGATTCTGTTGGTAGTAAACTGGGTCAAACAGTCCTGTGTGATCGCTTGACCTACAAAGCTCAGCAGTAAACTGGGTCAAACAGTCCTGTGTGATCACTTGACCGAGTTGATTGAGGTGCTTTGCTTAGCTAGGAGAGAATGTCAATATGCGGACCCTATATCACCCATTTTTTTGTTTTGCACGTAAGCCCCCCATTTTAAAATAACGATTACGTCAATTTTGGAGGTTTTTGCATGTTAATTTTGATTGTAAAAAAGGTGTCAATTTTGGCAAAAAGTAGCATGAGATGGACGAGATTTGTTTGTGAAAAGGGGGGTTTTCGTGCAAAATAAGATGGGTGGAATAGGGTCCGCATATTGACATTCTCTCGCCTTCTTCCTTGCGCTGAACCCTGCGAAGTGATCTGAAGCGATCAAAGCTAAGTGAATTTTCATTGTTTTATTCGTTAATGTCTCACCTGATGAAGACCTAAGAGGTCGAAACGCGTTGTGTTTCGTCTTGTGACTCGTTTGTCCACGTTCTCTGGGCGGTTCGCTAACATTTATTTAAGATTTGTTTAGATTTCCGCCTGCAGTCCTCTCGCTTTGCAACTAGATCTAATTTCTTTTGTTTAATTATCTCATTTCCTGTTTTTATCTTGTCGTTACAGGTTCAACTAGAAGTTCATTCAATGTTTGTGGTGTCACACAAAGACAGGATTCCCTATAGGCTATAAAGGTGTGTCTCCAAAACAAGTTAGGGCTCATGTATCCTGTACCAAATGCTGGTCCATAATTTTCAATTTTTTCGCTGAATGGATATATTTTCGTAACAATGCTGTTCCATTTGTTTGTGATTTTAAGTTTTCTTATCCATAAAAGTTTCAAAGCATTAATATATTTTTTTATGTCGGGTATATTTAAGCCACCTTGCTTTATAGTTTTAATTGTTGTTTTCCTGCTTATTCTATCTTGTTTACCATTCCACACAAAGCTAAAACATATCTTTTGAAGTTTTTGAATTAAGCGGTCAGGTGGGTTGGGTAACAAAATCCAGAGGTGTATGAGCTTAGACAGAATGAGGGACTTGAGAACAGCAACTCTTCCGACTGGTGTTATACTTCTTTGAGACCAAATTTTGAATAATGTTTTAACTTCCGAAAATTTATCGTCATAATTCATGTTTTCACATTGTTTCAAGTCTTGATTAAACCAAACACCGAGTATTTTGAATTGAGAAGGGTTCCGTATGATTTTTAAGATGAGGACAATAATTTTTCTTGGATCATGAAATCATTGCTTGTGTTTTTTCGCTGTTCATGAGGAGTCCTGAAACTCTCCCAAACGTGGTAAGGATGTTAATAGACTGTTCAAAAGAATTTTTGTCGCCATCGTTTACTAATTGAGTGTCATCAGCGAACTGGGATATTTTGTGTCCTACATCATTTATTTTTATGCCTTTTATCTTCTTTTCTTCCTTTATCATTATGGCCAAAATTTCTGCGCATATAATGAATTAGTAAGGAGATATAGGGTCTCCCTGTCTGCATGCTCTTTCTACTTTAAACCACTGAGCAGTCTGGTCATTTACAATAACAGTTGATTTAATATCCTTATAGAATGTTTCTATATAGTGACATATACTTTCACCAAACCCGAAAGCCCTCAGAACGTTCAACATAAAATCCCAATTGAGTGAGTCGAAGGCTTTTTCAAAGTCTATACAGGGATGTTTTTCACATTTAAATAATTAATCAAATCATAAATTAGTCTAATATTGTCGCCCATAAATCTGTTGGCCATGAAACATGTTTGATCTTCACTGATGAGAGATAGTAAAACATTTCTTACTCTTTTTTAAATACACGAGGAAGCTATTTTGTATACACTACATTTAGGAGGGGAATAGGACGCCAATTTTTTATGTATTCTTTGGGTTTGTCACCTTTGAGTATGCAAATAGTTAGTCCCTGCTTCTGTGTTGTTGAAAATTCTCCGTCTTTGTATGATTCATTTACAGATCTTACAACCAGTGGGCCCAGTGTTTTCCAAAAGAATTTAAAGAATTCGGCGCCGAAGCCATCTGTACCTGGGCTTTATCCATGCTTCATATTATTTAAAGCTTCGCTTGCTTCCTCTATAGTGATTTGTCCTTCCAATATTTTTCCTCATCTTCAGATAACTGTGGAATTTTTTTTAACAAGTTTTCTGATTTCACACTTTCAGTTACCTTGTTCTTGTATAAATTTTCGTAAAATGTTTTAACCTCCTTCAAAATATCTTTTTGTTCTTTTATTATTTCATCATCTTTAGTCACTAGTTTAGTCATTTCTTTACTAACATAGTTTCTCTTTTCAAGGTTGCAAAAGTATTTTGATATTTTTTCACCATCTGCAATCCATCTCGCTTTTGATCTTAAAAATACACCTTCCATTTTTTGTTCCCTGATTGCTCTTAGTTCTTGTTTTTTTTTTCTTCAATCATTCTTATTTCAATTTCTGTTTTATTCTCAAGATTTTCAAGAC
This sequence comes from Conus canariensis, assembly GCA_033310375.1. NCBI lineage: Eukaryota > Metazoa > Mollusca > Gastropoda > Neogastropoda > Conidae > Conus > Conus canariensis. The sequence continues at coordinate 19,085,236 of CM065718.1, forward strand.
TCTCAATGCATTTTAAAATCTTGTTCTCTTTTTCTGTTGTTGTTTTCTTTTTCATTTTGGCGTAAGCTATTGATTTCCCTCGAATTTTCATCAACAGAAAATCCAAAAATTTTTTATCTGAAATCTTGAATCTGAGTCCAGATTTTATTAACTCAGACATTACTGGTTGATCTTGTATCGCTGATTGATCAACTGCGTATTCTTTTATAACATCCAGAATTAACTTATTAATTTCGTCTACATATTGCTTATCCTTTAATAGAGACACAGCAAATTTCCAGAATCCTTTGAATTTTTCACTTTTACCAAATTTCAAGCATAGTGTAATCATCGAATGGTCAGACCGATAGCCTGATTCAATGTCAGATTTTTCATGATAAAGATAAAGATAATCAGACAATAGAAAGAAGTCTAGTCGGCTTTGTTTCAGTGGAGTTCGTTTTCGCCAGGTGTATCTCCTACAGTCCGGATTGTCTTCCCTCCATATATCTGCCAATCCTATTTCTTCCGTCATGTTTATGAGTTCTTCTCTTGCTTTCGGATTATTATCTTGTACCTAATTATAACAGTCTAGATGTGGATCCATTGTGATGTTCCAATCACCTACAGCAATAATATTACTAGTATTGTAACTCTTTATAGTTTCTTTAAGTGGATTGTAAAATATCGGACTATCTTTATTAGGCCCGTACACATTAACCAGGAGAAACTGTTTTTCAATACACTAAATGCTACAATTATGAAGTTTCCGTTTTCATCTCGTTGTACATCTGTAATTTTGAATTCAAAATTATTCGAAAACAATACAGCTACACCTCTGGAATTTGAACGAAACGAGGCAAATAAGCATTTATATCCCCATTCTGCAGTTGCATACTTCTCTAGTTTATTAGTAAAATGGGTATCCTATAAACAGTATATTAACATTTTTTTCTGTTTTAAATTGTGAAATACATCTCTACGTTTATGTAAATCACCGAGCCCTTGACAATTTAATGAAGCAATTGTTATGCTATCCATGGCGATTCAGTGAATAATTGTTTCATATATACAGAACTTAAAGCAAAGTAGGCCAAAATGATCAGAAACAAGAATGGAACCCAGCTCATCCAAAAAGCACAGCTTATATAACAATGATTTGCATACAATACATTAATGTACCGTATCCCCTGGTGTGATACGCAAAAACAAACAATGACAAACACAAAGATTGAAAAATATGTACAAGTTGTATGGATTATACGCATGAGAAGTATGATAAATACATAAAAGAAAATCAAAAGCTCCTTGACCATTGCAAGCAGATAATGACGCAACAGCATCTTTGAGGGAATACAAAGATAATTTTTCACACAATCAGATTCATTTTAACGATTAATAGCTTAACTTCTTAAAAAAGGAACAACTTGGATCCAAAGAGTCACAAAGCATTATCATATTTTTAACATTGGCAAAAACGATGACAAACCAGTCAAATTAATGGTTTTTAAATCATGTGAAATACCATTACACCCCTGCGCCCCCCCTCCCCCCCACACACACAATCCCCCTCCACCCCCCCCCCCCCCCCCCCTCCGCCGGACGAAACGGCTTGCTTGGTTTCCCATCTGACACCCCCCCCACCCACCCCCCCCCCCCACCCCACCCCCAACGATTCCATCCACCATCACAAAATTCCACTACGATGACGGGTGCCCACGTGTATCACTGACCGAGAGGTGAGCGATGGTGTGAACACTCATACATGATTTAGGGCGGCGGGGAAGAAGGGGGGGGGGGGGGGGAGAGAGAGAGAGAGAGTTCAGCGTGAGCCGTACTCTCTAAGCCTATCAAATCTACCAACCGGAACACACTCTCGAGGGAGAGAGGGAGAGACAGAGAAAAATAAAAATAAAGTAATTAAAAAATGGTAATCATACTACTACTACTAATAATAATAGTAATAAAGATGAAAGAGAGAGAGAGAGAGAGAGAGAGAGAGAGAGAGAGAGAGAGAGAGAGAGAGCTCAATTTCATCATAGGCGGTATGTATGAAACCTCGGGGAAAAGGGGGGGGGGGGAGGGGAAGTACAACATACTACCTTTTGCTTAGGAAAAGTCCTTCCCACTTCCCCATACCCACCCCCTTCAAATTTACCGTTTCATGTGTCGATGTGTCATTGAAGATTCTTAAAGGGTTTGTGCGTGTGTATATGTGTGTAAGTGTGGTGTGTGTGTGTGTGTGTGTGTGTGTGTGTATGTGCGTGCGTGTGCGTGCTGTGTGTGTGTGTGTGTGTGTGTGTGTGTGTGTGTGTGTGTGTGTGTGTGTGTGTGTCTGCATGCGTGCGAGCATACTTGTGTGTGCGTGCATATGTGTGTGTGAGAATGTGCACGCGCTCGTGTGTGCGTTTGTGTGTGGGGGATGGGGCGGGGAGCGCGTGGGTGTGTGTGCGCGTATGTGTGTGTGTGTGTGTGTGTGTGTGTGTGTGTGTGTGTGTGTGTGTGTGTGTGTGCACGCGTGTATGTGTATATATGTGTGTGTGTTAGCCCGCGCGAGCGCAAGCGAATACGCGCGGACGTCTGCGCCTACATACAGCTTGGTGAGTACATGATTACGCCCTTCGGAGAAATAATATACAAAGTGTCAAAAAACCGTTCATGTCAACTGTGTTACATTCTGTACAATGTCCCAGCCGGGAAATCCCCCGGACCGCATGCAAAAGTGAAAGCATTTCCAACCAAG
>CM065718.1:19090457-19092957 GCA_033310375.1 Conus canariensis
AATTGTCGGTAAAACTTGTGTATTGTGATTGATGGCCCAATGTTACTTTTATTAACGGTGTGCGCGCGCGCATGCACACGCATGCGCACGGGCGCGCGCACACACAAACACACACACACACACACACACACACACACACACAACACACACACACTGTTGCTGCAACTTTGACATAACGTAGCATTTACATACGCCTATCCTCGTCTACGACGGCTCAGTGATAAGCATTCAGTGCACTGCGATGTAACAGGACTAACTTCATTCAATAAACTTCAGATGTTCAAAACATAACACAACTCAAGGCTTGTCCAGGGAACTGATCAGACACAGAGACGGAGAGACAAGACAAACACACAATGCACGTGACACGGGAAAGGAGAGACAGATCTATACCAATCGTCAGACAGAATGGGACAGAAGTTACCAAGTCTAAAAAAAAAAAAAAATGAACAAATCAATTTAAAACGCACACATCGGACACTGTTTTCGTTTCGAACCTACTCCCAAGTTGTCTGTTTTTTGAGCTCCCGCCCCCCCCCCCCCCCCCCCCCCCCCCCCCCCCCCCGCCTGTTCACCAGCCCAGGTTGTCAACATCACTTTTCTGACAGTCACCTGCTGCAGGGGGAGGTAAGGTAAGGTAAGGTAAAGTAAGGTAAGGCAATAGGTAATGTTGCTCATTGCCTAGCCGACCGCCAAGAGCCCTATCAGGGGCTGTCACCGCGTTGAAGTCAACTCGCAAGCAGCTGGGGAGGATTGTTTTTTACGTTTTATTTTTCTTTCTTTCCCTCAAATATTTGCATGAAACTCCACTAAGTCTGATGTGTTTGTATTTGGGCAGCCCCCCCCCCCCCCCCTCCCCCCCCCCCCCCCCCTTCCTTCCCTCCGCTCAACACACACATACATACATACCTTGTTAATAAAACTAACCCCTAAGCTCCTGCCAAACGAGAACAATGCGAATGTCTCCCCCCTCCTCCCCCACGCCCTTCCCCTCCTCCCTGCCCACCCCCCTTTTTTTGTTGCTTTTCCCTGCTTTCTCTTTCTTTGTCTGCTGCATCTCTCTCTGAGATGGAGGCACCCCGTCCCTTTCCTTTGGTTTATTCCTGATCGGTTCATTTCCCTCCTGTGTGTGTGTGTGTGTGTGTGTGTGTGTGTGTGTGTGTGTGTGTGTGTGTGTGTGTGTGTAGGGGAGATATGAACCGTTTAAGAACAAACTTGAAGGGAGGGTGCTCGATGGGAGAGATAGCTTTTACCATTGCTGTCAACTTTTTTTTTCCCTCACCGAAATCATCAGTTTGTTCACTAAAATAATTTTTGTTTTCTTTAAAACAAGTTTCTTCACTCGGAACCAATCGGTTTTGTTGTTGCTATTGTTTTGTGTGGGTTCTTTTTTTATCATCATAGCCATGACAAAACACGACACGCTTTGACTTCTTTGGTCATTTTTAGGCAAGATAAACAACGTTCAGGACAATAAACAAGTAGGGTAACTTTTGCTCCCATGAGAAAACCTAACACAGAGTAACTTTCATTCAAGACTGGCACAGCCTTTTAAATTTGAATAAAGTCAGACAAATACAAAGACGAACAATCTAATAGTGGGGGAAAAACAAGCGCAAAGTAATGACTTCGTAAAGATTTGGACTTGGGGGGGGGGGGGGGGGGGGGGTTGAAGATGAAGAAAATGGGAACATGAAATTAAGAAAATGTATAGATATGAAAACTCTTCCCTAGCTGAATGAGGGAACCATCGTTATCCCTTTCGAAAACAGATCTATTTGTATTGCCTGCTCCTAGGCCTTTCGTCCGCTGGATCGGAACTCGACACGGCTGGTTGTGTCTGTGCTCCTGGCGTCAAATAGAGACACACCACAGTCCATAATACCATGCTGTTCTCACCACCAAGGGTTCAAAAAAGAATCCAACAGCACCTCCAAAGCAGCCAGCGAAGGGTAGTAAATGAAACAAAACGAAAGTGTGGGGAGGAAAAAAGTTGCTGAAAAACTAAAGACATTATGCAAACGGTATGAAATGTAGGGGACAAACGTTGAGCCTACGCTTGAGGATCCACCCAAGGATGCAAGGTAAGTCAAAAGACAAACACAAAGACGGACAGAAACAAATACAAATAACCTCGATTTAATTGAAACGAAATTGAAAATGATATGAGGCAGGGAACAGAAAACAATAAATAGTAAACACAAGTAGGTTAACTTTGAACAAGTCATTACTATGACGGCAGAGGAGTTGTTGGCCTGCGCTTTGTTTTTACCCCCACTATTAGATTGTTCATCTTTGTATTTGTCTGACTTTATTCAAGTTTAAACGGCTGTGCCGGTCTTGAATAAAAGTTACTCTGTGTTAGGTTTTTCTCATGGGAGCAAAAGTTACCCTACTTGTTTACTGTTTATTGTTTACTGTTCCGTGCCTCATTTCATTTTCAATAACGTTCAGGACAATTAAAAAAAAAGAGAAAGAAAGAAAGAACGAGCAGTCACTT
>CM065718.1:19097957-19182957 GCA_033310375.1 Conus canariensis
CTGCGGGTGTGGCATAGCAGCGGGCGCTGAGGGAGATGTGGCAGCTCTCCTTTGAAGGACACTGATGTGAGAGGTCAGTGTCAGGTCAGTGCCAACCTTCCAGCGATATGGGTGACGGCGGGTCTAGCCTGTGTCACCGGGGGACGGCTCTGCTGCCAGCAGGGGTCGGTTTAATAGAGAGACGGTTCACTGACTGTTCGTCCAATGACGATGGCCGCAACCAACTGTGGTTGTTTGGCGGGTGACTGTACGGTCAGTTTAATAGGCGAACAACCGCGGTGCATTGAACTTCGTGGTCGGTGGACTTGACGGTACTCGCACGTTACTATTTCTGGCAACATGACATCTTCCGGTCATAGTCGGCGAGCAAGATGGAGGCAGCGTGCCTCGACCACGATTCAACACAGAATTTCTTTTCGGATGAGGAAATTCGGATTTCGATTGCTTCATTTGTAGAAAAAAAAAAGAATTATTAGAACAAAAACACTGTCCATCAGTGACGGAGGCAAAGAAAAAAAAAAGGCGAGGGAGGAGATTCTTGCAACTGTTAACGCTGCTGGACTCAGTGGGAGAAGAAACGTTGCAGTTGAAAAAAAAAAAAAACGATATGAAAAAAGAAAAAAAAAGTCGTCACATTTGGCTGCAAGCTGCAAAGCAGCCAAAGACAGCTGGAGGAAAACCGAAAAAAAAAATGGTACTACGACATCATTCATGACAATGTGATCGGAAGAGATCCACCCATCCTGGAAGGTGGCACACGTAAGACTTATTTAAGAGTTTGGCGCAAACCTCGCGTTTGGGGGCATTTCTTTCGGCTTTCATTTATCTTTAAACATAATTTACCGCCATCGTGTATTCTTTATGCCAAAGTTTTGATAACTAAATACTAGAAATGTCCAATAAATGCTTGATAAACGCACAGGTTGGCATACTTATTTCAGCGTGAATATTCAATTCTATAGGATATTGTCTAGTGCTGAGAAAGGGCCCTCAAAACGTTAGGTTTGCCAAGCCATAATGCTTTTGTTGTTGTTGATTCCTGTCTATTTTGAGAATTTCAGTGACTCTAGATTCAGAGGATAACTCGGCTTAGTTCACATCTATTACGCACAGACAAGACAGTAAGCTGTGAAATTGTATGGGGAATCTTTCATTTTGCTGAAATCAGTGCTGCATACTGCATCGATGGTATGAGAATTACTTTCAGCTTCCTTTGTTTAATACTTTTATCCATTGAAAACTGGCTTAGTCATTTCTTTCATTTTTTTTATAACTGTCAACCTGTCATAATTGAAAATGAATGGATGCGACATAGTGAGCAGCAGTTACTTCGCTTTTATTAAATGATGTTGAAACACATAAATATTAAGTCTAAAAGTTTGCTTTTTTCTTTTGCTTTTGTTTTTGTGACCTCTGTCTTGTTTTTATAATGAGAAGGGGATGAGTTGGGGGGGGGGGGGGGGGTTGAGGAGTTATGTTTCTGTCATTATTGATAGGTGTCAGTGCTGTCACACCCAAGAAGCAAATAGAATGCAATTAAAATAAAATAAAAATTAACACATATTGATCAATTCTTGTTCTTTCAATGGACTGGCCAAAAATGCGATATCATTACCTGATTGTGCAGATGATCAACCAATTGCGACAATTGCCTGATTCTGCATATCACTAAAATATACATGAAATAAATACATGAAATCTGCTGTTCTTAACATGTATTTTATGCATCATGAAAACATATCTTCAATCACTGTCTGTTGTAAACAAAACAAACAAACACAAAAAACCCTGTGTCAAAATGTCTTCTACATGTGCTCACACAAAGCCCACAGGAGGTCACAGCTGCACAAGCGCTGTGACTTATAACTTAAAGTAATTCTTAACTGGGAGGTCTGTAGCATCCCCCCCCCCCCCCCCCCCCATGTGCATGTTACATTTGCAACTGGATCTTAATGTCCTTGATTTTCATTTCAGGTGGTTTTGATTCAGCGCGGGCTGGACTATTTTTCAATGAAAGAGATGGGGCCATGCCAACTGAACTGGGTGAGAATATTTGAACTGTATTCTATTAAAATAAATCACCTCCGCCTTCTCATCCCAAACCTCTTGCACTCATGTTATCACCATATCTACAGCAGGCAAACTTCGACTTCTGCTACTTTCTTTGTATCAAACAGTTTGACAGTGTGTATATAATTAAAAACAAATTGCAGTATATGTGTATGTCAGTACAAAACATTCATAGAAATGCTGTGTAACTCGCTGTGAGAAAAGCTATGTAAAATACTGTGTGAACTCAGTGTGTTAACAACCCCGTCAATCAGTAGAAGAAATAAAAATGAATTGCAGAACATTTATTGAATTTAAAAAGATAGGATAAACCGATATCAGATACTGGTAAGATGATGTCATATATTTATAACAATAACATTTACTACTACATGCATGTATGTACTCAGGAGTAATCGGAAAGGCAGCAATTATGCACCATAATAGAATGTAATTTTCCAGTGTGTAAAGACACACACCTTGCCCATGTGTGTGAGTGCAGGCGTGGCTGTAGCCGGCCGTTTTGTCCGACCCGGCCGTTTTGTCCGAGGTTGGACAAAACGGCCGGGTCAGACAAAACGGCCGGCTAAAACCCGGCTGTTTTGTCCGACTTTCAATTTTTTGTCGGACAAAACGGCCTGGTTGGACAAAACGGCCGGCTCTAAGTAAGCGGCCGTTTTGTCCGATATTTCACTGGCAAAGAAGTATAAATTCGTGGCGTTCTGGTTTTTTTTTTTTTTTTTTTTTTTTTTTTCGTTTTTGTTGTTCTTTTTTTCTGTCTGTCTACCCCCAAGTAAAGAAATCACATGGAAAAAAACCATTCGGCCGTCATGCCCCCAGGTGGCCAATTTGGCGTCTTAAGTTGACCATTGGCCGACAGCGGCCATGACTATCGAGTGGGTCTTATTCTCGTGATTTCTTTACTTGGCTGCAGGAGGAGAGAGAGAGAGAGAGAGAGAGAGAGAGAGAGAGAGAGAGAGAGAGAGAGAGAGACAGACAGACAGACAGACAGACAGACAGACAAACAGACAGACAGAGACAGGTGGCACATCACGACACAACATTTGAGGTGACTGTGTCAAACCGTTGGGGTATTGGGACAAACAATTGACGCACTCCCAATTTTGAGAGTCTGACGTTGTCTGTGACCTTTACCTTGACCTTAATTGCTTTGACATATTTGGAGAGCAATAAACCAAACAACCTTCATACCAAGTTTCAGCTTCCTATGTTGACCGCTGCCGGAGATATGGCTAAAAATAGATTTTCGGTTTTGAAGGTCACACGTCAAGGTCATACCTTGACCTTAAAAATTTGGAAAAGGTGTATTTAAGCCACCCCTCCCGTTTTCTTGCTTCTTTGTGTATTTGCAGTATTGCCTTTTTCAGTGTAGATAGGGCTGTCTTTCAACTACCTTTTGAGCTAAAAGTTGTTCTTGAATGATAATTCAAAACTTCGATTTATTTGACATAACACCCCCCCCCTCCCCCGTCCCCCCCTTCCCCCCCCCCCCCCCTCACACACCCACCCATATAGAGCTGACCCACTTCACTGACAGTCATGATAACAGCACTGTGTAATGGTCGATTTCCGCCTAAAAAAAAAAAAGTTGGGATTTATCCTTCCTGATCGACAAAATGTGGGCGACGTCACCCTTTACTTGAATGTAGGTGGGATAAAACATTACGCTAAGTGCAACATCAGCAAGCCTAAGTACAAATTGTAGCATGAACTAGGCACAGTAATAACAAGCGAATCGCCGAGCGGCTGCAACGCCGCACGGCAGATATGTTCTTTGCCCGTCCCCCCCCCCCCCCCCCCCTGCCTTCCTTTACCCTCATATCTTAGCCCCACCTTTCTCCCTGTCTCTCTCCACACCGAATAGCTGACACGCACTGACATTCATTCAATAATTGTCTTCGTCTTTCACACTGCTACATTACTACTGAAAGTACTTTCCTCACTTTTGGACACACACACGCACACACGCACGCACACACGCACGCACGCACGCACGCACGCACGCACGCACGCACGCACACACACACACACACACACACGTGCACAGTGCACACACACACACACACACACACACACACACACACACACACACACACACACTGAGTAGTTGACACACACTGACATTTATAAGTCACATGAAGTTATATATATTCCTCTCTCTCTCTCTCTCTCTCTCTCTCTGTCTCTGTCTCTGTCTCTCTCTCACTCTTTCTCTGTGTCACTCTGTCTCTGTCTCTGTCTCTCTCTCACTCTTTCTCTGTGTCTCTCTGCCTCTGTCTGTCTGTCTGTCTCTCTCTCTCTCTCTCTCTCTCTCTCTCTCTCTCCACACACACACACACACACACACACACACACACACACACACACACACACACACACACACCTTGTTTCAATCTCTTGCCATTCATGTGGCACACCACCACACAAAGTTTGACGCGACTCCGACTTTCCGTTCGGAAGATATCCTTGGGACAGACAGAAAAAAAAGGTCATGACCTTGACCTTGAATATTGTTGTTCGGATCTCTTGCCATTCATGTGGTACACCACCACACAAAATTTGAAGAGACTACGACCTTGATCGGTTTACAATATTTGGATGCACCGTAAGCCAAATCACCTCCATGCTAAGTTTCAACATCCTATGTTTTCCAGTGCTCGAGATATGGCTAAAAATAGGTTTTCAGTTTTCAAAGTCATTCGCCAAGGTCATGACCTTGACCTTGAAATATTTGTTTGGAATATCTTCCAACTAAGGTGGCACAACATCACAAAAAATTTGAATTGCTTCTGTCTACCCGTTCAAAATACATGATTGCAACAAAAATTTCGCCACCCTCAAATTTTTAGGGTCCAGCTATCTCCTCGACCTTGACCTTGACCCTGATTGGCCTACAAATGTCGTACGTCAAGGTCATAACCTTCTATTCGGATCTCTTGCCATTCTTGTGCCACACCACCACACAAAGTTTGACGCGACTCCAACTTTCCGTTCGGAAGATATCTTTGCGACAGACAGAAAAAAAACAACAAACAAAACAAAAAAAACCGCGACGAATTCATACTTCTTTTTCAGTGGAACTGGGCAAAGAATAATTTTAAAATATATCGGACAAAACAGCCGCTTACATAGAGCCGGCCGTTTTGTCCAACCAGGCCGTTTTGTCCGACTAAAAATTGAAAGTCGGACAAAACAGCCGGGTTTTAGCCGGCCGTTTTGTCCGACCCGGCCGTTTTGTCCAACCTCGGACAAAACGGCCGGGTCGGACAAAACGGCCGGCTACCTCGGACAAAACGGCCGGGTCGGACAAAACGGCCGGCTACAGCTCGGACAAAACGGCCGGGTCGGACAAAACGGCCGGCTACAGTGGCAAAGTCAGTCTGGCATTAGTATAAAATGGAATGCATTTTTCTCATGTTTAGTGTGTCGTCATCTGTTAAACAGACTGTTAGTGTTACACAGACTGACAAATGTATTGTTTAGCTCTAAGATTGGGAGCAGGATGGAGTAGAGTACCAAGAAATATTTTTTCTGTGCAGATATATTGCTATGCCTAGTATAGCACTGAATGCTCAATGACATTTGTGGGCCGAACCAACTTAAAAATAAGTTGAACTATCTTTACTGTTCATTTGCTGTTGAATCATTTAACAAATAAGTGCACTGCATACAATTTGAAGACCAATTTACTCATTTCAATGTGAGTAGCTTTGCTCCTGAGTGATTGTATGGGTTGAGTTAGTGTTTGTATGGATTGAGCTTCTATCATACATACAAATATTTGGCTACATTTATATTTGCACATTCTGGAAGAAAGGAACTGTTGTTCACTGAAAAATATTCTCATGCCCTCCGCCCTCCCCATAACCACTAACAGCTCTGACAGTCCGGGATGCTTCCCTTGCGGTAAAACTACATGCATTATCTGTACCAAACACCTCATCCAAATCACAGTTTTCCACAGTGATGTTACATCAGAGCATTTTTTTTTTTTTTTTGCTGTCCCAACCTCTGCGCCACCTCAGAGGCAGTGCACCCACGCCGCTCATTCCGACACCCCGTCCACAGCCACAACCCGGTCGGCCCCGCCGCAGCCCCGGCACCGGCAATCCACAGGGAGCATTCAATGTCAAGTCGTCAAGAGGCAACCCACCGGAGGAGACACTGCACTGCTGCCGAGTCACTTCGGTGGTGTTCAGTGGCGCCTGTTCTGATCTAACATACGTAGGACACCCCCTACTAAGCCCCTACTGACGACAATAATTGCTTAGTCGCCGAGCCGGCGTGAGTGAGCTCTCCCTCCGGAGGGCGCCACCACGTCCGTCCAACGACAGCCCCCATGGACTCGCCGATACCGGTGACCCCGAAACAAGGCCACAGACGTGGAGAGGACATCGAAATTGAGGTCACCATGAGAGCAGGGCATGAAGGGCCACAGAATTTGAGACATTTTTTTAATGCTGATCGATGACAATGAGGATGATTAAGATGATGCTACGGATTTCCATTTCGGTCTGAGACTACATGACAGGGCTGTACTCTACGCTTCCTTTCATAATATATCCCGGCGTCAACCAGGCCCGAGAGATACAGGCACCTGCAGTGTTGGTCAGGAAATTTGAGCAACACTCTCAGAAACGCATCCATTAAGTGGATAAAACTCGACTGTGTGGTCCCAGTCTTCCCAACTGAGTCCGCAGCAAGTCAACTCTGGGTAGGAGCCGGTCGGGGCAGAAAAACCCACATGACTTCTGATGGGATTCGAACCCACGACCTCCCAGCCGGGAGTCCGCGACGCTAACCACTTCGCCACGGCGGCTGGTTACATCAGAGCATTTCACTATCAGAACAAACATGACCTGTGAAACGTTCAATGCGATTGATCTACTGCAGTGTTCCAAGTGCTCTAATGCACAATACATTTGTGAAACCAAAAACACACTTAAACAGAGATTTTACCAACACCGATCCAACATTAACAAGAATACAGGAACTTTAGTTACCCAGCAATTTAATCAATCAGATCATACTTTAGACAACGTGCAATACATCGCCATTGAACAAATCAGGTCCGACAGTTATGCTGTGAGAACTGCAAGGGAGGCATTCTGGATAACTAAACGACAAACATTTGCCCCCCTCTGGACTGAATTCCATGATTCAGGACATGTGACCTCCAGATGCGTGCGCTGCTTCACAGCCTCCTCCTTTTGAAAATGATTTCACAGTGTGTCCTTATGCCTGTCTCCCTACTTGACTGACATGCCTGATCCAACGTGTGCATTCTTACATTTGTGTGGGCGTGCACGTGTGTGTATATGTCTTTTTTTCTACCTAACTTTGGTCTACATATCTACTTTCATATTCTAATGCAGCAGTATATTCATTTGTATTTTCATAAAAGTGAATGTGTGTTCGCACACACGTGTGCATATCCTTAGTGACACCTCTGTGTGTGTGTGTGTGTGTGGTGTGTGTGTGTGTGCGTGCCTGGGGGGGGTCTCTCTGGAATGGGTCTCTCTGGCTAAAAGCTAATGAGGTTGTGACCACAGTTTGGTGGTGGGAAGGGTCTGTGTGGGACATTCCTAGCATGCATTACTGAACGGTTCCCTCCCCTTTCCTCCTCCCCCCTTAGTCTCGCCTTCCCCGCCTCCTTACCCTGTCCTCATTCTAATTTTGTCATAATAAGCTGTTTGAACTGGACAGACAGGTCATCTTCAGGCTGAATGTGGGTTGAGCCTGTGAGTAGGGATGGGGAATGGTAAATGAAGCATTGACTGCGCACATGTGTGGAAGTGGCTTGTGTGTATATGTGGGAGGGGGAAAGGGTGAGGGGTGGGGGCAGAGTTGTGTTCAGGCACGACTGGTTTATGAGTTTGTGGGGGGGGGGGAGGTATGAGATTTGTCTGCTGCAGGAAGGCTTGACCTAAGTGAACGATTTTCACATTTTTTGTTTTATAGAATGTTTGAGTGTGACTGCTTCCTTGCCAGTAACATAATAAACTCTCCCTAGAGGAAGGCCCAACGGTCAAAATATTGGGAAACTACAGCCTACTTGTTGTTTTATGTTCTTCCCAAGTTGTACTGATATATATATAGAGAGAGAGAGAGAGAGAGAGAGAGAGAGAATGGTACTGAGGATCAGTAATTGATATATATATATATATATTCAATTATAAACAAAGCTTGCTCTTATGTCTTAGATTGAAGAAATAGGGGGAGATAAGCATTCATATCTGCAGTGGTAGATAATTCTGCCTAACTAACAGTATGTGCTTGAGTGGGTGAATGGGGAAAAATAAAATAAATGCTTCTCAAAATGAGCCTTCAGCAAGCTTATACTCTCCAAGGGGGAGACAATCTCCAATAGAGAGGAAAGTCACTAACATATAACTCCTGGTCAGATACCAATATTTCGAAACCTGATTGTTTCTCCTCAATGACCGCGGAAAGTGGTAATTTGACTCCTCTGCCTTTTCGGTTTTAAGAAGAATGCTATCCCAGAAAAGGCTGGTGTGCAATACCGTAGTATGTTTGTTGAGTTTTAAAAAAAAACAACCAAAGGTGCCACCTAAGAAGCAAAAGGAAATCATGAAGGAACAAAACAAGCTATATTTTCTTGTGAAAAGTAGAAAATATAAAAAAGATAATCTCTTAAGACACAAGTGCTGAGGGCCAGTTCAAATTACCACTTTCCGCGGTCACTGAGGAGAAACAATCAGGTTTCGAAATATCGGTATCTGACCAGGAGTTATATGTTAGTGAGTTTCCTCCCTGTCAGGTACTGGGGGTCCCGACAGTCCGAACCACAGGGAGAGTGGAGTCAGGCACCCACACCACACTCACCACAAAACACAAGGACCCAGGACAAACATTCAAAGACAATATTTATTGCACATTACAACACTCACACTGCACACACACACACACTAAGTGGGGGTGGGAACACTGGCAGAAGAGAGAGGACAGACAGAAGGGCAGGAGAAAGGAGGGAAAAGAAGAGCGAGATACAGAGAGATTAACTACTAGATAGGGGCCAAAGAAAATAATAATAACAGAAAACAATGTTAATCCCCCCCCCCCCCCCCCGCCCCGGGATGCCCCAAATTACACCTCTATTTTCCCTTAGAAAGAAAAGAAGAAATAGGGACAATCTAAATATATTCACACCACAGGGCCTGAATTTTCAGGAAAGGTGAAAAAAAAGGGAAAAAAAAAAAAAGGAAAAAAAAAGAAAAGAAAAAAAAAATGCAGAGGAGATAGAGGGGCCTGGACCACAACCACACCACTCAGACACTTCCCACAGCTAACACACTCATCTTGTGTCAGCCAAGTCCAATAGTGTCTTGATGGAAGTCGGGACTTGATCCCAGCCGGTAGTGGAAGCACACCACGCCGCTCCCGCCGTCGCCTCAGCTCCTCTCCCCAGCCCCGCGGCCAAGAAGGAGGTAGGCCCAGAAGTTACAGCCAGACCGCGAACCACCCGAGAAACAACCAAGCAAGCAAGCCCTAAGGCTGGGGTCAGTACCATGCTTGGAATATGATTCCAGTTTGGTCAGTGTCAGAGGGTTGTGGTCAGTTGGTCGAGGCCAAAGAAAAGAAGAAGTAAGAGGGAGATAAGAGGGAGGAAAGCAGCAGATAGAAGAAGGAAAAGCAGAAAAATGAGTTCCATCCAATAAAGACAGTAAGTGTCCATCGATAGATAAAATACTGAGGTAAGGAAAAAAAAAAAGCTTGTATTGGTCAAGTCATGTCACACATGATACAGGCCCTAATCTCATTTAACTAAATGTTAATGAAAACCTAGTAAATTTGTCATGAGATAACCTTCCTCAGCATCTATCCATCTATTTCAATCCGAAACTGACACAGGTAGAACATTTTAGAAAGATAGAATTATGCATTGAATGGACAGGTGATTGAGCAACCACTGGAAGACTTTTCTTTAAATAAAAACAAAAACTAAATATTTCAAACCATCACCAGTAGGCATTTTTGCTCCTTTATACATAAAATGGATTATGCTATAATGAACTCTCATCCGCAAACATGCACACGAATATTTATGCATTACACGAAGGACGAAAACACGGGGAGGAGAAAACAATGACTGGAAAAGAGGGTGGATGAGTGTCCCACACCCACCCCCGGTAAATTTTGCCCTCAACCAAACACACCGCGGTTCGCCTCACGAGTCAAAATTTACTCTCCAACAAAATAAAACTTAGGCTCTTAGCCTCCACCAAAAAGCAAATAATATTGTAAAATTACGAAAGTACGACGGACACTAAATTTCAATGAAAACTACTTTTACTCTGTGCGTGAGCCATACTCGACCGGCAATATCTCGCACTCAAGATTTTTAGCAGGACAACTAAAACAAACCCTGCATAGAACACGCTAAAATTTTAGAGAGGAACTAACGATAGAAAAGAATTATGACCTCCACCTTAGAATTTGAACAAGTGATTTACTTTACACGAACCGTGGGAAAATTACGCGAAGAAGCCTATCTCAAGGAACAAAACGTCACTTACCAACAGGCTTGTGAAAAGCTAGCCGTGTGCTACGCTCTGCTCACTGAAGAACCAGCGTCTCCAACACCGGCCTCCCAACTCTCCCGCCGAGGAAAAGAATGGTCGTGAGACCACAGCCCCAGCCCTGGTCAGCAGGAAGAGAGCTCCCAAGTCGCCCAACCACCCA
This sequence comes from Conus canariensis, assembly GCA_033310375.1. Taxonomy (NCBI): domain Eukaryota; kingdom Metazoa; phylum Mollusca; class Gastropoda; order Neogastropoda; family Conidae; genus Conus; species Conus canariensis. The sequence goes on from CM065718.1 coordinate 19,108,731, forward strand.
AAACCCCTATGCCCAATCCAATGAAGGATAGCACTCCGGGTTAGGTGAAGATTCCAATGAAGAAATCAAAACAGCAATGCAGCTGAACCCGAAAACGCTACCAGGGAGAAGATATGTCTTCGACTCGAGGCTGGACTTTCGCAAAGTGCCAAAGGACGACACCGCGACAAAAACGTCAGCTTCGATTCTAGGGTGAGTAGACACGAGAATCTCCGAAAAAAAAACTGAGGCACGCGTGTCAGACCTGACACGGTGAGACCTCGCGGAAACCCGTGGACAGTTACAGGTAGGAGGGAGGATGAAGAAAACAGATTATATAGAGGGGGAAGGATGGAGGAAAGGCTGCACTGGAAAAAAGAAATAACGAAAACAGGACCCAAAACATATTGCTAGGGTTTCTGTCGTCGGATGGGAAATAAAAACGAACAGGAAGGATCTCCCCACCTGAATATTACCCCTGGACAAAAACCTGTTCGTGACAACATCCCCCGACGAAAAAGTCTAGTGCCACTGAGGCATAGACTATCCCAGCCTATGACAGAAACAGTGAACACAATAATAATGCAAAAAGCGAACCGAGAGGAAAACAGGATGCGACACCAAGTCGCGAACAACTATTGGTTACACATTCAACCACTGCACGTGAAAGCAGCAATCAAGAACTGGATTCAGGAATGTATCACTCGAGCCGACTCAAGTAATCAGCCTCTACATTGTCCCTTCCCGGGATGTGACGGAACTGAAAAGCTAAACTCTGAAGCTCCATGGCCCAACCCATGAGCCTCTTGCTAACAGGGCGGATTCTGTGGAGATACTGGAGGGGATGGTGATCAGACTCCAGGACAAACTCCTTCCCATACAAATATGGATAGAATCGTCTGGTAGCCCAGACCACAGCAAGGCACTCTTGTTCAATAGTATGGTAATTTTTCTCAGCGCCCATCAATTTCTTGCTGGCATAAGCCACTGGGAGAAGACCGTTGCCTTGGTCTTGTAACAGCACAGCTCCAAGACCTACGTTGGAAGCATCAGTCCGCAGGACGAAGGGCTTACTCAGGTCTGCGAGCTGCAGAACTGGCTGGCTGGTAACTGCCCTTTTCAGACTGTTGAAGGCTTCGGTGTCCGTGTCACTCCACTGAAGGGTTTCCGGCTTCCGGGCTGAGGTCTTGTCGGTCAGGGGCTTGGCGATATCCGCGAAATGAGGGATGAACTTCCGGTAATAACCGACAAGGCCCAGGAAGGAACGAAGCTCCTTTTTCGTTTTGGGAGGTTTTGCACTCTCTACACGGTCGACCTTGTCCCGTTCAGGTTGGAGATAGCCTTTCCCGACAACGTGTCCTAAGAACTCGATCTCAGCCTCCCCTAGCTGGCACTTGGTTGGTCTTGCAGCTAGCTGACACTGTCGGAGACGGGCAAACACGAGCTGGATAACCTCCACATGTCGATGCCAATGTTCTGTTGCCAGCAAAAGGTCATCGATGTAGTTGTGAGCCTCAGGCAGGTTGAGGGGTTGCAGCATCATCCTCATGATCCTGCTGAAGACAGCTCCTGCCGTCTTGAGTCCGAAAGGCATGACCTTAAACTGGTACTGACCCTCTGGAGTGTTAAACGCAGTTTTTTTGCGGTCTGAAGGCTCCATAGGAATTTGCCAATAGCCTTTGGCGAGGTCAATCTTGGAGAAGTACCGAGCCTGAGCTAACTGTGCAAAGATCTTGTCGATCTCAGGCAACGGTTCTGCATCGAATCTCAAGATCTTGTTCAGCCTCCGGAAGTCTACACAGAACCTCATCCTGCCGTCGGTCTTGCGTATCAGAAGTATGGGGACGAATAGGGAGAACTGCACCGTTCTATGACGTCCATCTGCAACATGGAGTGTATCTCTTTCTTAATCACATCCATTTGAGAATGAGGTAGAGGATATTGTTTGACCCTGACAGGATCTTCCTGGGTTAGATCAAGTGCACAAGTTCCTAAGATGCACTTCAGCGGAACGTCCGTAAGGATGTCTTGGTATTCCTTACACAGATCCAGCATTTGACTTCGTTGACTCTCCGAAAGGGGGTTGGAGATCTTGACGTCCTCCCATGTCTCTTCTTGTTGAAGTGCCAAACACAGAATGTCAAACTCCAACGGTGGCACCTCTGCAGTCGCCTTAGGCCCTTTCCCCACAAGCAGTCGAACCTTGTTTAGGGTGGAATCCTTTGCCTGGAACGACTTGATGGTATCCGGCTCCAGGGTGACCGTCTGCTTCTGAGAAAGAGGTTTTAGTAACGGCCGTAAAGCCTCTTTCTCCCTGGCCTGAGAACGTGTGGTTACAGCCGCAACCACGTCTGGAGGGAGCTCAGGTGAGATCCGTCGGGGTTCTCCACTCTCGAAACGAACGGAATTCCCAATGAGGAGAGAATACGCTGGTCTCTTGAGAGCTACGGCCCAAACTTTGCCTTCAAAGTAGGGGGTGGAGATATCGACAAGGACCTGATCTCGTGTTGCTTGGAAGTTCTCTTCCACCCCGGCTACGTGGCACGATGGTCCTCGGATGGCGTCCTCGGGCACTAATTCCTCGTCCACGAAGATGGCGGTCGCACCTGTATCGCGGATCGCCTCGACTATCTTCTGGCCCACGACGGAAGGGAAAGTTGGGCACTCTGGGGTAGTCACCTCATCCTCCCCGTAGGAGACAGTGACTCGAAGACCACCGGACTTGCCCCCTTGTTTCCTCTGCGGGCAGCCACGGACGATATGTCCGCGCTTCCCACAGAGGAAGCAAGCCCGAGGTTCCGGACCAGAGCCTCCCCGGGAAGAAGGTTTTCCTGCCTCGGCGGAGGAGGCGCCTTTTAATCCCCCTGTTTCCGTTCCTTCTCCCCTCGGTCCAGACAGGGACTGACGAAAGTGACGCTTGGCGTCCGCGAAGGCTTCGGCTATGCTGATGGCCTGGGCGAAGGTCTTCGGTCGCGACTCTCCCAGCTTGAATCGCAGATCCGGTGATACGGAATTGGAAAGCTGCTCGAGTAGAAGACAATCCTTCGTGTCCATTTCCGAAGCCTCGATCCAATATTCGAAGGTGCGTCTCAAGCGTTCGCCAAACTGTTTGAAAGTCTCATCGGAATCCTTCCTCATAGTGCGGAATTTCTTCCGGTAAGATTCGGCAGTCAGATGTAAGCGAGAACGAAGAGCAGCTTTCAGGTCCTGGTAAGAAGTACCTGGCGGAATATCCACGAAAGCCTCTTTTGCCTTCCCCGTCAGGCTTCCAATCAGGTACAGTGCCTTCTTTTCGTCGGAAAGATTATATGCAGCGGCCATCACTTCAAAGTGCTCGATGTACGTATCGATGTTGTCGGCCGAGCTGAAGGTAGGCATCCGGAGTTTCGGTGGTGCCAAAGGGAACTCCTTCTCCTCTGGCTAGGATGTCTCTTGTCCCGGATGGGGGTAACACTGATCCGTCAACAGGGCGTAGCTGACTAAGGAGTTCTTCCTTCAGCCTTTGACGTTCTTCTTCCAGACGGGCCTCAAACTCTAGATCCTTTTCTCGAGCTTCTCTTTCTCTTCTTTCTTCTCTCTCTAGTCTCCTCTCCTCCATCTCCATTTTCCACCTCCTTTCCCTCGCGTCAGCTTCCAGCCTCCTCTCCTCCATCCTTTCCTCTCGCTCTTCCCTTTCCCTTTTCTCCTTAGCCTCAAACTCTATCCTCCATCTTCTCTCTCTCTCTTCGCTTTCCATTTTCCAAGCGAGGAAGGGGTCCAAGGGAGGACGCGGGGAAATGGGGTAACGGGGAAGAAGGACTTCCCAGGATGGGTGGAAAGGACCTCTTAGTCTCTCTTCGGTCATACGTTGGCTTGGGGTCCTGGAAGTGAAGTCTGGGGCTCTTATAGGAGAGTGCATGCCTAGGGGAGTCTTTGCCAAGCCAGATTCCGCAGTGACGGTGACGGGGGGAGTGGCAGCACCAGATGAATAAACCATTTGAGTGGTAGTACTCATAGTCGCCTGCACTAAAGGACTGTCTAAGCCTGGAACGATATTAATCTTCTTATACAGAGAACGAGTAATAGGGCGGGTATCAGAAGGATCCATGGTGTGGTGTCACTTGACGTAGAATCAAACGCAAATATGAAAAAGGTGCCCGAAAGGTGATCAACAGTCGAGCCGTGGGGAAGAATTTAGGTTCCACTGTATGTGAATACAACACCCAACTTGGAGAACCGTCACTACTAAGTGACCACCAAACTAAGAAAACCAAGAGGGAAATAACATCCAGTGACGCCACCCAGGCAAACACAAGGTTGCGAAAGATCACACGTACTGTGATCAAGAAACGCAACTGCTATGGGACGGCGCTATGTGGGGATATCTACCCAACAGTAGTTCTCTTAAGACTCCAAGAATTCCCACTAAGTCTCAGAAGACTAGTCACGGGTGGTATTTCTAATAACAAAAGTTAGAAATATCAACACAATTACCCGAAAATCACCGAAGTAGGTTACCCCAAAGGGAAATAAACTGAAGTTCAATAACGAGCCAAACAGTATGGAAATTCCTTTCCCAAACAAGGTCACATCCGTCTAAGTCAGACTGTTATCTAACAAAGAGTTGCCTTTCTTTAAGGAACCAAATAACCTGACACAGGCTTCTCGCCTACACTCAAAGAAATGTCTGAAACAGACAACTGCACACTGATTGAAGATTATAGAACAGGTGAAATCCTGTCTATTATCCAATTCACGTCGATCAGTCAACGCCTATCTTGCTTAGGCGACTGACTCAACTAACCCTCAACAAAAGCTGGCTAACACACGCCGTTTTCCACGAACTGGGAAGAAGTTTCAAACGATCAAAAGGGTGTTACAAAAAGTCGCTACAAATAACAACTCCCCAGGAAAAAAAACAATAAGTATTCACGTGCCCCACTTATAAACAAGGAACAAAAAAAAAGGAAAACAAACGAAAGGTGATGTAAATCCTTCCACCTAACGAAGAACAGGGTGTAACGGATTTTAAACACCCAAGGGGAAGAATAACAATCACAAAAATCCTCCAAAGCCAAAAAAAAACAAAAAACAAAAACGCAAGTATTTTCCCGCAGAAAATCAAATGGTTATATAAAAAAAACTGACACGACACAACACGGGCCGCGAGGAGAGCAGCGGTATGCAATAAGGCAGTAAGAGGGGCGAGGGACACTCGACCCCACTCCCCTCTCCCCACTACTCCTCCCCCAAAAGGGCTTCCTACACTCTAAAGCCCTACCCAGCCAACCTCCCACTTAAACACAATCACAAAACGAGACAAAGGGATCCTGCACCCGTAGTAAGGTGGCAGACTGCCCAACTAAACCACTCTCCCCGGCATCTCCACCAAAAATGTCAGGTACTGGGGGTCCCGACAATCCGAACCACAGGGAGAGTGGAGTCAGGCACCCACACCACACTCACCACAAAACACAAGGACCCAGGACATACATTCAAAGACAATATTTATTGCACATTACAGCACTCACACTGCACACACACACACTAAGTGGGGGTGGGAACACTGGCAGAAGAGAGAGGACAGACAGAAGGGCAGGAGAAAGGAGGGAAAAGAAGAGCGAGATACAGAGAGATTAACTACTAGATAGGGGCCAAAGAAAATAATAATAAAAGAAAACAATGTTAATCCCCCCCCGCCCCGGGATGCCCCAAATTACACCTCTATTTTCCCTTAGAAAGAAAAGAAGAAATAGGGACAATCTAAATATATTCACACCACAGGGCCTGAATTTTCAGGAAAGGTGAAAAAAAGGAAGAAAAAAAAAAAAAGGAAAAAAAAAGAAAGAAAAAAAAATGCAGAGGAGATAGAGGGGCCTGGACCACAACCACACCACTCAGACACTTCCCACAACTAAAACACTCATCTTGTGTCAGCCAAGTCCAATAGTGTCTTGATGGAAGTCGGGACTTGATCCCAGCCGGTAGTGGAAGCACACCACGCCGCTCCCGCCGTCGCCTCAGCTCCTCTCCCCAGCCCCGCGGCCAAGAAGGAGGTAGGCCCAGAAGTTACAGCCAGACCGCGAACCACCCGAGAAACAACCAAGCAAGCAAGCCCTAAGGCTGGGGTCAGTACCATGCTTGGAATATGATTCCAGTTTGGTCAGTGTCAGAGGGTTGTGGTCAGTTGGTCGAGGCCAAAGAAAAGAAGAGAGTAAGAGGGAGATAAGAGGGAGGAAAGCAGCAGATAGAAGAAGGAAAAGCAGAAAAATGAGTTCCATCCAATAAAGACAGTAAGTGTCCATCGATAGATAAAATACTGAGGTAAGGAAAAAAAAAAGCTTGTATTGGTCAAGTCATGTCACACATGATACAGGCCCTAATCTCATTTAACTAAATGTTAATGAAAACCTAGTAAATTTGTCATGAGATAACCTTCCTCAGCATCTATCCATCTATTTCAATCCGAAACTGACACAGGTAGAACATTTTAGAAAGATAGAATTATGCATTGAATGGACAGGTGATTGAGCAACCACTGGAAGACTTTTCTTTAAATAAAAACAAAAACTAAATATTTCAAACCATCACCAGTAGGCATTTTTGCTCCTTTATACATAAAATGGATTATGCTATAATGAACTCTCATCCGCAAACATGCACACGAATATTTATGCATTACACGAAGGACGAAAACACGGGGAGGAGAAAACAATGACTGGAAAAGAGGGTGGATGAGTGTCCCACACCCACCCCCGGTAAATTTCGCCCTCAACCAAACACACCGCGGTTCGCCTCACGAGTCAAAATTTACTCTCCAACAAAATAAAACTTAGGCTCTTAGCCTCCATCAAAAAGCAAATAATATTGTAAAATTACGAAAGTACGACGGACACTAAATTTCAATGAAAACTACTTTTACTCTGTGCGTGAGCCATACTCGACCGGCAATATCTCGCACTCAAGATTTTTAGCAGGACAACTAAAACAAACCCTGCATAGAACACGCTAAAATTTTAGAGAGGAACTAACGATAGAAAAGAATTATGACCTCCACCTTAGAATTTGAACAAGTGATTTACTTTACACGAACCGTGGGAAAATTACGCGAAGAAGCCTATCTCAAGGAACAAAACGTCACTTACCAACAGGCTTGTGAAAAGCTAGCCGTGTGCTACGCTCTGCTCACTGAAGAACCAGCGTCTCCAACACCGGCCTCCCAACTCTCCCGCCGAGGAAAAGAATGGTCGTGAGACCACAGCCCCAGCCCTGGTCAGCAGGAAGAGAGCTCCCAAGTCGCCCAACCACCCAAAACCCCTATGCCCAATCCAATGAAGGATAGCACTCCGGGGTTAGGTGAAGATTCCAATGAAGAAATCAAAACAGCAATGCAGCTGAACCCGAAAACGCTACCAGGGAGAAGATATGTCTTCGACTCGAGGCTGGACTTTCGCAAAGTGCCAAAGGACGACACCGCGACAAAAACGTCAGCTTCGATTCTAGGGTGAGTAGACACGAGAATCTCCGAAAAAAAAACTGAGGCACGCGTGTCAGACCTGACACGGTGAGACCTCGCGGAAACCCGTGGACAGTTACAGGTAGGAGGGAGGATGATGAAAACAGATTATATAGAGGGGGAAGGATGGAGGAAAGGCTGCACTGGAAAAAAGAAATAACGAAAACAGGATCCAAAACATATTGCTAGGGTTTCTGTCATCGGATGGGAAATAAAAACGAACAGGAAGGATCTCCCCACCTGAATATTACCCCTGGACAAAAACCTGTTCGTGACACTCCCTATTGGAGATTGTCTCCCCCTTGGAGACTATAAGTTTGCTGAAGGCTCATTTTGAGAAGCATTTGTTTTATTTTTCCCCATTCACCCACTCAAGCACATACTGTTAGTTAGGCAGAATTATCTACCACTGCAGATATGAATGCTTATCTCCCCTATTTCTTCAATCTAAGACATAAGAGCAAGCTTTGTTTATAATTGAATATTTCTTGCAGTCATTGCAACACCAAGCTGCTCTGTAAGTTGCTGGAATGGTGCGGTGTTTATCCTTGGAATTTATTAGTTTATTGTATATATATATATATATATATATATTTGGTGTGGTCCCTGGGGATCTGCTCCAGAATTTAATGGGCTCATTCTTGAGCACCTGCATCAAAAGATAGTGGATTCGCATATGGCAGCTTCATCCTTGGGTATCCACACCAAAACTTATGTGGTTCATCCTTGGGTCCTGCACCAAAAGATAAGTGATTCATGTCTGAGGATCTGTGCAAAAATTTGGTGGGTTCGTTCTCAAACGTTTGCGCCAAACTTTAACGAAATCGTCATTTGAGACCTGCACTTAAAAGCTAGTTGATTCATCCTCAGGGGGTCGGGGGGGGAGGGGGAGGGGGCGGGGGTGTTACTCAAATGAGTGCTTACATTTTCTGAAGTTGCTGCTCCAAAATGTAACAGGTTCATCCTTGAACACCTACACCAAAATTAAGTGGATTCGTCCTTTGAGATCCGCACCAAAGTTTGGTGGGTTCGTCTATGGCCACATTTCATCATCTTTTTATCAGATTTCCTCAAACTATTTTCACGAGGATCTCCTTTCAGGAACTGAACCTCTTCCTGTAATCCTGCAAAACCATCACGAATGTCATGAATGTCTTCTTTGATGTTGACCACTTGACAGTTCAGATCCTGCAGCATCGACACAACATCCATGAGGGTGGGTAACTTAGCAGGCTGGGAGGATGATGACTAGGTGGACGAGGAATTTGCTGTTTTCTCGGTGCTGGCTCTACGACTGTTAGCGGTTTAGGAGGTCTGGCGATAGCTATCCTAACGTGGCCCAGGATTTTGTTCCACATCGCCATATTGGAGTAATAAACTACCCCAGAATAAAAGCGTGAGCAGGAAGCCTGCCGTACACACACACACACACACACACACACACACACACACACACACACACACCACACACACGCGCACACACACACACACACACACACACACACACAAACACACACTCGCGCACACCGAAACGCGAGCGGGCTTGCACTTGCACACATGTAGGCAACCAAGTTGTGTTGAGTGTGTGTTTTTGTTCGAATCCTTCATTGTTCTTAAACTTGCCATGATTTGTGTGTTGTTGTTGTTGTTGTTGTTGTTGTTGTTGTTGTTGTTTGGTAGAACACATCGCTTCTGTGTGTGCTGTGCCACAATTGTTCTAATCAGTTTGTTTATGATGGATTGATTGCTCTGTTGATATCTGCTCATCCACGTTGTCTTTTTGATGAACTGATTATTATGTTGATGCTGCTCCGCACACGCTTTGATTCGGACAGGTTTGTTGCTGTATTGATGAAGATCGTTGAACGTTTTGCTATCGGTACGTTAATTGCTGTGTTGATGCCAGCTCCATGCCCGCTTTACTTTTGATGGGTTAAATAAAATGAGGCAGGGAATAGTAAACAATGATTTTGCCAAGTCATTACTGTCATGACGGAGGGGTTATTGACTTTATTCAAGTTTAAAAGGCTGTACCAGTCTTGAATAAAAGTTATTCTGTGTTAGGTTTTCTTATGGGAGCAAGTGTTACCCTACTTGTTTAATGTTTACTGTTCCCTGCCTCATTTTATTTTCAACTTCGTTTCAATCAAATCGAGGTTATTTGTATTTGTTTCTGTCCGTCTTTGTGTTTATCTTTTGATCACCCTTACATCCTTGGGTGGATCCTCAGGCGTAGGCTCAAAGATTATTCCCTACACTTTATACTGTTTGCATAATGTCTTTAGTTTTTCAGCAACATTCTTTCCTCCCCACACTTTCATTTTGTTTCATTTACTACCCTTCGCTGGCTGCTTTGGGGGTGCTGTTGCATTCTTTTTTGAACCTGTGGTGTGTCTCTATTTGACGCCGGGAGCACAGACACGTCTCCCTGATGAGTCCGATCCAGTGGGCGAAAGGCCTAGGAGCAGGCAATACAAATATAGCTGCCTTCAAGAGGGATTACGATGGTTCCCTCATGCAGCTAGTGAAGAGTTTTCATATTTATATATTTTCTTAACTTTATGTTCCCATTTTCTTCATCTTCAACCCCCCCCCCCCCCCCTCCTTAAGTTCAACTCTTTGCCAAGTTATTACTGTGATGACGGAGGGGTTGTTGGCCTGCGCTTGTTTTTCCCCCACTATCAGATTGTTCGTCTTTGTATTTGTCTGACTTTATTCAAGTTTAAAAGGCTGTACCAGTCTTGAATAAAAGTTACTCTGTGTTAGGTTTCTTACTGGAGCAAGTGTTACCCTACTGGTCTATGGGTTGATGAAAGTGTTGATAACAGCCCAAGGCATGTTTTGTTGTTGATGAATTAATAATAAACTCATGCATGTTTTGTTTTTAGTGGGTCGAATAAAGTGTTGATGGCAGGTCCAGTATTGTAGATATGCCCTATTCCTTTTCAAGGTTTGTGATTTTCCAGGCAGGCAAAGCAAGTCTTACAGATAGATTTATTCTCTCTCTCCGCTCTCTCTCTCTCTCTCTCTCTCTCTCTCTCTCTCTGTGTGTGTGTGTGTGTGTGTGTGTGTGTGTGTGTGTGTGTGTGTGTGTGTGTGTGTTTTGCCAGTATCTTCGTTATAGAAAATGAATATTGGACTGAGAGCACAACGAGGGACAGACATTTGAATGTTCGATACTTGCGTGACATTGTGAGCAGACGATGTTATGAATAGGGTGTCCATTGATTTTTTTCCCCCTGAACACATTTAAAGCATCTTTGTTGGACAGCTGTTCAACGGTTATCCGATTGTCAATTTTTCCACCAGGTACACATCCTTCGCAAACACAGGCTCTGCATATGTTCCTATGATACAGATTGATATCTGTCTCATATTCTATGTGTAGTCTCTCTCTCTCTCTCTCTCTCTCTCTCTCTCTCTCTCTCTCTCTCTCTCTCCTATCCTGTTGTATGTATCTCTAATAATTATATTTTCTATTGCGGGTTGATTTTGTTAATACATGATTTTATTGAAGAAAGAAAAAAATCGACACAATATGTCATGTATATGAAATATTTTAGCGAGGGAAGTAGCTCGGTCACAATGTAGAATGATGCTGAACATATTTATAGAAAAAAAGCAGCTGTTAGTATCATAGAATGATATGGATTACAATTTATTGATGAAAACACTCTGCACAACATAGAATGATGTATTACACATTATTGAAGGAAGCAAATGCACACGATATGGAAAATATGGAACATTCCACCACATTAAGGAATCATATAGAACACCGTTTTTGGATAAAACACTATACGCAACATATAATGATACAGCTTACATTTAGATGACAGAAGCAACTTCACACAACATATTATACAGATACATAAATCCATTTATTGAAGAAAACAATCTGCACAACATAGAATGATTTAGAAAACATATTGCCGCATGTAACAACTGTACACAACATAGAATGATGTAGAACATTTCATTAAAGAAGACACCTCTACACATAGTAGAGTAATACACAGCGTAAACGCGTAGTGCTTTGTCTCGTGATTCGTTTCTTCATGTGTGGTGGAGTTATTACATACGATTTTTAGGATTTGTCAAGGAAAAGCAGGTTACTCACGAACACATCAACTCTACAACACAGAATGGTGTGCGGCAGTGGATAGAATTAGTGATTTAAGACTTCAACCCGAAATGAAGAGGGGTGAATGGTGGGACAACTGAGATGGTGACGGGGATGGGCAGAGGGTGGGGGTGAGGGTGGGGGTTGGCAAACATTGCAACATCAACCTTTGTTGTGGACGTGTGACAGCTTCACGCAGCGCAGCCAATGAAAAATAGTTTAACATACAGTCACTAGGAAAGGACCCCACTGGCATCCAATAGAACGACAGGTTTCAAACAGTGACATATTCATGAGTAATACTGTCATGCAGAGATTTTCCATTACAACTAGCCAACATTGCATCCAATCGAACGATAGGTTTCAAACAGTGACATATTCATGAGTAATACTGCCACGTAGGGATTTTTCCATGATAAATAGCCAACATTTGCCCAGTCCGATCACACGGCCAGCTAGACGACAAAGAAGAGTCAACCCACTGCCACGCCAAGAGCGGAGCGCCACAGCTAAGACAAGAGGGTAAGTGACAACATCTGGGAAGTGAAGTGGTTGAGACAGAAAGGTGAAGGGAAGCTGAAACGTATGTGCAGTTATCTATCAAGTGTCATGGTGTTCTATCTTAGCCTGTATCATTTAGTAACAGAGTGAGGCGACTGCAGGCGGAAATCTAAACAAAAAGGGGGAAAAAAAGCGTATTTAAGCATGGAAAACGTGCACGTTACAAAGCTTTTAAAATGTTTGTTACTTCAAACAACTTAGACAAACAACTTGGACAAACGAATCACAAGGCAAAACTGTCACGGTGTGACTTTTTTTTTTCTTTCTTTCTTTTTGGCAACTGTCTCTGCTTGGAGAAATCTAGAGTGCGAAAGTGTGTGCAAGGCTTAACGTTCTCTTTTCATAGGTTTTTTTAATTATCCTTCAGTTCGATCCAGGGTTGTCTCGTCTCGCAGGTGCTGCTCGTGTGTCCCTTGTTTTCCTTTACCTGTTGACTCTGTAGTGAGTAAAGCGATCTTCCTGTGACGGTGAATAGGAGAGAGAAGCAGACGACTTGGAGCAGTATTTGTGGACAGACGTATGTAGGGTGTTTCAAAAATGTTTGTAGTTTGCTGTATGTGATGGGACCGCGTTCCCTCTTGAGTTCATAAAAAAGTTAAGTTTATCCTTTGGGATAAACTGGGTTTTGTGTAGCGGGACCTTGTTCCTCAGAACTCAAGTTACATGATAATGGTTGCCGTTGGGCTCCATTGATGTGAAGAAAATAAAAAGATTTCGAAAAGAATAACCGAGAGGGAAATACCTATATTTCTAATCTGAGAGGTCGTTGGAAGACCTGGAATTTTGTTTTCGTCTTATCAGACGAGAGTCGGAAGGACTTCTTCGTGAGGTTTCATTTGCCTAGTGTGCGTGTTCGACTGAATGTTTCGTATCACTGGTCTTTTTGGTGAGTAAACCTGGAATTTAATTAAATTGATAGTACTAAAATGACCATTTTTGTTGTTGTTGCCGCATTAGGATAGACTCCTTATTTAATTTGTATTCAAAATTATAAATCTGTATTACTTCGTACATAGGATGTAGGTAAAGGAGTGAGCTCATGCGCGTTGGCACTCCGAATAGGTAGTGTTGTAGTGCTGTGTGGAAAGTTTGTTTTATTCCAAATTCATTATTCACCCATTTTTTTCTCATTTCCCAATGTATTTTGCTAGAAATTTCATGTTAAATCATTCGATATATGTTGTAAATAATTTACACTAGTATAAAAGAATACTGTGTAAAATGTTCTTTTGTTCTTCCCACAAAGGGCGAAATTAATAATAAAGGATAAAATTATGGATATGTTTTGAGAAAGCATTGGTTCTCCAAGCGGGAGGGTCATATTCTGTTGTAAAATAGTCATGTTTTCTTTTGAATTGTTGAAACTCAAAATGAAGGCTATTTCGTATAAGCCAGTTTGGTAAAAAGACTTTATTCCCGATAAGGGAAAATGGCAGCCTTACGTATTACGCGAGTGAGTGCTGAACGTTTTCATTAATATTCAACTCATGGAAGAGTATAGCGATGCGTAAGGGATTGTTTCATGTTGCTTTGACTTTGTTTAATATATTCTGAAGTAACTAATAATTCCTTTGTTAAATAGTTGCCGAGCGCATTCTGTTAGATGGTGCCTCCACCAGTCGCAAGGCTTGGGGATTGGATGAAATTTGATTGATTGCTCATTGATGTCTGACAGAGCTCAATTGTTAGTGTGATAATGTGGGGTGCTTTGATCCCCAAATGGTTTCATTTCATGTAATTTATTTATATATTACTCTCTCATGTTTACTTTAAAATATGTGAGTGACATTATTCTTTGTCCTTGTGGTGGAAATATATCAATGAATGGGACGTGGGAAGCTGATTGCCTACATGTGTAAAGACATGGAATACTCCTCTTTTATGTGTGTTGAAAATGTTTAAAGAGGATGAAGAGGATGGGTACATAACCATTTTTAATTTCATATAGTACGAACGCTCGGTATTAAGAAAAGTATTTGAATTAAGGCCTGATCTCTGTTTTGTCTGTGCATTGTCTACAGCTCACATTTTAGGCAAAATATTCATGAGGTGAGAGTAATGTGTTGTACAGAACTGATCTTACCTTACCTGAGCTTACTTTACCTGACCTGACCCATACTTACCCAATCTGACCTGTTCTGGACTCCCTTGTCGCCGCTGACCGCCTCGCCTGTGGCCGTGTCTGGGAGGGCCTGCGCTTGCCCGAGGAGGGGGCTGGAACGCGTGGGCAGGCCTGGATGTCCTTCCCGCCTTGTCATCTATTCATCTTTGCTCTTGAGTGACTGCGATCAACAGTGTGGACCTGAGCAGCTCCATGCTCTGCCTTCTTCGATCGTGGGATTGACTGTGCTTACCTCTTTGTAACCCTTTGTCCGGTGCTGTGAGTAATGTGGGTGACGTGTCAGACAATAACTGTTCTTACCTCTTTGTAACCCTGTGTCCGGTGCTGTGAGTAATGTGGGTGACGTGTCAGACAATAATAGGGTCAGGCCTTTTTCGTTCATAAAACCAAAGTTTTTTTTCTCTCTCTCTCTCCTTTTCTGAGCGTTCTGGGTTTTTTTTTTCTCTCTCTCTCGGTGTGCGTTTCCCTTTTGGGGAGACATGTGTAAGGGTGATGAATTAATATTGTTGTAGAAAATAGATTGTGGGGGAATCGATTTTTTTTCATTATTATTTAAGGCAGAAAAGAGTATTGTTGATTGGTTTTTTTTAATTTTATGTTCATGAATAAGTAACTTGCTTGGTTTCATTAACTGATGAAAGATGTAGAGATTTCTCCTTTTGTATCGGAGAGTGTTCATTTTCGCCTCCCATGTTAGGGTTTGGGAAAACTGATGGCCCTTTGACAACTGAACATAAAGCTGGTCTGTTTTATATTGGGCAGATTTTATTACTTAGTCTGCCTGAGTGACACCCAGCTATTTATTAGCCTTGGGTATTTAATTCTTTGGAGGGATATTTCTTCTCTCCCTTCATTTGTTTTCCGCTGGTCGATTTTGGGGGAATTTATTGTTCAAATTGGGACTTAGTTCTT
Organism: Conus canariensis; assembly: GCA_033310375.1. Classification (NCBI taxonomy): domain Eukaryota; kingdom Metazoa; phylum Mollusca; class Gastropoda; order Neogastropoda; family Conidae; genus Conus; species Conus canariensis. Next base: position 19,123,923 of record CM065718.1, read on the forward strand.
AAAAAAAGAAGAAAGAAAAGAAACGAACCTACCTGGAAAACAATTTTGGTGTGTGAGAAAGTCATCCATAGTATAAATTGTTAATAGTAAACAAAACCGTACTTGTGATATTGTCTCCTGTTTTACTTCGTTATGGTCGATCTGAGTGTGCGTCATCATCAGCCCAGCTTTTCCCTTGAACTATATATAACGTGACGTCACCAGCGTGACAAAAACACGACGCGTTTCGACCTCCTAGATCTTCTTAAGGCAAGAGAATCAACACCCTGGGCAACCAAAATGAATGCACACATTGTTGTTTCTGTGGTTTTACCCATCATTATACCCCTGTAATGACAAAGATTTTAACTGCAACGATACAGAATAACAATTTCTTTTTGCAGTTTGAGCTTGTACTTGCATTACAAGTTGTAGGAGAAACAATTCCAAACAGTATAAAATGAATCCAATACTTTGGTTTTACTCTTTTTATTCCTGCATGGTGTAACAACCTTTATTAGCTCACAATGAAAGTTGAAACTTTCATACTCGCAACATCATAACAATAAAAATATTGCAACTTATGTGATTACTTTTACCAGTGGCCTAACTATTCAATGACAGATTGATGGCTTTTTTCATATGAGAAAAACTGGTTGATTCTGAGCATTCTCAGTGCATGCATACAGACTGGCTCCAAAACTGCCTGCAGCAGATAGAAAGAGAAGAACGACAGACAGCAAGTCTGCTCCAGTCTGCAAAGATGCCTTTATCTACCTGCTCAAGTATGTAGAGATTTTTTTCATAGCAATCGATCACAAGTAATTAATCACATTCTAGAAAAAAATCTACTCTGAAGGACTATTTTGCACTTCTGTATGGTCACAAAAATACAACTGTTTGTAAGGAATGAAAATTTCCATTGTCACACTGTCACAAGGGTGTGTCATACACCTTAGATTAAAGCACTTATATGTTAAGAGAAAATACTGTGAGCTTCTTACAATAAAAAAGGACAAAAGTATGTATCTATATATCAGTATATGCAAAAGAAAAAAATGCAAAATTTAACTTTCCTTGAAAGTTGCTTACATAGGGCATCATCAACAAAGTGTGCATTACGCTATGTGCCACTTCCATGTGTTATACTTTTGCAACTTTCACTGCCACTTGTGCAGAACATGTAGTTAGAGTGGCATTTTAGGAGGTGCTAAAATGTAACTTGGTTAATGGAATATCTATTTAATGATAATTGGTGGGTCTTTATTTCCAAGGGTGGTTGACAATCCATGTTGTCCTATCTCATCTACCCCTTGCCTCTTAAAGAAAGAATTGAACCTGGAAACATGTGTGCCTGCATTTTGTTAATGGGATTTTTTTTTTCTGTCAAAATGGCATCAGCCAGGACAAGCTATCATACCTATCCAAACACTACCAGTTGAATGGGTTGATGCTTCCTCTGATAAGGGCAAGAGGTCGCCAAAATAACTAGAGAATACTAACGTTTGAGGACATCGGAAGTGTCGTGTGGTTGATCCACAACTTTGCAAAAGGCTATGGGGTGAGCCTGCCAGGGCGTGTGCCAGGATTCAAGCAGGAAAATATCCATCTTCCGTCCTCTGCCAATCCAAAAAGTAAGGTGTATCGTGCATACCAGTATAATGTATGACTAACTTGAAATAATCTATCCTAACCACCTAACTGAAGTGACTTCACAGCTGTTGTGTGCCATCCACCCAATCAGAGTGGAGCTGACCCGAGGTGATGTTTTGTGTGTATGCCCCATTTCATTTATTTTTTAGACCTGGCCTTGCGAGTTTAGGCCTACAAAAAAGACATGGCTTCATGTGTGTGGCTCCATGGTTAAAATTTGAAATTTGAAAAGCGAATTTTCTGTCCTCCATTATACTTCAAGCACGATATTGAAGATGAACTAATACATCTCGGTTCACCGACAAGCGAGCAGTGGGTGTGTGCGACAGCAACTGTGCAACGTGAATTATCAGGAAAGTGGTGTGTGTAAACAGTAGAATGTGTCTTGTTTGTTTGTTTTTTGTTGTTGTTGTTGCTTTTTTTAAAAGAATATTATTCACGTAAGTACTAAGCAGTGATGACAAGTACAATCTCCAAATATTTCAGTGGTACAGGAGGAGGTAAGAGAAAACAAGGTGATAGCCCGGCTTCAAGTGGTAGCCCTGCTAGTCCTATTAGTCCTGAAGACCGGAAAAAACAGACAGGAAAGTGATCCAGAACCTGATGAAGAAATGTCGCTCACTACTCTGCAAGAGATTAACGAAAAACTAGAATTGTTGGCTTCAGCTAAAGATATTAGGCAACTTGGACATGATATAGGCACATTGAACAAGTCTTTACTTGCAAAAATTTGCAAAACTTGAAAGTTCAGTCTTCGACTTAGAAACAGAAAGGGATAAACTAAACAGTGAAATGGTAAAGCTTAAAGAGGACAATCTAACTTTGAAAAGTGAACTGGATCAAGAAAAGAAAAAATAACAAAAACATCAAGGTGACACTGAATGACCATGAGCAGTATGGTCGTTCATGGAATGTCCGTGTATACGGGATCAAAGAGGCAGGGCAAGGCAAGACCGAGACGGCAGAGGATTGCATCAAGAAATGTACGGACATCTTGACTTGTCGAGTTGGTGTTCCAGTTTCCCCGGCTGACATTGAAATCGCTCACTGTACAGGCAGGCCTGGTGCGAATGGAAAACCTCGTCCCGTCATCGTCTGTTTCTTCACCAGACAGAAAAAAAAAACAGTGTTGACCTCTAGGAGAAAACTGAAGAATCCTAGTGTGTCGATTAACGAGGACCTTACTAAACAAAATTACTTTCTGTTGAAAAAGGCCAACGAACATTCCGCTTGTTTAACTGCCTGGTCTTCAAATGGAAAAATTCTGGCCAAGATGAAAAACGGAAAGCTGTTGAAGGTTGACTTAGACTCGAACATTGATGAACAATTCCTGAAAGCAATGAATCATTAATTGGGACCTGCCTTTTTTTTTCCTTTTGCGTCCTTTTGGGCTTTTTGTTTTGATGTCATTTGACTTACCTTTTTCAAAGAAGTTTGTTCCCATACTGTGACCTCCTTCTCTCTCTCTCTCTCTCTCTCTCTCTCTCTCTCTCTCTCTCTCTCTCTCCCTCTGGGACTCCCCCTCCCCTACAGGCGCGCGCTTGGGCGCGGACAGACATACATGCGCGCACTCTCATTCATTCTCATAAGGTCCCACTTGCATTCAGACACACATACCCCTTGACTCAATCTTCATCAACACACCTACACACGCGCGCGAGCGCGCGTGCATACACGTGTTTACCGATATGAAACAGAATCTGAATTATTTCCTTTTCAAAAGTGTGGGACTACGTGTGTGCTGATGTTGGAGCTGTGTGGCGATGCTGGGATGACGGTGTGTCGCATGCGTGCACGTTGGTAACAACCGCAACATTACGAAGAAACTCCTGTTTACGTTTTGACTGTCACTGTGACGGTAGTACCCTGTACACCCCCCCCCCCCCCCCCCCCCCCCCATTATCCCTCGTCCGCGTTCCTCCTTCCTCCCGCGCCTATACACAGACTGTAGAGAGAGGCGAGAGGAGGAGGAGAGAGGTCAACGATAGAGATGACTGAACTGTGGATGTATAAGGTGATACTTCCACACCCTTTTTTTTTCCTCTTGTGTATGTGCTGATGAAGCAAAAATGATGTGTAAACCAATGTATTTCATCTTGATTTAGACACGTTCCCTCCAGTTCCCGGTCCTTTGTACGCCCATGTCATTCATTTAATTGCCCTCTCTCTCTCTCTCTCTCTCTCTCTCTCTCTCTCTCTCTGTCCCTCCGCCCCACTCTTCGCCTGCTCCTCTCCCTGACCCGTCTGTCCTGTCTCTGTTTCCATTCCCACCCTGGAAAATGCAATAGCGGTACTATTGTTTGCTCTCTTCAAGCTATGTTTGCGCCACATAATTTATTATGCTTTGACTCTGTTCACGGTTCTGTTTGTGCTTTGATTCTGTTCACGAAGCTACTGAACACGGTACTCCTCTATGATTGTGGCCACTTTTTTTTTTTTTTTTTTAAAGAGAGCTCCTGTTACCTTTATATCACAATCTTTCCCTTCCTCACTCTCGGCCATTTCGTTGTTTTTCGGGCCAAGGGGGAGTGACCCGGGGGAGATGGGCACTGGAGAGAATACAGACGCGCGGGCGCGTGCGGGGGTGCGCGCGCACACATGCACACGCGTGTTCCGTACCTTGAATCCGTATCTTGAATATTGTGACGTTACCAAAACTGTCGCATATAGTTGAGAAGGTTGCTTTATTACACTTTTCAGTTCAGGTACATTTTTTTACTTGAAGATGAGATGCATTGCTCTGTATTGCTCTCTATGTTTCACTGATTTTACCTAAATTAAGCTAGAAATGTGATTAAATGAATTTTTTTCACTCCATGTCATCAGTTTAAGCAGCACCGATAGCAAAAAGTTACTCATTTTCAACAAATAATCGAGTGCACATCCCTTGCAGAGCCCCTGGCATGTCGCACATCATTCGAAAGCTCAGTGTGTCTATTTTAAGAATGTGTACACAATTTTCTAACCTTAACCGATCAGAAGGCCTTTAGTAGGCATTCAAAGTCGTACACAAAAGAAAACCTTCCAACCAATCAGCAATCAAATACCGAAATGGCCTTAGTAACTCAGCTGTTAACAGCAGAGACGCTGCCTTTTATTGGCCACAGCTCAGTGGAATCTATTGCGTTTTGCCTTTGCCGTCGCTTCACTCGAAAAATCACCAACATGGATCGACAGATTGTAACGCTGTTAAATTAATCAAAATAAGGAAATATTTTCGATTATGAAGGCCAGGGAATTAGTGGCCGTATAAACGAATATTTCACCACCAGCAATAGCAATGAAAAGGAATATTTTGATTTCTTTTCCAACGAAGAAACAGCGAAGCTGACGATGGGATTTCCCCATCGACTTCGACCGGCGTGTGTCAGTCTCAGCCTGTTGGACTCAAAATTGAAGATGAAAAAGAAAATGAGGAGCCAGGGGTACGAATTGAAGAAAGTGTAGATCTGTCAGGTTAATGCCATGGCGATAATGCCAAAAAATTGGTGACAGCGACGTATGCAACGTATGAACTGCAATGGGCAGCCTCTGCCAGATCTACAAATGGCAGAACAGTTTTCCAGTAACTGTATGCAGATCAAAATGATCATTTAAAGCATTCCAGCTGCTGATGGCCAACATATTATATGTGTGTGCATGTTTGTGGAGAGGAGAGGGAGCACAGGTTTTTAACGTCGGGATATAGTGTGTGTGAGTGTGTGTGTGTGTGAGTGTGAGTGTGTGTGTGTGTGTGTGTGTGTGTGCGAGAGGACAAGAGAGATTCCACCCAGGCAATCGAAAACGAAGAAAGAATAATGCAAAAGCATTTGTTTCTGATAAGGTATGTTTGTTCATTATGAATATGCTGTTTTCTCATAGGATGTCATGAATTGTGTGTCCGGTATGCGTTTACGCACAGTGCAAGAGAGCTACCTTTTTTCCCTCCAAGAACCCACTTTTTTTTTAACGCTGGGCAAAATGAAACTAGAAAATACATATTAATTCAAACAATTGTGATAAGTGTATCTGTGCTAAGATAACATTAAAAACAAAGGTATCTATTAAATATTTTAAAAAACCCAGATTTTTTCATTTTTCAGCGCCCTGAACAGCCATTAAATACACCAATATATATATATATATATATATATATATCTCTCTCTCTCTCTCTCTCTCTGACTGGTGATAAAATTCAATTATTAAAGTGTTTGCAATGATTATTTTGATGCTTTCCCACATTTTCATAAATTTACAGCAAAATTTAACCTTGGTTGCTTTGGAGAAAGTGGGAAAACATTGAGGCCATTTTTCTTAAAATGGCTACTGTGTTAATCGGACTTTTTGAAGGGTCATAACTTCTTATGTTTTCAACATACAGAAATTCTGTATATATAATTGGAAAGGTCTTTTTCTCCTCTTTCTGTTCATATTACCAAATACCACACCATTCCAGCAAGTTACAGAGCAACTTGGTGTTGCAATGACTGCAAGAAATATTCAATTATAAACAAAGCTTGTTCTTATGTCTTAGATTGAAGAAATACGGGGAGATAAGCATTCATATCTGCAGTGGTAGATAATTCTGCCTAACTAACAGTATGTGCTTGAGTGGGTGAATGGGGAAAAAAATAAATAAATGCTTCTCAAAATGAGCCTTCAGCAAGCTTATAGTCTCCAAGGAGGAGACATTCTCCAATGGGGAGAAAACTCGCTAGCATATAACTCCTGGTCATATACCGATATTTCGACACCTGATTGTTTCTCTTCAGTGACCGCGGAAAATGGTAATTTAACTCCTCTGGCTTTTCGGTTTTAACAAGAATGCTATCCTAGAAAAGTCTGGTGTGCAATACCGTAGTATGTTTGTTGAGTTTTGAAAAAACCAACCAAAGATGCCACCTAAGAAGCAAAAGAAAATCATGAAAGAGCAAAACAAGCTACATTTTCTTATGAAAAGTAGAAAATATAAAAAGATAACCTCTTAAGACACAAGTGCTGAGGGCCAGTTCTTGGAATGAATCCGCAAGGGACTAAATTACAATAAACTAATAAATTCCAAGGATAAATACTGCACCATTCCAGCAACTTACAGAGCAACTTGGCGTTGCAATGACTGCAAGAAATATTCAATTATAAACAAAGCTTGCTCTTATGTCTTAGATTGAAGAAATACGGGGAGATAAGCATTCATATCTGCAGTGGTAGATAATTCTGCCTAACTAACAGTATGTGCTTGAGTGGGTGAATGGGGAAAAAAATAAATAAATGCTTCTCAAAATGAGCCTTCAGCAAGCTTATAGTCTCCAAGGAGGAGACATTCTCCAATTGGGGAGAAAACTCACTAGCATATAACTCCTGGTCATATACCGATATTTCGACACCTGATTGTTTCTCTTCAGTGACCGCGGAAAGTGGTAATTTAACTCCTCTGCCTTTTCGGTTTTAACAAGAATGCTATCCTAGAAAAGTCTGGTGTGCAATACCGTAGTATGTTTGTTGAGTTTTGAAAAAACCAACCAAAGATGCCACCTAAGAAGCAAAAGAAAATCATGAAAGAGCAAAACAAGCTACATTTTCTTATGAAAAGTAGAAAATATAAAAAGATAACCTCTTAAGACACAAGTGCTACGGTATTGCACACCAGACTTCTCTAGGATAGCATTCTTGTTAAAACCGAAAAGGCAGAGGAGTTAAATTACCACTTTCCGCGGTCACTGAAGAGAAACAATCAGGTGTCGAAATATCGGTATATGACCAGGAGTTATATGCTAGTGAGTTTTCTCCCCAATTGGAGAATGTCTCCTCCTTGGAGACTATAAGCTTGCTGAAGGCTCATTTTGAGAAGCATTTATTTATTTTTTTCCCCATTCACCCACTCAAGCACATACTGTTAGTTAGGCAGAATTATCTACCACTGCAGATATGAATGCTTATCTCCCCGTATTTCTTCAATCTAAGACATAAGAGCAAGCTTTGTTTATAATTGAATATATATATATATATATATATATATATATATATATATATTCAATTATAAACAAATATAACAATATATATAAAATATATATATTATATAGTCCAATAAGTTCAAAATCCGACTTATCTATCATTTTGTGGGAGTTGGTCACATTTAAGATATGGGTAAAACGCCAGATAACGCCTTTTGGCAGAGTTGCAATTTTAAAATCCATAATTCTGTCAAAACTGACTCATCTGTGGTGACTTCTGCCAATTCCTCCTGATGTCTTTTTTCAAACTTGTCAACAAGTGTGTTATCAATTTGTCTGGAATAAAAAAAAAATAATAATAAAACGGACAAAATCGGTCAGAAAATAGCTCACAAAAGTGTTAAAAATGGTGGTATTGGCCCTCCGGACTTAAGAACATCCGTCACATCTCTTAAATTATCCTGGATTCGCAGGGCTGAAAAAACGGCCCATAAATGGAAAGACATTTTACTTACTAATTTCTCTAAGTTTCCAATTTTGAACAAATATGGTCCAGAATTAGTTTCAAAATTTACTTCATGTAACCTTTTTTTTGAAAGACGTCTTTGATGCTTATAGAACTTTTTTTTTTTTAATGTACACCAAAAAACCTCTGCTGAATTTCTTGCTGAGCCATTTTGCTACAACAACCGAATTCAAATTGGAAAAAAAAATATTGTGTCTAAAATACTGGATAACAAAGACGTTTTTCATCTTGCTCAGTTTTTGTTAAAAATGAAAATGGACATTTTCTCTCTCATAGATGTTTTAGGGAAAAGTATAATCTAAACATTAATGTTCTTACTCTTGCTGGCTATAGGTCAGCTATAACTGACTACATAAGAAAATCGAATATTGTTGTTGAGAACAATAAATATATTAACTTAACACTCTAATTTAAGAAATTGTTCGCCATTCATAAAGGCTCTAGATTATACTATGATATTATGATTGATAATAATTTACGAGCAAGATGTTGTGTGTGTGCGTGTGTGTGTGTGTGTGTGTGTGTGTGTGTGTGTGTGTGTGTGTGTGTGTGGTGAAAATCAAAAAACTTTGAATATGTTCATAAATGTATTTACACCCGTCTTATATTATGTAATTAAACTCATATGTTGTACTACCTTAAATTCTCATCTCGTGATCTGTATGTGTATGTGTATGTATGTATGGTGGTTGTTTTTCTCGCAAGTTATTTTATATATATATATATATATATATATATTATTATATAGCTTGCTCTATGTCTTAGATTGAAGAAATAGGGGGAGATAAGCATACGTATCTGCAGTGGTAGTTAATTCTGCCTAACTAACAGTATGTGCTTGAGAGGGTGGATGGGGAATAATAAATGCTTCTCAAAATGAGCCTTCTGCAAGCTTATAGTCTCCAAGGGGGAGACAATCTCCAATGGGGAGGATACTCACTAACATATAACTCCTGGTCAGATACCGGTATTTCCAAACCTGATTGTTTCTCCTCAGTATTTATAATTGAATATTTCTAGCAGTCATTGCAACACCAAGCTGTTCTGTAAGTTGCTAGAATGGTGCTCGGTACTTATCCTTTGAATTTATTATATGTATGTGTGTGTGTGTGTGTGTGTGTGTGTGTGTGTGTGTGTCATGTATCTCCATGAAAATTTTTTTTAAATATTATTTTTTAAAAACCTGAGTCAGTGACTGACGTTGAGTCACGATGCTAGTAGATTTGAATTTTCATTTCCTTTTTAATATATTTGATTTTTTGTTTACTCGATGCAGTGCATAAAACATTATTCTTTGCAAGGATTTGATATAGTTTAATGAAAAATAAGAACTGTGATTGTGCTGAAAGAATTATTATACTGCAATGCCTACATCACTGGCTTTTTTATAATTTATGCATATATTTTTTCTTTCTTTCAACCTACAATTAAAATGAAAGAATAAGTGGTGATTTTGTGAGTTTATTACTGTTATGTTTTATGGTTGTAAATAAGGTACAGACACCACTTACAGTTAAGAGCTTGAGATATGTCGTTTTTCTGATTTTCATTGCTTTTCCACTTCTCTTCACATTTTCTGAAGGCAAATTCAGTATAAAAGCAAAAGCAAGTAACCAGCATGTGAATTTCATTTTCTGGCATTGCACATATGTTTATTATTGCATCCTGTGAAAAACTGGGAAGTATGTTTAGAAATAAGTTGCTATTGCTAAGGAAAATATGCTGGAGATGTTTGCAAAAACTTTGAAGGCTGTTTTCTCAAAATGGCTGTCAGCACAGTAACCCACTTCAAATGACCATATTCTTATTTTTTCCCAAGATAGCATTCATTTTCATATCAAATTAATCAGAAAAGCCTGTAGATTTTAAATCTCTCTCTCTCTCTCTCTCTCTCTCTCTCTCTCTCTCTCTCTCTCTTCACTCTCAGAACTTACAAAAATGGAGTTAAGACTGGTTTTCTTATGTAAGATAATGTATATATATATATATATATAATATATATATATATATATGAACAATATAAAAGTGTCCTTAAAAAATCTGAAGGTGCTCAACCCCTTGGGGAGCAACATCTGTAGATTTTAACACTCCATTTTTTAAAAATATTTTTTAACAAATATATATATATATATGTGTGTGTGTGTGTGTGTGAGTGTGTGGTGTGTGTGTGTGTGTGTGTGTGTGTGTGTGTGTGTGTTTGTGCGTGTGCGTGTGTGTTTTCTTCAAAACCCTCCACAGCCTTTGATGAACTTCATCCATCACGGTCATGTAATATCAACCATGGCTGACCTTGTGTGTTCTCCTGTTTAGAAAATCACGCCACGTACCATTCCTCTGCCGAACACGTATACTAATTCTGTACTTGTTAGTAATAGGCAAACTGACATGATGGAACTGGTGGTCATTCAGTTCATGTTGACATTGTATAGCTGTCAACATCTGCCATTGAAACAGCAGCTGCTATATAGACCAATTAAAGGTCGTTTGACAGGGACTTACTGATTTATTTAAATATTCTTTTTTTTCTTGCCGTTTCAGGATCGATAGCAGTTCATGATGTCTAAACTGGGAGTCTTGCTGACCATCTGTCTGCTTCTGTTTCCAATTACTGCTCTTCCACTGGATGAAGGTGAGATGTTCAATTTGTTCATTTGTTTCTGTCTGTCTGTCTAGTTGTCTGACTCACAGATTACTTCTGGTTCATTATCTCTCCATGTTTGTTTGTTTGTTTATTATTATTATTATTATTATTTTCTTTTTGGTGGGTGATTGTTCTGAATGTGTTGTTGGGGGAGGCGGAGGGGGGGGGGGGGGTTGTGGCGGGGGCACAGTGCGGTGTTATCAGAAAACAAACTCTCAGACTCAACGACTGAACAACAGATGAGGCCACCAAACCGCGGATGGCAGAGGATACACTTGATATGTGCACAAACTCAGTCAAGTGGTAAAATGAATAAATGAATGGATAAATGGTGGTACATATGGTAATAAGACAGGACTGATTGTGGTGAATAAGTTAATATATGAGGGAATAAGAGATGGGCCGCTGACAAATGATTGTTGTCAACGAGGTGATGTCTAAGGGGATTTAGAGATGGGTAGCTGATGGATGATTGTTGTGAATGAAGTAGTACATGTGGAAATAAGTGACAATTAGGTGATGTACGATGGTGGTGAAAGAGATAATAACAGGAATGTGAGATGGTCAGCTAATAAACGATGGCGGTGAGTAAGGTAGCATATACGGTAATAAGAGACAGTTGGTTTATAAAAAATGAACGAAAGTGGTGTATGATGAATATATATATATATATATATATATATATATATATATATATATATATCAAGAAGAGACAATTTGATGATGGTGGTGGTGAATGAGGTAGTGTATATGGGAATAAGAGACAGATACTGTATGATGCAGAATTAGAGAAAGAAAAAAAAAGACGCTCAGCTAATGTATCATGTTTGTGAATGAGTTGGACTAGATTGAAACGGTCAGCTTGGTCCAGAAGGAAATGCTCGCTTTTGCTAAAAAAAATTAAACTCAAACCTGACCACTTTCTGAATTATTGAGAATTCAGTAAGTTGCTTGTACAGATTTAACTCCCTTTGGCAGCTCTTTTGCGCGAAAGACTTTAATAAGCCATGCAATAAATCGTGGAAACGGTGACCAAAACAACACATGCCATTCAGTTTCAAGGTGATGTTTTCGGAAAAGAACGTCTTATGAGATTTTCAGCCTCACGAGCTACAAAGCATAACAATTTTAGAAGAATGTGCATGTATATGAGTTGATAAAAAAGATGGAGAAGTGACATCTGGTGGCAAAATATGTGAAGTGAAATTGATGAGTTCTATCATTGTGACGTGACAATTGCCAGCCACACCATCCCCTACAACCCCTTTTTTCTCCTCCTTCCGCCCCCCCCCCCCTCTCTCTCTCTCTCTCTCTCTCTCTCTCTCTCTCTCTCTCTCTCTCTCTTTGTCTTACAGACAGCAATCAAGATTACCGATCTACGTCAACTTTCCATCTCTGCCTCTGACCCCTCTCAACCCTCTCCTCCCCTATTACGCTCCCTGCAGTCTGTCAGGTGTTCCCTTTGATACTAGCTGATGCCCTAGAGAAAAAACAACAAGAAACAAACAGAATAAGATTTCCAAATTTATGCACCAGAACAGATTAAAGCACAAACTCATTGAGAAAAATAACAAATACAAACAAACAGATATAGAGTAAAACAAAATGTCCGAAGCTGCTTGTCAGGGAAAAGATAAAGCCAAAAGTTATGACAAAAGATTACAAAGACAAACAAAAATCCAACAAAATATAATCTTTTGAACATGTTTGTCAAAGAAAGACTAAAGCCAAATGACACAACAATGGTTTACAACAAAGAAAAGAATGTAACAATCAGACATTTTCTAAAGCTGCTTGCCAGAGACAAATTGAAGCCAAATGGAAAAAAGGCAAGAAGTCACCACAGAGGACTACAAAAAGACAAACAAATGGATTCAACAGAAAACTGTCAGAAGACGGTTCCCACAGAAAAGCTAAGGTCACAAGTTACAACAAAGGACTACAAAGATAAAACAATGAACACAATAGAATGAGCTTTCCTGAAGCTGCTTACTGGAGGAAAGGTGTTGCCAAAAATTCCAATAAAGGATTACAAAGGAAATCAAATGAATATAACGGAACAACCTTTTCTGACCTAAGAAATATTAAGGCCTAAAGTCATTTTAATGTTTTACAAAGGCAAACAATTATGAATATTGCTAAGACAAAATACGTTCAGTAATCACTGGAGGCAATGAGACTATAATTTCCTTTGATTAAATCCAGCTTTGCTCAAAGGCACAGCTCACAGACAGAATCTGCATCAGTTGCCCCCTGCACAGTCTTCATGTGCCCATGCACGACATTCTCTGCACTGAATCCTATCTTCAATCCTGCTCTCAGCACACATAAAGCAATACCAGTCATTTACATCAACTTGTATTCTTTGCGTGTCACAGGCTGCAGGTTTGGTAGCTTTCTTTTGACCTGTCCTGTTCTTCATATTGTTCTTTATACTCATACCCATTCCTTTTTCTGTTTTCCACTGCTCGCTGCTTTTTCTTCCAGTGTCTTTTTTATAAGGAGTAGAGGTGAGGATTTCAGAGCTCTCCCTTTTTTATTTTATTTTTTTTATTTGGTGTGCTGGGAAGAACAGGAATTTTGCGTTGAACTGATGGAGAAAGCACACAGTCCGCGTGTGGTGCATGTACTCTTTCGATCTTGCAGTCTTAGTGTCCCGTGTTGTCGCCGAATTAAGCGTGCATCAAGTGCATGAAGTTCACGGAATCCTCACCATAAAATAGTATAACGTTGGTTTCACATAAGACAATTATTTTTTTCTTTTAATGACTTCAGCTGTTCTCTGGATTTCAAGCTCTCCATCTTGAGATGTTGGCATTGCCATATGCATTACTTTCTCCAAAAGAGTATGAAACCGAATATGCCCAGGCATGTCAACATTGAAAGCATCTCCTATCGTACTGGAAACAAAACTTCTCCAACTTAGATAGAGTGTGCACAATTATTCGGTTTTTCATTTGATCAACCAGAGCTGTTTCACGGGTATCCAATAATGGTTTTGCAATTTTGCCGTCAATCCTCACAGGATTCTGTAGAGATTCATCCATAATTGTGGCTATAGCCCTAAAGAAACATCGTCCATCTGAGAAGTCGTAACAACTGATGCTTCGTCAGCAGAGACTATAGACTGGGAGTCAATTAAGGGGCTAAATGGAGGGCTGGATGGATTGCGAGTTGAAGTAGATGGACAGTAGGCAAGAGCATTGGGTGGATTGTCGGTAGAAGTAGATGGAGAGCTGGCAAGAGTGTTGGATGGATTCTCGTGTTGAAGTAGATGGACAGTTGACAGGAGGTTGGATAGATTCTCTGTTGAAGTAGATGGACAGCTGACAGGAGGTTGGATGGATTCTCTGTTGAAGTAGATGGACAGCTGGCAGGAGGGTGGATGGATTCTCTGTTGAAGTAGATGGACAGTTGGCAGGAGGTTGGATGGATTCTCTGTTGAAGTAGATGGACAGCTGGCAGGAGGGTGGATGGATTCTCTGTTGAAGTAGATGGACAGTTGCAGGAGGTTGGATGGATTCTCTGTTGAAGTAGATGGACAGCTGGCAGGAGGGTGGATGGATTCTCTGTTGAAGTAGATGGACAGTTGACAGGAGGTTGGATGGATTCTCTGTTGAAGTAGATGGACAGCTGGCAGGAGGTGGATGGATTCTCTGTTGAAGTAGATGGACAGTTGGCAGGAGGGTTGGATGGTTCTGTTGAAGTAGATGGACAGTTGGCAGGAGGGTGGATGGATTCTGTTGAAGTAGATGGACAGTTGGCGGAGGGTTGGGTGGGTTCTGAGTTGAAGTAGATGGACAGTTGGCAGGAGGTTGGATGGTTCTAGTTGAAGAGATGGACAGTTGGCAGGAGGGTGGTGGGTTCTGAGTTGAAGTAGATGGACACAGTTTTGGCCAGGAGGGTGGATGGGTTCTGAGTTGAAGTAGATGGACAGTTGGCAGGAGGGTGGATGGTTCTGAGTGAAGTAGATGGATAGTTGGCAGGAGGTGGATGGATCTCTGAGTGAAAGTAGATAGACAGTTGGCAGGAGGATTGGGTGGGTCTGAGTTGAAACAGATAGACAGTTGGCAGGAGGATTGGTGGGTTCTGAGTTGAAGCACATGACAGTTGGCAGGAGGCTTGATGGATTCTCTGTTGAAGCAGATGGACAGTTGGCAGGAGGGCTGAAGTGGATTCTGAGTTGAATAGATGGACAGTTGGCAGGAGGTTGGTGGGTCTGAGTTGAAACAGATAGACAGTTGGCAGAGGATTGGTGGTCTGAGTTGAACGATAAGTTGCGGGCGTGTTCTGAGTTGAAACAGATGGACAGTTGGCAGGAGGGCGGATGGATTCTCTGTTGAAGTAGATGGACAGTTGGCAGGAGGCTTGGTGGGTTCTGAGTTGAAACAGATGGACAGTTGGCAGGAGGGCTGGATGGATTCTCTGTGGAAGCAGATGGACAGTTGGCAGAGGGCTGGATGGATTCTCTGTGGAAGCAGATGGACAGTTGGCAGGAGGGCTAGATGGATTCTCTGTGGAAGCAGATGGACAGTTGGCAGGAGGGCTGGATGGATTCTCTGTGGAAGCAGATGGACAGTTGGCAGGAGGGCTGGATGGATTCTCTGTGGAAGTAGATGGACAGTTGGCAGGAGGGTTGGGTGGGTTCTGGAAGGAAGAAGTTGGACAGCTGATAATGGCGTTGGATGGAAACTGGGTTAAAGGAGCCGGACAGTGGTCTGGAGGGTTGGGTGGAATCTGGTTTTGTGAAACTGCTGTACTGATGAAGCTTGGGTCGATGAGACTGGTGAAACTCTGCTTTGACTGGAAGAAGATCTGTTGTCACAGGGGAAAAAGATGGAGCGAACTCATAATCACCAAAAATATGTTTGTTACGTGGCCAGATTCCACAGGAAGCAAGTCCATTTACAGCATTGGAGATTCTAGCTGCCTTCAAATAGGCTTCACCGAAAAGACGGCCCACTTGGTAAAGTGAAACAGACTTCCCAGTATGCATCCGCAGCCACTCCTCCACAGCCAGATTATGGAAAGTCTGTAGAGGTTTGAACAATGAAAAAGAGAGCTTAAAAGGGGTGTCCACAAATATGGACCATTGTCCACCAATATGGACTAGAGATCCATACATGTAGAAGTAGGTGGTCCATATAAGCAGAACATGACAAAATTGAAATAGCATGTGTGCATGGAACCGTGACTGCAGATGAAAAGTCTCAGTGTGCTTAAATCACAGTCTTAGGTTTTGTCTCACAGCTGACACAGTTATCTGTAAAGGTTCTGAAAGACATTGACTATATCTTCTCGATTTTCAAAATCACAACTTTGAATCTTGTCATTAAAAATCAAACAAATGCTTGCCATTTTGAAATGAAACTTGATGTGGCCATTTTGATTTGCTTCAAATGCTGAAAGGGGAGTAATCAAAAAGGCTGAACACTCAAATCCGCCACAGTTATCGTCTGAAAAAAAGGTGGTCCATATTACTAGCTGGTCCATATTCGTAGACTCTCCCTTATCTATGTCAGTTGACAAGAGTGACCACCAAACATTTTTTATGAAATCTACTTTTCTAGGCACTTTACAAAGCGTTTCCTTCTGGCTAGCTGATGAGTGACAACAGTGACGAAGGTAGCATATATGGGAAGAAGAGATTGTCAGCTGATATGTGATTGTGGTGAACAAATGGTTTACACGGGAATGAGAGGCCGCCGGCTGATGTTGGAGTGTGTCTTTCGCTGTCTCTATGTCCCCATAACCACGCACATTAATGACAATGCTAAGTGAAGTACCTTTGCAAATAATTTTGCAGATCAACTTGCTGACCGACCTGCAGAGCGTATGCAGGATGTTTCATCTGAACAGCATCCCTTGTTTGATCCCGTCAAACGGTGAAATTGTTTGTCTTTCATTTTCTAATAATCTCTCTCTCTCTCTCTCTCTCCTCTCTCTCTCTCTCTCTCTCTCTCTCTCTCTCTCTCTCTCTCTCATAGTGTAAAGAAGATTTCAGCTTATCTATTCATCCTCATTAAAATGTTTGTAATCGTACTCTCTCTCTCTCTCTCTCTCTCTCTCTCTCTCTCTCTCTCTCTCTCTCTCTCTTGTGTGTGTGTGTGTGTGTGTGTGTGTATATAATATATATATATATATATATATTACATATATATATATATACATATATATATATATATATATATATATACATATATATATATATATAGCTTGCTTTTTTCTCGATTTTTCAATGTTGCAGACCATAAGTAATCGGGATTGCGGTTATTTATTTAGAGAGAGAGAGAGAGACAGAGAGAGAGAGAGACAATAATCTATAAATATTGCTATACTTGAAAGATACGTTACCGTTGTGGTACCATTTAAACAGTTATATTGTATGAAGACTGATTTGCAAGTCATCCTCTGGTAGCACAGACTTCAAACGTGGGATCTTGCCACTGTGTGGATTTGATTCTAGGAGAGAGAGTCCTTCACTTCAGTCAACTTTCTGGACTGTCGAGGAACGAAGGTTTGATTCGTCGTAGTAACAGTTGAAGACTGTTTCAAGTCCATTTCTTTTACACACTCCCTTTTACACTTGAATCTTAAACTTACAAAAATCTTAAAGAGTGTATGTAATACATCCGCCAAACTACATGGAAAAACGAATCACAAGACAAAACACAACGTGTTTTGACCCTCTTTACGCTAGGTCTTCTTCAGGCCAGATAAACAGCACTCAAGACAACGAAAATGAAGATAAGTGACAAGATAAGTGACTGCTCATTCTTCAGTTTCGTTGTCCTGAGTGTTGCGTTTCTTGTCCTGGGTGTTGTTTATCTTGCTTGAAGAAGACCAACCTAAGAGGTCAAAACGCATCGTGTTTTGTCTTGATTCTTTTGTCCATGTTGTTTGGTGGAGTTATTACCTACACTTCTTTTCAAAGACATGTTTAGATTTCCGCCTGCAGTCGCCTCACCTTGCAACTAACTTGCATCAAAAGTCGTCCATGAGTGCTGCTATTGTGTTCACAATGGAGAAACTTGGCTGTCGTTACTTCCTAAGGGGATTTTCTTGAAAATATATTCTTGGTCTTGTCTTTCCTGCAATTGGTTGTGCCCAGGTAGACGTGATGATTCTGTTCGGCGCCAATCGTTGGGTAGTCAGCCCCGTCGACCGGCAGTGTTTCCGTCGTCAGTCGTTGTGTTGTCTACCTTTGTGGCTTGGCGAGGTTTTGTGCTGTCCAACCGTGGACAGATGGCATCACGCTGAGGTGGGAGACAACTCACAGTGGTGCAAGGCAGCGGGAAGGCCAGTCTCCTGACTGCAATCAAAGGTCATCACATGAAAGGTCCCACTACTACTACTGCTACTTTTGTTTCTGCTATTGTTACTACTACTACAATTACTACTACTACTACTACTACTACTAAATGGTGGTGCTGCTGCAACTGCTATTGTTACTACTATCACCATTGTCATATTATTACTATCTCATCATTGTTGATAGTAGTAGTAGTAGTAGTAGTAGAAGTAGTAGCGGTAGTAGTAGTAGCAGCAGTGGTAGTAGTAATAGGAGTAGTAGTAGTAACGTAGTAAAATTGCTGTTCTTAAAATTACTCGTCTTCTTCTTCTATTATTGTTATTATCATCATTATTACTGTTATTATTGTTATCATTATCGTTATCATTATTATCTCCATTATGATGACGATGATGATGATGGTTATCATTATTGTTATTATTAGCATTAGCATTATTATTATTAGCATCGGATTTTTTTTTCAACATTCGTACATTATTCTGAATTCATCCCACTTCTGTTTCCTGAATCGTTATGCATATTTCCACGCCTTTGTATATTTCTTAGATTTCATGTTGCGATATTTCCCATTTGCTATATCTTTATATTTATTCCTATTATTTTCTACTTCATTTTACCATCAATATATTTTCATTGTTATAATGAGTATCATTATAGTAATTACGGGATTTTTTTTTTTTTAGATTTTATGCTAACGTTCTTTTCCAATTTTCATTATATGATGATGATGATGATGATGATGATGATGATCCTCCACTATCTCCTCTCCTACTCCTACTCCTTATTCTCCTATAATTATAGTTATTATCATCATCATCACCACCATCACCATCATCATCATCATCATCATCATCGTCGTCATCATCATCATCATCATCTGTATCTTCTCCCCTCCAATCTCTTCCCTCTTCTCTTCAGTTGAATTCCGTAGTTTTAGTTTTTCACCCGAGCCAAAGTTTGCACTTAGACTGAAGAGAGAAGCGACTGTTTCTTTGTCTTTTGTTTACCTTTTTATTTTATTTCATTCTTCCTTTCGTTCTTCCTTCCGTTCTTTCTTCCTTCCTTCCGTTATTTTCTTTCTTTGTTTGTTTCCTTCTTTCTTTCTTTCTTTCTTTCTGTCTGTCTGTCTCGTCTTCCGTGCCACTTCAGTGGCATTGCCCCCACACCTCTCATCCCGGCTCACTGTCCACAACTACAACCTGCTGGTTTTTCCTACCAAAGCCCCGACACTGGCAATCCACAGGGAGCAGGCAGTGTCCAGTGGCCTTGAAGCAACTCACCAGAGGAGACACTGCACTGCTGCTGAGTCACTTCGGTGGCGTTCGGTGGTGCCTGTTGTGAGCCAACATACAAGGCACACAACCTACTAGCCCAATACTGACGGCAATACTTGTTAAAAGTAACGGAGCCAGCGCGAGTGAGGTATCTATCCAGGGGGCATAACCACGTCCGTCCATCCACAGTCACCATAAAGATGCCGATACCGATGACCCCAACAGAGCCTAAGGCCATAGACGTGGAGAGGACATCGAAATTGAGGTCACCAGGAGAGTACAGCATGAAGGGCTACAGAAATTGAGACTCTTTTACGATGTTGTTCGATGATAATGAAACTGACGAAGTTGATGCAACAGATTTTGTATGATCTGAGACTGCATTACAGGGCTGCAGTCTATCTATTTTGTGCCAAATTCAAGAAAATATATGATTGCTCGTTTCTCGTTTTCATTGTCCTGAATGTTGTTTATCTTGCCTGAAGAAGACCAAAGATGTCAAAACGAGTCGCGTTTTGTCTTGCAGTTTGTTTCTCCCTTTTGTTTGGCGGAATAATGATAATTTTTCTTTTAAATTGTTTTCAGCGTCCTCCTGTTGTCACCCCATTTTAAAACTGTCTATTGCTTAGTGGTTAAAGCCGAGTTATTATGAAATTAAGCGTCAGGTACAGCCCTGTCATGTGGTCTTAGACCAGAATGCAAATCCATAGCATCACTCCATCATCCTCATCCTCATCGATCTTTCGGTTTATTATCACATCGGCCTGGCCAAGCTGTAATCCAGTTCTTATTGCTGTTTTGCTTAACCGTGCGTCTGCTCTCTCTTTTCCTTAGACTTCTTGATGTCCTGGGTGGTACATCCATCTGAGTTTTTTCCAACAGAAGGTTGCCCATTACTTCATGCCCAGCAGGGCTACCCATTCCACTCTCCACCTTCGAAGAAGGTTAATGAGGTCAGTCAGAATCGTGGCTTTCTGAATTCTAACCTGGTCTGTGGATGGGAGCCAATGGAGCATTTGCGTCACTGCTTCAACCTCCACTGTCAAGACTTGCAGTTGTTAGATTGTATACACCATTGTCTTCCTGGATTGTTTGGTCAGTTGCTTCACCGTGTATCTCCCACCCTGTTTACCTTTGGTACTTAATCATCGGAGTATATAACAGTGTGTTTCCTTTTGACGAGGTTTTGTTTTTCACCTGCACCTGAACATTGTGTTGGTTTGTCTTATACTGGTGTGACAATTTTGTAGATGCATTTGAAGTGGCCAGGATCCTGTTCCCATTCTTTGGTTTACTTAGTTCTGAAAACAGCACACAAGCTGTTTGTTCTCTTGTGCCCGTCCCATCTATGATTTTTCCAAGTCCTGACGAGTGTTTTTCGTTTACTTGACTGCTTAATATAGTGGGGGTTTTTTCACAATTTTCACGTGCTCTAAAATATGCCTTCGCATGTTCTAGCTTGTATCTGACCTGCGTTGAAGAAAAGTAAAGCAGGTAACGCATACTTTCAATTGATGTGTCCCAAGATCAGTCTCATAGCTTCATTTTGAGTTCTTTCTAATTTGAGAAGATTGGTTTGGGACAGTGTTTTAAGCCCTAATCCATAATTAATCACACTGAGAACACCTGCATGATACAGTGTCATCAACAGGGTATGACAGACAGTGATCTCAGCATTTAATCTCTTGTAAGCAAACCCTACATATAAAAATACTACTTTCTCTTTTCTGACACCCCTCCCCCATTCCGCTCAACCTCCTCTCTCTCCTTGATTAACCAACATATATCCAGCTTCATCAGAACAATTCATATTGTAATTCCCGGAACTGACTGTCTTGTCTCACTCTGTTAACAGGTGTTGCCCGTGGCCATGCACCGCAGCGTGCGTCCCTTGTTGCTTTGCTTAATAACGTGTGGATGACCAGCTTTGTTATCACGGCCACGTCAAGTGTCTAAGGAATAAGTAAAACGATTGCAGTCTCGTTTAGATTTGCTTTTGTATTTTGGTCTAAAGATCAATGACCAACTGTTGTTTTGAAGCGGATTTTCATATGTTTCTTGATTCCTGTCCAACACTAGATATTTAATCACGATAGATCTGATTTTCTATCAATGCCTTGCTTTTTCGTCTGTCATCAGTTTTGTTTATATTCAATTTTTCGTCTCTGTCTGCACGCACGCACGCACGCACCACGCACAAACACACACACACACACACACACACACACACACACACACGCACACGCACACACACACACGCACGCGCAAGCACACACACACACACAATTATTAACATTATTTATTGATTGATTGATTGCTTTGTTATTCGTTTGTTTGTTTTCAGAATAGTTTGAGGCTGTCGTTTTGGATTTATTTGAATTGCTTTATTGTATATGAGCACTTCATGCTTTGAAACAATGCTGAAAATAAAAGAAACACTGACGTAGCAAAGCTACCGTCCGTTGTTATTCCGTGTGTGTGTGTGTGTGTGTGTGTGTGTGTGTAGAGAGAGAGAGAGAGAGAGAGAGAGAGAGAGAGAGAGAGAGTTTATTGAATGATAAGGAATAAGCATGAATGATGCAGTGTTACATTCACGCTTCTGGGCAAGCGATACAAAAGCTGTATGCTAAATATGAACAAGGCATGGACATTCATCCAGTGCTCTCCACCCACCCACCCTGTCACACACCCATGTTTGTGAACATACACACTTGCATTCACAAACACAGTATGCTTACTTCGTACACAACACGCAATCACTCCATTCACCCAAAGGAGCACTACCACAATTGAACTGAGTTTTCTATAAAATGCTCCCTTTACTCACAAAGAAAAGGGTTTTAATTCTTCTTTGCATTTCACTGCATTTTCCAACAATTATTTCTTCTCTTCACAAGATAATTCCCCACATAGAAACAATAATGCAATATTCAAAGTTTTACCAAAAACCCAACACACTCACACACATGTTACACTATCAGTTCTTATATTAAATAGTATCAATAAAGACAAGTCATCTTGACTTGTCGAGGAGCTTTCTTTCACTTGGCTGTACCACCTCTGGACCACCACAGCCTGGACTCTCACTAGGCTCGTACAGCTCAAGCCTGGACCACCACTGGACCACCACTGGACGCTGAGGGATTCTTCTAGGGAATAAGCGACAAGCCTACCCTAGTAGACTTCCAGTCTACATCTACACTCAAAACTCGAGTGAACTTGCCACGCCAGGCATATTACACCCACCAAGGGTTAAGCACACCCAAACCAGGGTTGCATCGGACAAACCAGTCCAATAATATAGCACACCCAACCCAGGGTTGCATCGGACAATCCTAGTCCTATGTTAAACCCAAAGAGGGTTACAATCAGACATCCTCCTATGTCTGTGTCCAGAGCTCCTCTGAAGTAACAATAATCTTCCACCCTTCCTCACATTGGGTGAACACACTTCACAATCCACTCAGCGTCCTACTCTTCCGCATCACTGGCGGTTGCACTCCATGAATACAAAAAAGCATCAAACCCGTAGGTTCCATTCCACAATTGCAAAAATTACAAAATCTCTTAATTGATATGAAACTTTTCCATTCACATCACTTTTTCCTCATTCACATGACACCCCCCAACCTCCGATAAAAAAATTTGATTCATCAAATTTTTTCAAAGAAAAGTATAGGAGTTCACAAAAAAAATACGCCATTGACATTATTCTCAAAAAATACTTTCCCAAAATGACATGAGTACATGCGAACAGAAAAATGTATATTTATAAAAACATTGTTTCCAAAAAAAATTATCCAAAGCCAACATCAATGCATCAACTATCACTACCGCAAGTAATCAATATTGCACACAACAACATTCCATTACTCAAATACAAACATATAAATTCAACTTTCAACAGCGAACTTGAAAACACACACTGCTTATTACTGTCGAGACAAAATGTCAGCAATCACATTGCTGGACCCTGAAATTGGATCAACCCTGAAACTGTATTGCTGGATCGCCAAAGACCACCGTAATAGACGGTTATTCTTTGTTCTTGATGTCTTCAAAAACGTCAGAGGTCTGTGATCCGTCTGCAGGACAAAAAACCTGCCTGTCAAGAAACGCTCAAATTTTGCAAGTGCCCACACAATCGCTAAGCATTCCCGTTCAATAGTAGAATACTTCGACTGTGCATCAGTGAACTTCTTACTTGCAAACTGTACTGGATGCAATAAATCTTGATGTTCTTGCAAAAGAACAGCACCCATTCCTGTTGAACTTGCATCAGTCCGGAGGACAAAATCTTTCTCCAAGTTGGGCAGAAGTAAAACAGGAGAAAAATTCAAAACCTTTTGAACTGCTTCCAAAGCATTCTGACAATCTACAGTCCAATCAATAGATGAATGCTTGGAACCCTTTGTCAACTCAGTTAATGGAGCTGTAAGAGTTGCAAAGTGAGGGACATAACGCCTGTAATAAGATAAGAGTCCAAGAAGTGAACGAACCTGTTTCTTTGAACATGGGGTTTTGATTGCCAAAATCTTTTCCATTTTCTTCTTTTCTGGCTGCATCAAACCCACAGCAATTGTATGCCCCCAAAACTCCAGTTTTTGAAAACCCGCCATGATTTTCGATGGCCTTGCTGTCAATCCAAAAGAATGGAGTCTTTCAAAAACACTTTTCAAACATCTCAGCAGATTACTCCATGTTTGTGAAGCCAGCAAAATATCATCAAAAAAACTTACAGCAGACATTTCATGTAACCTGAGTTGTCTCATCATTCTCGCGAAAGTTGCCGGTGCATTCTGCAAACCAAAAGGCATTCGCAAAAAATGAAAAAGTCCAAATGGTGTTTGAAAAGCTGTTTTTTCTTTACAATCAACAC
Organism: Conus canariensis; assembly: GCA_033310375.1. Taxonomy (NCBI): domain Eukaryota; kingdom Metazoa; phylum Mollusca; class Gastropoda; order Neogastropoda; family Conidae; genus Conus; species Conus canariensis. Next base: position 19,148,117 of record CM065718.1, read on the forward strand.
ACATCGGTATCTGCCAATAACCTTTCGTGAGATCAATTTTCACAAAATACTTGGCTTGACTCAGTTGACAAAACAAATCCTCCACATCAGGAATTGGTTCAGAATCAAAAACAGTCAATTTATTCAAAGCCCTGTAATCAATACAAAATCTGACTGAACCATCTGGTTTTGAAACCAGCACCACAGGAGCCACATATGGAGAACTTGACTTTTCAATGACCCCAAGATCCAACATGACCTGTACCTCTCTTTCAATAATTTGCTTTTTTGCAAAAGGTAAAGGATACGACTTCATTCGTACAGGAACATCTGTTGTCAACCGTATTCTATGAGGTTCAACACCAACTGCAGATCCTGGTTTGTCTGTAAGTACATCTGTATAATCCTGTAGTAAACACTTTAGTTGAGTCACCTGAGATGGTTTCAAGTCCTCGTTGATCTTGACATCCTCGTATGTTTCACCTTTTAAGGATAATGTAGGCAGTTGAATAACATCATCACCAGTGTCCTGAACTACACCAACAGCAGTTTCATGAATTACAGGCACCTTGTGAAACACAGGTTTGTCAAGACGTTGCAAATGTTCTGTCACACAATCCATTGGTAACAGACATGAAATGTCACATGCCAATGCTGAAATCTTATCAGGGACAGCAATCTTGTTGATCATAACATCAGACCTGTGAAAGTACTTTTTCAACATGTTAACATGGAAAATTTTCTTCACACCATTCATATCAATTCTGTAATTAACATCAGAACATTTTTCAATGACGACGAATGGTCCTTTCCACATCACATGCATCTTGCTCTTGTCATCTGTCAAAAGCACCAACACATTGTCACCCACAGAAAACACACGCATCTTTGCCCCACGATCGGCATACTTTTTATGCGTAGTTGCACTGTTATAAGCATTTTCTTGGGCAATACGACATGCATCTGCTATACGATTTTGTAAAGTAAAAACATAATCAGACACATTGTCCCCAGACCATGACTTTGACAGGATGCTAATAGGTCCTTTTGGTGAACGACCAAAAAGCAACTCAAAAGGAGAGAAACCTGTGCTCTCATTTGGCAATTCCCTGTAGGCAAAAAGTATGGCTGGAATGTATCGATCCCAGTCTGATGGTCTTTCCTTAGAAACTTTCTTCAACATCATCTTGAAAGTACCATTAAATCTTTCCACGAGGCCATTCGACTGTGGATGGTATGGAGATGTAGTACATGCAGAAATTGAAAGTAAACGAAATATTTCTTTCATGAGATCTGACACAAACTGAGTACCCAAGTCAGATAATATTTCATCAGGAAGTCCCATTCTGGAAAAAATAGAAAATAATGCTTCTGCCACAGAAATGGCATCAATCTTTTTCAAAGGTACAGCTTCAGGATACCTGGTAGCAACATCCATGACAGTGAGCACATAACGAAAACCAGAATTGGAAACATGAAATGGACCAACCAAATCAATACAAACACGACTGAATGGTTCAGTAATGACTGGCATTCTTTGCAAAGGTGCAAATGGAATACGACCTTTGGGAATTGTTTTCTGACAGACATCACATGATTGACAATATTTTGAAACTTGCACACTAACACCAGGCCAAAAAAATGAAGACAACACACGTTGAAGAGTACGTTTGACTCCACAATGACCCGAAAACATGGAATCATGTGCAGTATGCAAAACAGTATCACGTAAAGACATAGGAACGACAATCTGCTCCACCACCTGTTCATCTTTAGGAAAAAGACGGTATAAAAGATCATTCTTTTTTATGTACATGATATCAGTCACTTTGTCAGGTACCTCAGGAACAACTTTCTGAAACAAATGAGTCAATGTTGTATCTGTCTTTCGTAAATCACTCAAATGTTCAGGAGTCACATCCAATTTTGGGACATAGGGAACAACCAGGGGTTTTTGACCTTGCCTTTCTTTTTCCTCTTGTGAACGAGTGCTTACCATAGAAGGCACAAAAGAACCACATTGTCCTCCACAAGACGTGGAAACACCCTTGAGATTTCCAAGAATGAGGTCTGTCACAGGATCATCAATGACACATGCTGTTATTTCACCTGTAAAATAGGGAGTACAAACATAAACACATGCCAAAGGAAATGATTCAATTTTGCCACCAAATGTACGACATTGCTGATGTGTCCCGGTGTATTGTTCTTTTCTGACTAAATCTTTGCGTACACCAGCAGTAGTACACCCAGTATCCCTCAACAGTGTAGCACCAAACCCATTGACAGTACACGATTCAATGTGTAGACCTGTAACATCAGTGTCAGACACTAAAACATGCTGAGTATCTTTAGTAGTTTGCTTGGGATCTGTTGCTAAGCACACATTACCCTGTGCTAGAAAAGGACAGTCTTTCTTCTTGTGAAATATATAGGAACAGTGCTAACAACCATTGTCCGCACCAGATACTGTATTTGGTACTGTACTATGATCAATACCACCACGGTTTGAAAATTGTCCACGGCCACGAATAGCTCTAAACTGACCAGTCCGTTGAGAATTGGTATATCCTCTTGGGTAATGACTTGCATTTGGATTACCCTGTGAAAAAGTTTGTCCAGAATTATTCTCTTGCCAGTTATTATAGGAATGTACATTATTCCTGTTTGTATTCTGTCTTTGAGAAAAACTCTGGCCTCCTCTATGACCATATCTCCTGTTTGGTTGAGAACGACCCGGACCAAACTGGCCTGTTGAAGCAACATTTGCCTCAAACACATCACGGTCAGATTTCCTGGAAAAATGCTTTTCCGGATGAGCAGTCCGATACTGATCTGCCAGCTTACAGATATCCTCTGCAGTTTTACAAGATCTCTCTTTTAGAAAAATAGCTAGGTCTTTGGATACGCTTTGTAAAATCTGCTCACGTAACAACAAGTCACGCAAATCAGCATATTCTTTCTGTGTTTGGGACAATTCAACCCAACGATCAAATAAATGACTTGTCCTAATAAGGAAAGCTGCAAATGATTCACCTTTTTCTGGACGAACTGAACGAAATTTTTCTCTAAAGCCTTCATCTGTATATTGAAACTTCTTCAAAAGTTCAGCTTTCAGTTCTTCCCATGTGAGAGAATCACGAACTGCCAAACTATGATACAGAGATAATGCGGTGCCCTTGAATAGGGAAGCAGCATACAATGTCCATTTGTCCTTGCTCCAACCACATGATGAAGCATGGTTTTCAAACCTAAAAAGAAAAGAGTCTATGTCATCACGATTCTCATCAAAAGGGGGTAATTTGGGAATGTAGGAAGTCTTACCTGCACCCTGAACAGGAACAGCATCAGTTTGAGAAACATTTACATTTGCAGATTGTTGAACAGCCTGTTGCTTTAACTGAAGTTCCACTCGTTTTTGTTCAAGTTCCAATCTTCTCATTTCAAGTAAATTAAGACTTTCTGTTCTTTTCATTTCAAGTTCATGCGCCCTGATTTTTTCCTCTCTCTCTATCTGTGCTTGTCTATCCTTCTCTTCTTTCTCTAACTGTACTTGTCTATCCTTCTCTTCTTTCTCTAACTGTACTTGTCTATCCTTCTCTTCTTTCTCTAACTGTACTTGTCTATCCTTCTCTTCTCTTTCTTTCGCTCTGAGCGCACGCTCTTCACACTGATCAATGTAAGCCATTAACGCATCACCAGACAACTGCAATTTCTGTCCCTGGGACAAAAATCGGTTGAAACGAACCGTTTCCTCATCCTCCTTCACAAATAAGGATTGGAATTCCTCTATTTGTTGATCATCTACTGTATCAGTCATGTTGTATGAGAGTGTAGATAATGCTTAAAGAAATCCCACAGCGTGCAAATGGGGTAGAGAAATTAAGATGTGAAATAAAAACACTATTTAAAATAGAACAACAATTTAAACTTACTTGGCACTCATTACTAGAATACAGAGCTCAAAACATTCAAATTTGTAAAGAACCAAAAAAAAACAATGACGGGACAGAAAAGAATTTTTTTTTTCCAGTAAAATTTGATTGAGTATGGAAATGCACCCTCACTGAAAAAATGTTTTATTTAAGTTAATTTAGTTGGCCAAAAAATGTGAGAAGTAAATTTAGAAATGGCTCTGAAAGACTGAATTGTGAGCAAGATTTCCGAAATACCAAGAAAAGCTAAGAATTTTTTTTTTAAATTATTGTTTTAAACTAAAGCAGAGCACTGTTTTCAAAAAGGAATCCAAAAGAATGTGCCAGAAAAAACACAATTTTACAAGAAAGATTTTCAACTAAACCTTACAACATTTAAAATAAAGGGAGCATTTACACACACTAATCAGAAACCCTATTTAAAATAGCAAAAAAAAACCGCCTAAACTTGAAACTAGAGGAGCTTATTGTAAAGAATATCAAGAGAATTTTAATTAGAATAGAGACAGAAACCAAGAGAGGCGAAAATTTGAAAAAAGTAGGAAAAGTAAGACCGAGCAAAAGAACCCTTAGGTAGCCCACTAATTGAAACTACCACCCGTAGAACTGGAGACGGGAATACTAAGAACAAGTATACATTACATAAACAATTGACACACCATAAATATAGATAAGAAAAACAAAATTGAAAATGCCAATGAAAATGAATAAATATAACAATTATTCAGCAATGCAGAGGGGAACAAAATAGTATCTTTATAATTGTAATTTGGCAGAGTAATTTTACTTCTATTTTTCTTTTTTTTTTTTACAAAGGGGTTCAAAACAATATTTTAGCAGCAGTACTCACTCAAAAAACTAAATCCTATTAAACTCTAGCCTAAATTCAAAGACGGGGTCACCACTGTCACACACCCATGTTTGTGAACATACACACTTGCATTCACAAACACAGTATGCTTACTTCGTACACAACACGCAATCACTCCATTCACCCAAAGGAGCACTACCACAATTGAACTGAGTTTTCTATAAAATGCTCCCTTTACTCACAAAGAAAAGGGTTTTAATTCTTCTTTGCATTTCACTGCATTTTCCAACAATTATTTCTTCTCTTCACAAGATAATTCCCCACATAGAAACAATAATGCAATATTCAAAGTTTTACCAAAAACCCAACACACTCACACACATGTTACACTATCAGTTCTTATATTAAATAGTATCAATAAAGACAAGTCATCTTGACTTGTCGAGGAGCTTTCTTTCACTTGGCTGTACCACCTCTGGACCACCACAGCCTGGACTCTCACTAGGCTCGTACAGCTCAAGCCTGGACCACCACTGGACCACCACTGGACCACCACTGGACCACCACTGGACGCTGAGGGATTCTTCTAGGGAATAAGCGACAAGCCTACCCTAGTAGACTTCCAGTCTACATCTACACTCAAAACTCGAGTGAACTTGCCACGCCAGGCATATTACACCCACCAAGGGTTAAGCACACCCAAACCAGGGTTGCATCGGACAAACCAGTCCAATAATATAGCACACCCAACCCAGGGTTGCATCGGACAATCCTAGTCCTATGTTAAACCCAAAGAGGGTTACAATCAGACATCCTCCTATGTCTGTGTCCAGAGCTCCTCTGAAGTAACAATAATCTTCCACCCTTCCTCACATTGGGTGAACACACTTCACAATCCACTCAGCGTCCTACTCTTCCGCATCACTGGCGGTTGCACTCCATGAATACAAAAAAGCATCAAACCCGTAGGTTCCATCCACAATTGCAAAAATTACAAAATCTCTTAATTGATATGAAACTTTTCCATTCACATCACTTTTTCCTCATTCACATGACACACCCACCCTCTCACCTCTTCACCCTCTGGTCTCTGCCACCCCCCCCCCCTCCCCATCCCCCACCTCCCTTCTTTCGTCATTCTTCTTGTCAATTCGGTCCTGCTCCCCCCCCCCCCCCCCCCCCCCCCCACTTTTCATCTACAGTGAGAGAGAGATGAACATCACTATATTTCCTGGCCTCCCATATTGCACACAATCGTGTGTCCACTTATCGAGGTAAGGTAATAATGCTTATAGCCCAGCCGACCGCAAAGGGTCATAATCAGGGATATCACTGCATTGATGTGAACTCACAAATCATGTGGAAAAAAAAAAAAAAAACTCATTCACACAACCCTGTAAAATATACCCTCTAAACACACACCGCAATCTTTTAAAAAATCTTTCTTCTGTAAAATCTCATATAAGATGAAAAATGTCGATCTCCCTTTGAAATTCAAACCTCACATCTAGTGGGACATGTCTGAACAGCGTTTCATGGAGTCTGCTGTAAAATGATTATGTCTCGCATCATGCAAGTCCCAACACTCTAAAAGAACATGTTTCACTGTGAGTGGTACATGACATGGAATGCACCACGGAGCTTCTTCACCTTTTAAAAGATAGAATGGGTGTTAAAGGAATGGCATGTATGCAAACGGCGCATCTACTAATTGAAGATACTGCGACAGCATGGTTAAACCTTACAAAAATGTTATGTTGCTATAGAGGAGCAAATGCAGACACTTATTAAAACATTTGCATCCCACCCCAGCATGTCTTCCACATCACATGGCAAACCAGCTTCTTGTTGCAAAACTTTACCACCAATTTCAAGTCGCCACATTGTCTGTGGTCTTTAAAGGGAAGTAACACATCCTGGCCAGGAAGGTAACTCCCCTTCACCATGATGGGAATCTGTCCAACTCTGTCTGTCAAGAGAGTCTTCTGTCACTGTGCCGTCCGTCCATCCCAACTGTACCATCACCTCCCCATGGTAACTGCTGCGTCGCTGACAGCACCGACACAAACAACTCTCTCTTTCCTGCACTCTTACACTGATAGCCACTTGTGGACTGCTAGCGCTGAAACTGCACTAACATGAAGCTGGGTATGGCTGTATACGAGAAACTAGAATAGGCAGCATTGGAGTATGCCACTGTGAGGACACAGAGGATGAGACAGCAATCCCCATCCCCACCCCCACTGTCCACGCTCTGCCCTATCCACACCCTACCCCAAAATGTATTTGTCATTGAAAATTCTCTCCACCATTTTCCCTCTAACCTCGCTTTGCAATGGCCAGTAATAGGCCTATAAACGTATGGCAAATGTTAAATCTTTATTTGATAACACCGTATGCATGTCTTTATATGCATGAGTGTGACATGCATATGTGTATGCAAGTGTGTGTGTGTGTGTGTGTGTGTGTGTTGAGTGTGTGAGTGTGTGTGTGTGTGTGTGTGTGTGTGTGGTGTGTGATGTGTGTGTGTGTGTGTGTGTGTGTGTGTGTGTGTGTGTGTGTGTGTGTGTGTGTGTGCGTGCGTGTGTGTGTGTGTGTTTGTGTGTGTGTGTGTGTGTGTGTGTGTGTGTGTGTGTGTGTGTGTTCAGTTACAGTAACAGTTGAATCAAGGGGGAAATCCAGACCCAAAATCAACATCTCATCCCATCTTGTTTTTCCATGAATTTGTCGTCGTCCCCTCTTCACCCGCTGCTCACCTTCATCCTATTCCATCCCTTTGTCTGTATATTGTCTGTGTGTCCGTATGTCTGTCTGCCTGCCTGTCTGTGTCAAGGGGGAACTATCCTGACTGGGGTTCTGTAGTGTGCGCGTGCGGCAAAGCAAACACCCCAATGTTCACACCACCAAACCACACGAGGCAAGAGTGACAATACACAAATTTACTTCACAAATATACATACATCGTTCACACGACCTGGTGGGGAAGGGCCCTAAGAAGAAGAGAGAGTATAGACTGAGACCATAGGAAATAAGAGGGGACTACCTAAAGGACAAAACAAAAATATCCTTCATGAATGCCCAGGAAAACCACTAAGTCCCAACCTAGCCCACTGTTTAAAACGCCCACCTCCACAGAAGACAAATGGGAAAAGAAACATAACATACAATAACAGGGTCTACACAACATAGAATTCGCTTGGCAGTCTTAAAAAAAAAAATCAAAGAAAAAATGCAACATATATACATACATCTCTCTCTCTCTCTCTCTCTCTCTCTCTATATATATATATATATATATATATATATATATTTGTTATATTAAAAGCAAGTTAAAATCAAGCTCTAAAAACATCTACAAATTTGTTATATTAAAAGCAAGTTAAAATCAAGCTTCTAAAAACATCTACATCTACCATTCTCTCTCTCTCTCTCTCTCTCTCTATATATATATATATATATATATATACATTTGTCTATCTATCTATCTACACACACACACACACACACACACACACATATATATATATATATATATATATATATATATAAGTATATTTAGATATAGATATAGGTATATAGATAGATAGATAGTTAGATAGTTATGAAATTAAGGCATCACACACTTTCCCGTGCCTAGGCCACTCTCACCCCCACACAACCACTAGTCCATTTAAATGTTCACAACACTACCTGGTGGAAGACTGGCTCCAGGGGTGGTCCATCCCAGAAGGTGCTTCACGAATTACGCCAGATACTGGTGGCAGGCTACTGGCAGCGGCGCCCAGGCTCTTCTGTGCTGAACCCCCCCCCCCCCTTCCCCCACCGTTCCCCCCCCCCCCTCCAGGTTATTCCTGGGATACTAGTTGCAAAAAGAAAAAAAACTTACGGCGGAGATCAATATCTTGTATTGCCGTTTAACATCTAGACTTCCCTTGTCAGTGTAAGTGTGGGGCGTGGTAGGCATAGCAGTGGAAAAGTCATTGGGCAGAGGTAACAGTCAGTGGGGCTAGAACATCCAGTGGTCAAAAGCTTTGATAAAATAATGATAAAAATATAAAGGTTCCTTAACCAACCATAGAAAACGAAGATGGCATTAGAAAATGGGGCACATATCCCTGTCCTTCCACTACTTTTAACATCTCTCAACCGCCGCCACACCATCTACACTTGGGTAGCTCCATAGCGGGACATCAATCAATATTTCAATCCAATTAACATTATCCCTTTTATGGAGGATTTTTTTTATAGTGAATAAACACTTTTCTATTCGCATACAAAGTAATGTGATAATGGGTATCTTTATTTGGATTTTTCTTTTTTTAATTGATGACAAAGAAACCAATAATTCAAATCAGCATCAATATGATAATTCTCCACTCACTCTCCTGACACACAGACAAACAAACAAGTACGAGACGAGCGGGGCCAGAAGGTAGGATTGCCACAGGAAGGACTCCTCACTCTCCAGCTTAAATATGATGCCGGACAAACGCTACCAATGTTCCATGACTCGACTCATGACAGAAGACGAAACGGCAGCACAAAGGGAGACAAGTACGACCAAGCAGCCCTAGAAAAACAACCCCAGTTGTCTCCATTCGAAAAACTGTTCAAAATGGCGAGTTCAATCTCTGGCTACCCTGCTCTTTGTTACAAGCAAAGCGCGAAGCTACCCACCCAAGGTAGCTAATAAAATATTGAATTTTGATAATTTAAAAGCTTGATGCCAATAACTGAATTATTTCGCCAATAAACTGGTCACAATTTTGACATGTTCGCACTGACAACGAAACATTTTTAACCTCAATAACGATCACTTGTCGAAGTGCTATTTAAATGCAGTATGACTTAGTTTTGAATCGACTGTTCAAACATGGAAAGAAGCGAAAATTAACAGATTTCAATTGTAATAAAAAGAAAAAGATAAAGTAGTTACTATAACGGCTTGTGGACTGGGAAGAAAACAAGGTCACCGTTCCGACCAACGAAGAGTGAACGCCCATGACCACGACTCGAGCGTCCCACAGCGAAGTAAAGACCAACAAGCCTGTGAGACCTCAGAGAAAATACCAGCTGGCGGAGAAAGGAGCTCTCCCCAGTCCGCAGTCAAGGTTCGAGTGACTCGTTGTCCTCTTTGTGCCAGGTCACACAACTCACCCATGGAAAGGTGACATATGACACCAGCTGCTGCACCACGTGCAAAACACACCCAGTGTATCTACATGAGACGGTATCGAAAAAGAAAGTCATGGAAGGTGAACGGAAATGAAAAAAAAAAGAAATCTTAAAGCGAAATGTTGGAGGATGATTTACGAAAACATCACGGACGACACGCGCTTCTTGTGTCCCAATAAGCTCGCAGAACTGACATGTAACCAAGGGAAAAGGGAAATTCCATTTGGCCACACAAAAAAAACGATGTTTGTCCGTGAAACACATCCTAACAAAAGAGACTTGTGCCACTGAGGCATCCAATCACAGCCTCCAACAATGTTATGTACAAAGTCACTGTTTATTCACAAAAATACCATTCTCTGTGCGGAGTGGTGAGTTCCCTGGAACAGTTCTGATCTTCTCATGTGGCTGAGGTAGTCAGCCTCAACGTTGCACTTTCCCAGAATGTGTCAAAATGTGAATGCCAAACTCTGCAGTTCAATGGCCCATCCCATTAGACGACGACTCCTAGGACGAATCCAATGTAGATATGCAAGGGGGTGATGGTCAGTCTCCAGCACGACTCTCGCCTGTAGAGGTAAGGGTAGAATCATGTGGTGGCCTGGACTACTGCCAGGCACTCCTGCTTAATAGTGTACGTTTGTGGTAGTTGAGCTCGGCTCCTACCAGCTCCTTGCTCGCATAGGCGACGGGCAGCAGACCCTTCCCTTCATAATGTAACAGCACAGTTCCAAATCCAGTGCTGGAAGCGTCAGTCCTCAGGACAAACGGCTTGCTTGGGTCAGCCAACTGCAGGACAGGGTGAGACGTAATGGCATCTTTCAACCTTTGGAATGCTTCGGCGTCCTGGCGGTCCCAAACGAGGGTTTCGGGTTTTATGGCTCCAGTCTTGTCGGTCAATGGCTTGGCTAATTCTGCAAAATGGGGAATGAACTTGTGGTAGTAGCCTACCAATCTGAGGAATGACCCTAGTTCCCTCTTGGTTTTCGGTGGCTGGGCGTCCTCTATCTTCTGGACTTTATCTTGCTCGGGCAACATGTATTCTCTGCCCATCACGTAGCCCAAACAGGAAATCTCGTCTTCCACAATCTGGCACTTGGTAGGCCGTGCTGCCAGCTACACCTGACAAAGACGGGTAAAGATGATGCGTTTAGTCTGGACGTGTCTTGCCCATGTCTCGGTGGCCAACAGGAGGTCATTGATAAGGTTGTGCACTTTCTCCAAGTTGAGTGGTTCCAGCACGAGACTTATGATTCTGCTGAAGACAGCTCCAGCTGTCTTAAGTCCAAAAGGCATCACCTTGAACTGGAACTGACCCTCTGGTGTCGTGAAGGCAGTCTTTTCCCTTTCGGTAGGCTCCATAGGGATATGCCAATATCCCTGGGCTAAGTCTGATTTGGAGAAATATCGTGCCTTAGCTATTGGCCGAAGATCTTGTCAACATCTGGCATTGGTTTGGTGTCCAGTTTCAGCCGGCGAAAATCCACGCAAAATCTCATTTTGCCATCTGGCTTCTTAACCAGTAGGACTGAGGAGGAGTTTGGAGAACCCACCTCTCTTTCACGTCCATGCACAGCATTGTTTGGACCTCTGATTTAATTGTTTCCATCTGGGAATGGTGCAATGGGAATTGTTTTACCCGTACTGGCTCATCCTGAGTCAGATTCAAAGGGAATGTTCCCAGATTACACCACAGAGGTATGTCCAATAGAACGTCCTGACATTGCCTGCACAGCTCCCTGACTGAATCCCTCTGTCCTGACATGAGACTGTGCAATCTTCACATATTTCCAAGTCTTTTCAGGTTGTAGGGCAACACAGGGCATGTTGAAGATGATTGGTGGTGTCTCTTTCCCTTCATCTACAACCACAGGGCAAAACCAGCACCACACACCTCTCTTCTTTCATATTTCTTCAGCAGCTTGGCATGGACGAGTTTTTCCTTTCCTCTCACTTGGAGAGCATAGTTCCCATCCCCAACACGCCTGATCACCTCAAAGGGTCCTTGCCAGGATAGTTGCAACTTGTGGTGTAAAGGCAGCAGCACTAACACCTCGTTACCTGGTTCAAACCATTTCTGACGGGCCTTCCTGTCATAGAATGCTTTGTATCACTTCTGAGCTTGTGAGAGGTTGCGTTGAGCCAAGTCACAAGTAGCCACAATTCGTTCTTTAAGTTCAAGAACGTACTCTACCTGCGACCTTGGCTGCTCTTCTGTCTCCTCTTTGGTCCACTGATCTCTCAAGATGGCCATGGGTCCTTTGACAGTCCGGCCGTAGAGGAGCTCAAAAATCGAAAATCCCATACTTTCTTGTGGCACCTCCCTGTACGCAAACAACACTCCTGGCAAGAAACAGCCCCAGTCCTTTGGTTGCCCCTGGGCCAATTTCCCAATCATCTGCTTCAGTGTCCCATTGAATCTCTTAACCAGTTCGCTGGCCTGAGCATGGTAGGGTGTGGTGGTTTCTCGGTGGATCTGGAGAAGTTTGTATACCTCAGACATCACATCTGAGAGAAACTGTGTCCCATGATCTGACAACACCTTATTGGGAATGCTGGTCCTCGTCCACATCTCCCATAAGGCTTCTGCTACAGTCACCACATCAATCCTCTTCAAAGGGGTGGCTTCGGGAGGACATGTGGCATAATTCATCATTACGAGAACAACACGGTGACCGCGAGCAGACGCGGGAATGACGAGCCTTATCAGGTCGACACACCTTACTGAAAGGTGTGCCGATCAGGGGAACAGCGCCCAAGATACCCTGGTGTTCCGGCCTTTAGAAGTAGTCCTTTGGCACGCATCACAGCTGCGGCAATATCTTTTCACATCTCTTGCCACTCCTGGCTGATAGATGTCCTGCCATCAGGGTGTCATGTCCTAACCGCATGACGGTTCCTTGGAGGGCTTCTGGTACGACAATTTGGGTAGCAGAAGAGGATGGAGTGGTGAGGTGCTGGTGCAGGAGTCCATTGCACCTCACAAACTGTCTGTACTCTTTGGGTGGTCCTTGCTGGTTTCCCTACCAGTGACCTAAGATTATACAACGTGGGATCCTTTGCCTGCAGGTTGCGAACAGTTGTGGGATCCATGGTCACTGCGTCATGCTGTAACAAAGGCTTTAGGAGGGGCTTCAGTGCTTCTTTTTCCCTCTGCGATTGGGATCGCGTGGTGGCAGCTCGGAAGACACTTCACAACATCATCCATCCTCAGATTCAACAGAATTGCTGATCAGAAGAGAATAAGCCAGACACTGAAGAGCGACTGCCCACACTTTTGCTTTGAAGGGAATAGAAATGTCCACAAGCAGAGTCGATCATGTGGCCTGGAAATCAGGCTCAATTCCAGAGACCTGCCAATCTTCGCCACAGAGCGTTTCATTAGGTACTAGATGCTCGCTGATAAAGACGGCTATAGCTCCGCCCTGTGGGTTGGGCATAGAATAGACCACTGCCCTGCCATGCATGTCGTAAGAGGCGACTAAGGCAGGATCACCTCGCCCGGAGGATAAAGGGGCTTGCGTAGGGCTGACAACCCTACCTGTAAAAAAGACTAATTACAGAAGCATCAACGACAACGAACCAAAACATTCACCTGGGCAAGGAAGGGTCTCCATCCCGGACACTTATGACGCGGTGCAGTGAAAACCGAAAGGAAGCTGCAAGGCTGACTCCCCTTCTAACACCCAGAACAACAACGAGAGTAGCCTCATGGAACATCAGGACGATGTACGAAACGGGAAAAACCATCCACGTTGCGAGAGAGATGAAAAACTACAAGATCGGAGAGCTAGGACTGAGTGAGACAAGGTGCCTACAGTTAGGACAGCTGAGACTTTCATCTGGAGAACAGCTGCTGTACTCAGGACACACAGAGGATGGAACCCCCCACACTAAGGGTGTGGCCCTGATGCTGGCACCGGAGGCACAGGGGGCACTCATCGGATGGGAACCTGTCAACTCCCGCATCATCACTGCCAAGTTAACCACGAAGAAGAATGACATCAGGCTGAACATCATCCAGTGCTATGCTCCCACCAATGATGCGGAAGAAGAGAAGAAAGATGGCTTCTACCAGCAACTACAGACAGTGATAGACAGAAGAGGAGCAAAGGACATAACCATACTGATGGGAGATTTCAACGCCAAGTTGGAATGGACAATACAGGCAACAAGGACATCATAGGAACACACGGACTGGGACAGATGAACGAGAATGGTAAGCGCTTTGCAGACCTGTGCACTCTGAACCAGCTAGTGATAGGGGGAAGCATCTTCCCACACAAGCGCATCCACAAGGCCACATGGAGATCCCTGAATCACGTCACGGAGAACCAGATTGACCACATCGGCATTAGCCGCAAGTTCAGGAGATCATGGCGGGATGTATGAGTGATGAGAGGTGCTGACGTGTCATCAGACCACCACTTTCTTTTAACAACAATGAGACTTCGCCTCAAGAGATTCAGCAACGCCAACAACACACAGGCAAGGTACAATGTCGAATTGCTCAGAAACAGGGAAACACAAGCAGCTTTCGAGATCAGCCTTCCCAAGAGGTTCCAGCCGCTACAAGAGCTGATAGAAGACGGTGCGACAGACATCGAGACACAGTGGGAACACTGCAAGAAGCTCTGGCATGACACATGTGAAGAGATCCTTGGCAAGAAGAAGACTCAGCACAAGGAATGGATCTTTGCCGACACCATCTACAAGCTGGAAACAAGGAGAGAGAAGAAAACTACGCTGAACACGAGCCGAACAAGAGCAGCTAAGGCAAAGGCACAGGAATAGCACACAGCAGCGAACAGAGAAGTAAAGAGGAGCATCAAGAAGAACAAGAGGGACTACTCTGACGACCTGGCCAGTCAAGCAGAGGCAGCAGCCGCACAGGGGAACCTGAAGGATCTGCAACTGGTGACCGAGAAGCCAACAGGCAAGTTCCAGCAGACAGGCAAGCCAGTGAAGGACAAGAACGGAAACCCAATGACAACAACCGAGGAAAAGCTGAAACGATGGGCAGAACACTTCAAGGAGCTGCTGAACCGTCCTGCCCCTGACACACCACCAGACATCCCACCCGCAGAGACAGAACTGCACATCAGCTGCGACAAACCCTCAAAGGCAGAGATCAAGAAGGCCATCATGACTCTGAAAAATGGGAAGGCTGCAGGGCTGGACGAGATACCAGCAGAAGCCATCAAAGCGGACGTAGAGACAGCTGTCAACATGCTATACAGCCTCTTCAGCAAGATCTGGGAGAAGGAGGAGGTACTGGCCAAGTGGAAAGAAGGAATCATCATCAAGCTGCTGAAGAAAGGAGACCTCAGGGACTGTAGCAACTACCGAGGGATCATGCTCCTGTCAACGCCAGACAAGGTTCTCAACAGGGTTCTACTGGAGAGGATGAAAGAGGCTGCCGACCCCAAGCTCCGAGACCAGCAGGCAGGCTTCCGGCGGAACAAATCATGTGCCGACCAGATCGCCAGCCTGCCCATCATCGTGGAACAGTCACTGGAGTGGAACTCCCCCCTTTACATCAACGTCATAGATTATGAGAAAGCCTTTGACAGTGTGGACAGACAGACGCTGTGGAAGCTGCTGAGGCATTATGGAATCCCCGAGAAGATCATCTCCCTCATCCGGTGCACCCACCAGGACATAACTGCAGGATTGCACACGCCAGCCAGCTGTCCAAAAGTTTTAAGGTGAAGACTGGAGTTCGGCAGGGGTGCCTGCTGTCGCCGTTCCTCTTCTCCTGTTCACTGACTGGATCATGAAGACCACTACAACAGGCAGGAACAACAGTGTACAGTGAAGACTCTGGACGCAGCTCGACGACCTCGACTTTGCTGACGACCTGGCGCTCCTGTCACACAGCACAGCCAGATGCAGTACAAGCCCACTCGCCTGGACACCACATCAGCTGGGACAGGGCTCAAGATTAACAGGAAGAAGACCGAGCTGATGAAAATCAACACCACTGCCAACTGTGGGTTTTTCTGCCCCGACCGGCTCCTACCCAGAGTTGAGTTTGCTGCGGACTCAGTTGGGAAGACTGGGACCACACAGTCAAGTTTCATCCACTTAATGGATGCGTTTCTGAGAGTGTTGCTCAAATTTCCTGACCAACACTGCAGGTGCCTGTATCTCTTGGGCCTGGTTGACGCCGGGATATATTATGAAAGGAAGCGTAGAGTACAGCCCTGTCATGTAGTCTCAGACCGAAATGGAAATCGATAGCATCATCTTAATCATCCTCATTCTCATCGATCAGCATAAAACAAAATGTCTCAAATTCTGTGGCCCTTCATGCCCTGCTCTCATGGTGACCTCAATTTCGATGTCTTCACCACGTCTGTGGCCTTGATTTAGTTCCGTCGGGGTCACCGGTATCGGCAAGTCCATGAGGGATGTTGTTGGACGGACGTGGTGGCGCCCTCCGGAGGGAGAGCACACTCACGCCGGCTCGGCGACTAAGCAATTATTGTCGTCAGTAGGGGGCTTAGTAGGTGGTGTCCTGTGTATGTTAGATCAGAACAGGCGCCACTGAACACCACCGAAGTGACTCGGCAGCAGTGCAGTGTCTCCTCCGGTCGGTTGCCTCTTGATGACTTGACATTGACTGCTCCCTTTGGATTGCCGGTGCCGGGGCTGCGGCGGTGACGACCGGGCTGTGGCTGTGGACGGGGTGTCGGAATGAGCGGCGTGGGTGCACTGCCTCTGAGGTGGCACAGAGGTTGGGACAGCAAAAAAATTTTTAAAAAACAAAAAAAGCAACAACACACCACTGCCAACACATCAGTCACAGTCGATGGAGAGCCCATCAGGGAGGTGGAGTCTTTCGTCTACCTGGGAAACGTGGTTGACCAACAGGGAGGCATGGACCGAGACGTCACAGCCAGAACTGGCAAGGCAAGATTAGCTTTCGTCATGCTCAAGAACATCTGGGCATCTGGAGGAATCAACATAAGAACCAAACTCCGCATCTTCAACTCCAATGTGTAATCAATTCTGCTCTACGGATGCGAGACATGGCGGACAACACAGACGATGCAACAAAAGATTCAGACATTCTTCAACACCTGTCTGAGGCGCATCTACAAAATCAGATGGCAGGAAAAGATCCGAAACGAAGATCTGTGGGAGCATGCAGGACAGGAACCAGTGGCCAAGCAAATACTGCTAAGGAAGTGGGGCTGGATTGGACACACCCTCAGGAAGCCAGCGTCCAGCACCACACGCAAAGCCCTGACCTGGAACCCGCAGGGAAAGAGGAAGGGAGGCTGGCCTCGCAACAGCTGGAGGCAAGACACTGAGGCGGAGCTGCAACAACAGGGGACCAACTGGACTGGAATGACCAAAACAGCCCAGAACAGAGTGCAATGATGAAGGGTCGTCGATGGCCTATGCTCCACCGAGAGCGATGGGCATAATGAAATGAATGATAGCTCCGATGTCTGTAATCACTTCTACTATTTTGCCACACACCACTGACGGGAAGGTGGGACACAACAGAGTGGTGACCTCATCCTCACCTTACGCGACCTTCACCTGGGACTCACTGGCTCTGGCATTTGTTTTCCGCTTAGGATAGTCCCTGACGAAGTGTCCCTTTCCTCCACACAGGAAACATGTCTTTGGCCATGCTCCAGCATTCCCAGAAGAGGTAGCTTTCTCGTTCTTGGTGGGGGTTGACGGTTTAGTGTCGCTTGTCTCATGGTCACCACCTTTCCTTGACTGTCCGGTGGAGGATACTCGGTAGTTACGCCGCCCCGTCAGTGAAGGCTTCAGCAATCTGAATTGCCTTGGCAAAGGTCTTGGGCTTCTCCTCACCCAACTTGTATAGTCCATGGTACGGTGAAGACGTTCTCCAATCTGGTGGAAGGTTTCCTCAAAGGATTTCTGCATGGTTTGGAAACGTTTTCTGTATAACTCAGAGGTCAAATGTAGCCTTCAGCGAAGAGCAGCCTTTAGTTCTGAGTACAAAGCTCGAGGTGGTGTGTCCACAAATGCTTCCTTGGCCTTCCCAGAGAGGCTGCTATCAAATAAAGAGCCTTCCTCCGGTCACTCAGCTGATATATAGCAGCCACCATTTCAAAGTGTTCGATGTAGGCGTCCGTGTTGTCAGTGGCACTATACACCAGCACGTGCAGTTTAGACAGGGCTATAGGAGCATCCTCGACCAGGGGAAGATCTGGCAATTCCCGATGGGTGGATCCATGTTCCGACGCAGCTATAAACTCTCTCTTCATGATTAGGCAAATCTAAATAATGTTGGACCAGTTCTGCCTGCAGTCTCTCTCTTTCTGTCTCCAACCGGGTTTTGAAGTCTAACTCTTTGTTCTTCTGCACTTCTCTTTACCCTTGCTCTCTCCTTTCAGTAGACTCTCTCTCTCTCTCTCTCTCTCTCTCTCTCTCTCTCTCTCTCTCTCTTCCTCTCTCTCTCTCTCCAGTCTCCTTTCCTCCATCTCTAACTTCCATTGTCAGTTTTTCTCCTCTCTCTCCAATTTCTTCAACTCTCTCTCCAATCTCTTCTCCTCCATTTCCAACCTCCACCATCTCTCCTCCTCCTCTTTCTCCATCATCCTCTTCTCTCGCTCCATTTTCTCTTTGGCCTCTCTCTCTCTCTCTCTCTCTCTCTCTCTCTCTCTCCTCTCTTCCTTTTCTCTTTGCTCTCTCTCTCTCTCTCTCTCTCTCTCTCTCTCTCTTCTCTTTCCCTTTTATCTTTGACCTCTCTCTCTTCTCTCTCCCTTTTCTCTTTGGCCTCTCTCTCTCTCTCTCTCTCTCTCTCTCTCTCTCCTCTCTCTCTCCTCTCTCCCTTTTCTCTTTGGCCTCTCTCTCTCTCTCTCTCTCTCTCTCTCTCTCTCTCTCTCTCTCTCTCCCTTTTCTCTTTGGCCTCTCTCTCTCTCTCTCTCTCTCTCTCTCTCTCTTCTCTTTTCCCTTTTATCTTTGACCTCTCTCTCTCTCCTCTCTCCCTTCTCTCTCTCTCTCTCTCTCTCTCTCTCTCTCCTCTCTCTCTCCCTTTTCTCTTTGGCCTCTCTCTCTCTCTCTCTCTCTCTCTCTCTCTCTCTCTCTCTCTCTCTCTCTCTCCTCTCTCCATTTTCTCTTTGGCCTCTCTCTTTTCTCTTTCCCTTTACTCTTTGGCCTCTCTCTCTCTTCTCTTTCCTTTTTCTCTTTAGCCTCTCTCTCTCTCTTTCTTCCCCTCCATCCTCCATAGCAGGGCAGGATCCATTGGTGCTGGACCGGGAGGAGGAGGCATGGAGGAGTGTCAAAATCGAACATCCTTATGTGGTCACGGCAGAGGAGGGCGGAGTCTAGGAGTGGCAGTGGGCAAAGGACGCCTGGCTGGAGAAGGTGACTCAGGAGGAGTCAATTCCAGCGCCGAAGTAAAAGAGGCCATGACCAGATGATGAGTTCCCCCAGACGAGAACACGGTCTGGGTACTGGGGACAGTTGTTGCTTGAGTCATGGGACTACCCATCTCAGGCAAAATCCCTTTGCAAGATTGAGAGCGCGTGATTCGACGACCGTCCTCGGAGTGCCCCATCAATCTTTGCACTCAAAGCAAAACACTAAGTCACACACAGAGTCCAGCACAGAAGGCACACACACACACACAGTTCACTCACGATGACTGAAATCCAGTTTCAATTACAATTGCCGTACTAAGTCCACGCAAGTATGTACAGTATGTCCAGCACACAATGCTGACCCAGGATGCTCTAAGCAATCAAAAAATGACTAGCAATAAGCACAACACAAAGTGGGAACTTTCCTATTGCCAAGTGAATAAACAAACATTCACTGTCTTACTGAACCGATTATGACAAATTCCCAAGGAAAGACCCTTCAACGTAGAACAACTGACTCAAATGGGGCAGTGTGCTGACACAGGAGTGAACACTAACTCGCTGAAAATGATATTGGGTACATGATGATGCCCAGATCTAACCTAAGTTGACCCCTTCGGCACAATTCTCACGTAAATGATTGAAGCCTAAAACCACAAAAGATTCCTAAGTGATTATGAAAAATGATCTTTCCCAAAGTCCAAAATTCTTCTGCGGTATTGATCCCTAACGCAAGTCCAAGAGTATGAACCAAAAGTTTAGGTAAGACATGTGAAACAAATCCAGAACAACTTCAAGTTGAACTGTAACAATACTCCTATGAACTGGAGTGTATCAATAGAGAAGTCTCAAGTATATGACCTCTTGACTAAGTGTAGTCAACACACACAAAACAACCAGACTCAGTAGTGTGTCAGTGCTCCCTCTGAATCGTTGTAACACAGGAGACCACAAGCTAGCCCAAAACAAACCAAATCGCCTTATCGTGGCTTAACTTAACAACCAAACGGAACTATGCTCCTCCAACTGAATGGATATCAGATATCCTGATCCAATAACCATCCAAAATGCTTCAGTTTTTTCTAACTCCAATGATGGATGCATCCACTTATGTTCACAACATAAACTTCATTACTGGAAACACAATTCTCATAAAAGCAAAGCAAAACTGGAAAACGTGGTTCCAGCACCATGCAAATTTGTTTTTTGTTTTCCACTTAATAGAAAATCTGTAGTCAGGAAATAAGCAGCTCTGACACGATGTGTACCAAAGCCCAACAAATTGGTGCAACACAGCAATTTCTTCCTTCGCCACAAGACAATAAATGCCCTACGCACACATGCGTGCAGTGAAACCAATTTCCATCCAAGTTACCACATATGGGTAACCCACAAATCAATGTCCAAGAAAATGATTATGCTTGAAGGCAATCAAACTCAAATTCAAAAACAGTCCATCAAGAGAGCAAAGAGAAATCCCAGAACCTGTACAGCCAATCTGTACAATCAGTCTTTAGTTTTAAAATTATGACACCACAATAGAAAACAAAGAAAACAATCTCTGGAAAACAACAGGCCCATTAACAGCAAGGTGAACCGTACCGCGAGGTCAAAATTCGAACTGTTAAATCCTTTGTGCAGAGGACGACGCACGCAATTGCGGAAGTGCAATCGCACCAAAACGGTTGTCACGGAACCAGATAGAGTGACACAACCCAAACGGTGTCAAAACACAAGACCGCGTGTTTTCCGTGCAAGGTGAATGCAACCACTTATAGCAAATAGGAATGTATGTGTAGACCAAAGGTGGAGGGGAAAGGTGTGAATGATAATCCACCTCCCTCCTTCACTATGCAATGAACAGGTAGCAAATGTCAGTTTCCAAGACACACCAGGCACACCCCTAGTATGCTTATTAATAAACACACCTCAATCACACATCATCCAGATAAATTAGTGTTGACTGTGATCAAAAGAAAAATGAACAGTATCAGTTAGATAGGAGAGATACTATGCTTAGTGTGTGTAACACACAGTCACGATATTTTTCTTTCCTCTCAATGAGTACGCATCCTACAACAACCAAAACGCATGTACAGAATGAAATTTGGGTGTACACTAAGGTTTCTTTTGCTTCAGAGGCAAAGGCAAAATCGTTTGGACGGCCTACTACACCAGTTAGCGACATGGGTACAGTCAAAGTGCAGTCAAACTCTTAACACCTAAATCAGCACAAACTCTGATCTCGATGACTCTGCACAAACAAGACCTACTGTTGAAATTTAATTTCCACCCCTTTTATTCCACCCAAATATCTGTGCTAACTAACGGTATTACGGGATAGGCAGGATTAATTCGAACAACTACGGTACTAGTCAAAAGAAAATTTGATGCCACAAAACAAACATGGAGTCGAGGGTGGAACGGATGCACTGATGGTCCAACCGAGATGTGCAGAACCCTCAACCCGGTGAATCCCACAAACCGGCCCGCTCCAATCGGTTCCCTGCCGACTCTAGAACCAACCCAGCAAACCTGCCGCTTTTACAAAAACATGGAGGGATAGACAGACTCTTCGGGTCAGGCGGTAGTGAGACCGAAGTGCTGCCTTTATCGTACCACACTCACACACACTACCCCTCATCTCCACCAGTTGTCAGGGGGGAACTATCCTGACTGGGGTTCTATAGTGTGCGCGTGCGGCAAAGCAAACACCCCAACGTTCACACCACCAAATCACACCAGGCAAGAGTGAAAACACACAACTTTACTACACAGATATACATACACGCGTTCACACAACCCGGTGGGGAAGGGCCCTAAGTAAGAAGAGGGAGTATAGACTGAGAGCGTAGAAGGTAAGAGGGGACGAAGAAGAATATAGGTTTAACCAGATCTAACTGTTATGGATGGTGTGCAGTGCATGTTTTGCAGTCTAACTCTCACCTGAAGAAGTTGGGTGCATGTACGACTTTTCCATACAAACACCCCCGCCACACGAACATAGATAGTCTGGCAACAAGTTAAGTTTCTTTCATTCTTTTGCTGCCTGAACAATCAAATCATTACAAGTACATAATACACATTTAACAAAAGCAGGCACATCAGTAAACTCACGCCACCATCATCAAGGGCGCGCAACAACACTAGGTACTATACTGTCATATCAAGCATTTTTTTCTTACGCAGGCCACGCTGGCACCCACAGCAGTGTCACCACAAACAGTTCATGCACTTGGCCACGTCTGGCCTAAGTCACACAGTCTTCACACAGTTCGGAAGCTGCTCATGGAAGCAGTCCTTCAAGGGACTCTCACACAACAGAAGAGAAGCCCTTTATCACATACGATGTCTACTGACCACTCGGTCAGTCTCTCCACATCACTCTGGATGGAGACTGTGGCTGGACATGGGCTGCACCCCACACCGGTTGGCAGTCAGCTCTAGGTTGGACATGGGGCTTCACTGACACCTGGGGAACTGATAGCTACCTTGATTCTCTGGAGTATTTCCTATATATTTTATAGTTTTTGTTTTTCACTAGCAGTCATTTTTCACATAATACAATTCACTGGAAGTTGGGAAAAAATAGCCGTAACAAAATCTAGTAAGTTTCAATACAGCGGGCGCATTACAATAGAAAAATGCCTCGATCAACACCAATAATTGCATTGATGAAAAGGATTCCCTCACATAACCCTTTTCAAAGCACCAAGAATACCATTATTACGTATAAAGGAACGAATTCCGTTTGTCCATGTCTATCAAGAAAAGAATGTTTTAATTTTTCCACATTAAGATAAGAATTCCTTTTGTAGCCCTTTTCAAATATCAAGGATACAATTACTACATGTGAAGGAAGGAATTCCATCTGTCCCTTTTTATCACTAAAAGAATGGTTTCTTTTTTCATATCTTTCCACATTATCATCACCAGACGTATCCACAACAGGAATCAGAATAATTTTTTCCAATAATGTATACACACTAGTTTCCATTGCTCACTCCCAGAGCTCACCAACACTCACATCATTATAATACTTAAGGGAAAAGATATTTAACACTTATTTCAATAATACATTGATTTAACTAGATTACTTTCCCCCAAACACATATAAGTATACACATTCTTTCTTTCATCTACTCACTCCATTTTTCTCATCCACCTCTTGACTCATGCATTCACTAACCACAACATCCTACAGTCACCCTACGTCTCGTCAAATCTTGTTAATCACAAGATATATCAAGGGAACAATTGAATATATTAGTCCTTTACTAAGAACTGTAAAGTTCCCAACTACCTGTAGAAAGAAAAAAGAAAAAAAAAAGAAAAAAAACCCCAACTTCATTAGCACAAACCCTAACTTCCATACATACCTGACTACCAGCGAGGACCTGCCTTCAGTCTCTCTTCAGCACTCTGGAGGTGTTTCTGTGCTGGCAGCTCTATAGAGACTGACAGTACTGCATGGTAAGCAGACCTCCTCAACTGAAAAGTCTGACTAGTATTTGTGAACTGTATGACCTGGTCAGCTCATACACCAAAGCAGTTTAAGTAAGCCAACGCGCTTAGCTGCATGGTGAAGTGAGGGGGATCAACTCGCGTCTCCACCAACTATCACACAAGAAGAATTTATGCTCTAAGGTCGTAGAACTCCGAAAATGTGTGCTTTCAAGTGGTAGAACTACTATCGCACAAGACAAACTTGTGCTCATACATGCTTAGGGATGTTACACATAAGTTTTGGGGAATGTTATCAGAAGTGTTTGACATTTACTCTAATAATTGTGGGATGCATTTGTGATTGTGAATCAGGTGAAACATTTCTGTTCTCCGTAAGCTTGCTTCAACCCCCACCCCCACCCCTCACCCACCCCTCCATCGCCCCAATTCATTCAGTCTGTATGGTATTAATACATTCAGCTATAACGCAACTTCCTCTTAATCCCCTCGCCCTTCATCCCACACTTGTCCACAGAGGAATACTTAGTAACAGAGAAGGGCAATAACCCCTGACCGCCTACCGGTCTCAGAGGAAAGGCAAGAGGAAAGAGGTTGAGATGGCTGCAGGTTGATTAAAGCAGCGCACCGCAGCCTACAGCTGCCAGCTTCCTCGCCTTAAACTCCCACAAGCTTTCCTCCCAAAGCATAATGTGATACAAGCTGTCTGGCTGATAGTGTGTTGGAAATAGGGTGCTGTGTTTCTTCATTAATACTTCGTGCCAGAATGCAGTGAACTGTGGTCGATTGATGTCACTGGACTGTGGGGTCTTTGACTGACAGAACGGTGCCAAACAGAATGGGTCTGCTTTCATACGCATTGCTGGCTAGCACCACAAACATTTGCCAACAAAAAACGATTGAAACAGACTAACGAACACACACAAAGCGAGATGAAAGTTCAACTCAGTGCAGAGCATGCGTCCTTCTTTCAATCACGCTCAAACTCAGATATATTAGACATGCACGTCTTTCCTTTGCAACCGACAGAAAATTATTTGCAGTACTCCTACATGGCAGCTGGCAAAGGGCCCCAACATCAGTTACTGTCGGCACTGGTCACCTTCACTGGGAACACGGCGGGGGTTTCCCTACCACGGCCTAGGCATGTTTTGCTTGTTTATCTGTGTGCTCTAAGTGCTTGTGAAGGATGCTGGTACTGATTACATCACAGACACACCACGCTGTTAGTACGGCTACTCATGCAGATGTCAGTTACAACAATGAAATGCTTCCTACCTGACCTTGTACTTTCCCACGTTCAAATCATTTGAAAATGATGTCACATATACACACACCAATGCAAAATGTTGTCGCATTTTCATCTTCATGGTGAGCCTACTCACGACTGGGTCACACAATTTAGTAACATCGGTATGAACTGGGGGAGAGAGAGAGAGAGAGAGAGAGAGAGAGAGAGAGAGAGAGAGAGAGAGAGGAGAGAGAGAGAGTGACACACACACACACACACACACACACACCCGCGCGCGCGCGCGGTTGAATGGCAGGCTAATTGAAAGAGTCGACGCGATATACACTGACTCAAAGAAAGATCTGGATCGAAAGTTATCCAGATTTCTGACATTCTCTCTTTGTCACGAGCTGCATTTTCTTTTGAAGTATAATATTGAGAATGCGTTGACATGTGTTTCGTTTTGTTCAGTTTATGGTAGCATTTTATGCAGATACACTTGGACTGTTTGCCCTTCTTCATCCCCGGAAATATCTAGACTGAAAATCTGCAACAAATCATTGGAGAAGTTGACACAAAATCTAGCGTTTATTCCTTTATCTTTTAGCTTTCTGAGCACATGATCGCCGCACACACGGCACAACAAATCTACACGTCTTTTGTGTTCACTGAAGTTGTGTGCAAACGCCTCCACCATTGTTGGCGCCACAAACATGCACACACGTCCAAAAAATCGGATGAAGTAGGCCTACACGTAGGCAACAAGACTAGCCAATGCGGGGTCGGTCACACACACACACACACACACACACACACACACACACACACACACACACACACACACACGTATGTGCGCGTGCGCGCGCGCACACAAACAAACACACACACAAACACACACACACACACACACACACACACACACACACACACACACACCACACAGCAGCGACAGATAGAGAGAAATCACTAGGTATTACAGCTTACTCTACCATGAATGCACGCTTGAGTACTCACTTGCACACTCTTACTCTCATGTATGCACTCAGAGGGGAGAGAGAGAGAGAGAGAGAGAGAGAGAGAGATTCGGATCGTTTATTCACATAGGCCTAGGCCCCTTATGAAGGGGTATGGATATAGTACATTGGAAACAAATGTATGCGACATGTAACAAAGTATATCAAATTAAGACAAAATCATTTGTAACTTTTAAGAGGTAGCCATTTCTCTAATTTTAAATGCCTTATACAAAAATAACGAAAACTTTTTAACATCTATTGTTGAAGTTGACGACATCAATAGGGTCAGTCTGAAATAGGGAAGGCTGTGTATAGAATTTCGGCTTAATCAGTTCATTTCTAATGTCCATGAGGGCTGGATAACAAAGAACAAAATGCATCTCATTTTCTTGTGACACTTTACAAAGAGGACAAAGCATATCATTGTCATCAACATCGGTTTTGTATCTAAATTTATGTATTGCTAAATCCGATATTCCAAGTCTAAATTTTGCCATTATGTATTTAAAGTGTCTATCCATTTCTAAAGTTATATAAGGTTTCAGATCATGGGAATTACCAAACTGTCTGTAAAAATCAAACCTTTTACTATTATGCACATGATTTAACCATTTTTGCCATCGGCAGTCAACTAGTCGTTGACGAAAGCAACTTATAAACTGTTTAACATTTCCAACATCCTGATTCAGCCATACAAAACCAAAACTGTATTCAAAAAGACATATACGAACTTTATTATCCCAGTTGTTTTTTTCTCCTCTAGAATCAAGATCATAAAGCATATTATAAGCTTTACGAGGTATTCTGTGCTCTTCCATCTGGAGTAAATTAAGCCAGTATTGGATGCGTTTAACGGCAGAAACAATATATATCGGAAACCTATTCGTCTCACCATACACAAGATCATTAGGCGTCCGCCTATCTACACCTAGAATTTTTTTTTAAGCGAAAAGATGCACAGATTCACAATGGATCGCAGCGTTATCTAATCCCCATAATTCCGATCCGTACTGTGCCATTGGCTGCACTTGACTATCGAACAGCTTGCAAAAGACATGAAAGGACGTATTGTTGAAAACATGTAACTTTTTCATTATACAAAACAAAACATTTTTGGCCTTGCTAGCGAGATCCTTGCAGGCACTAACAAAACTCAGATGAGTAGTATACCCAAATATCTATAGACATTCACAACAGGCATGGGAGCATTATTATATAACCATCGTTCTCGTGCACTCAGATAACCACCCTTACGAAACACAATTGTTACTTTTAGATAAATTAGCTTTCAGCTGGTGAGATGCAGCTGAGCGGTGTAAGCTATTCAGCTGTGGCTGTAAACCAACGATTGTCTCTGATATCAAAATCACGTCATCTGAATAAACAATTCAAACGCATCAGAAGTCAACAAACCCCCGTGTCTCCCGTTATTAATTACCTCATTTGCTACCTCGTTGATGAACAGTGAAAATAAAACTGGACTACAGGCATCGCATTGTTTAACCTCGGATGAACAATTGATATAATCTGTGAATTTAGCTCCACGACGAACTTTAGCCTTCACCTCGTTGTACATATTTCTGATACATCTGTAAAGGTTACCCTTAATACCATTTTTACTCATAATTGGCCAAAGGAGATTTCTATTAATGGAATCGAAAGCTTTTTCAAAATCAATGAAAGCTACATATAATTTTCGATTAAAAGAGAACTGTTTTTGAACTAAAGCCATCAAGGTGAACATGTGGTCAACAGTCGAATAACCCTTTTTAAACCCAGCTTGATAATCACCCGTAATATTTTTATCCTCAATCCATTCTTGCAGTATGTTATTAATTATCATCCCAAACATGTTACTACTAATGTTACTAAGAGAAATATCCCTGTAATTGTTTGGATCATTAGCATCACCTTTTTTAAAAATTGGCACAATTATTGATTCTGTCCAACTGTCTGGGAACACACCATCATTAAATAATTTGTTGAATGATTTCAGACAGAACTGCACAACATGGGCAGAAAAAATTTTTAAATAGCTCTCCAATGATTCCATCAGGACTGGCTGCCTTGCGATTTTTTAATTTTTTAATTGCTAGTAATACTTCCTCTTCACTAATGGAGTGATTCATATAACCATCAGAGTCATCTTCAAACACCTCTTGATCTAACTGAATATCATCGTTGGATTGTAACAATGCTTGAAAATGCTGAAACCACACATCTATTGTAATGTTACTTCTAGGCTGTTTTCTTTGTGGTGATATCCTATGGACAACATCCCAAACTCTTTCTGGGACTTTATAGATGTAACAAGCTTGTCTATTATTGATTTATTGAACTCTTTCTCTTTTCTCTTTAATAAATGCTTATATTCACGCCTAGCTATCACATATGCAGTCCTGTCTGTGTCTTCCAACGAACGGCGACTAATTCTCAACAGCCTCCTGGTTTTTCTTTTCTCAACAAGACATTCTTGGTCATACCAGTCTTTTGACGCTCTTTCTTTCATAACGTGCACACGTTTTTTCATACATTCAGCGCTTTCAATTGATCATTCGTTAAACATATTTAGAGCATTGTTTATATCAGAATCAATTAAACTTATGGCAATATCAAGTTTTCTACTCGTGTTCTTATTATCTAATGTATCACTAAACAACGAGGAGCATTCATCATTCCAAACAATTGTTTCTAAGGTATAATCTTGCATCTCTTCACCAATTTCTACCAAGTTTCCCAATGGGGCAGCAATTTGAAAAGACAGCAGAAAATGGTCAGAATCTATACGTTTCAAAACATTCAGTTCACATCTATCATACCAAAGAGCAAAAAGTTCATTTGACAAAATAAAATAATCGTTTACACTGCAACCAGATTCAGAAACGTACGTATAGCAACCATTCTGTTCGCCTTTACATACGCCATTTAAAATTGACAAGGTCAAAGCAGTGCACATATTTAATAATAACTTCCCATAATTATTTACAGTCTTATCTTGAGAACATCGGTTAATGTTGACAGAATGACTATCGTATTGCGCTTCAAAAACATCACACCCAACAAAGTTCTGCGAAACATCAGAAGTTCTGCTGTTCAGATCACCATTTAGAATGACGTATGCATCATTTGTTAACAAAAGGTCAGTCAGACATTCTTCAAGTAAACTAACACCATTATCTAAATCAAAATGGACATAAAACGGGGAACCTTCTGGTGGAATATACGAACAAACATACAAAATATCCTTTTCTGCTTCGAACAACATTTTATCAATCAAGAACACAAACAAATTAGGACAATCACTTCAACTGATTTCACATATGGGGTAAGCTCATTCTTTAATAGACAAACCATGCCTTCAGATCTTCTTCCCTTTTTTGAAAATTTGATAGCAGGTTTACTAAATACTTTATAACCAGTAAATAGATCATCGCGACAATCTTCAATGAATGTTTCAATTAAACAGATAAATTCAAACTGACACAGAAATGAAACAAAATTGGGATCTCCAAATTTAGACATCAAACCATTTACGTTCCAAGTCAGAAAGGAAACAGACTTATGTACAACTGAACACGAAAAGTTCATCGTATGCTTACACGGGCAAAGTGTTGCCAGCTCCGCGCGGCATGACTGACACACAGAACACTGCTCACGCGCGACACTGTCATCGGAGACCGGAGCGTCAAACGGTGTTAAGTCACTGGGGTTCCCGTTTTCATTATTCCCCGCCGTCAGACAAATTTGATCAGGTGGCCGGCCGTCTCCCTATCTTGATTCCCTCAAGCTGCCATCTTCATTAAGGAAATACTTACAGCCATCAATTAGTAGATGGTCAAAAATCATCGAAGCTTTCTTTCCTTCAGCTCTTGCCTTTTTAAGATAGGGAGAGAGACCACGCCTGACTTCTCTGACTCTAAAGGAGAAATCCTCCCCAGCAAAGACATTGGTGCCTTTCAGTTTACCTTTGGCCTTAAGAATGCTTTATAGAAAGAACAGCAAGCAATGATGGGGGAGTCAGGTTTCGAATTCAACCTGTGAACACGGTCAAATTCCACATCACGAGTAATGTCCAGTTTGTCAGTTAGCAAATCATGCACATTTCCCTCAGTCTGTTCATTGGACTCACCTTTTGGCCTGCGAATACCATGAAAAATTAGATTATTACGCTTTGAGCGACATTACAAATCATCGGTCTTTCTTTCAAGTTGCTCCACCTTGGCTAAGAGATCAGAAAAATTCTTTGAGAGTTCCATATTTTCCTTTCTCAAATACCCCACCTCCTCACGCAGATCATTGAACCCACTATGTAGTGCATCAAATTGGTCCTGAAGGTCCTTTAAGCTTTTGTCCAATCCATCAAACTTACAGTCTAACTTGTTCATGACGTCAGCGATCGTTGGCTGCTGAAGAGGGGGCGAAGTCTGCCTGTTGTCCGAGGAAGCGCCAGTCCGGTCCGTGCTGGTCCTGCATCCTGCAGTGGCTGTCAGGCTGTTCACTCTCAGCTGCCGAAGGCTGTTGGGTCCAGGGTTCTATCAATATCTCCGCAACGTAAAAGCAGACTGCCCCAGAACAGCAGCGAGAGGAGCAACTTTGTTTCGCAGTGTCAGAGTGGCGAACCTCATGGCAGTCTTTTTCGAGGCCCTCTTCAACATAAAGGCGATAAACTGTGGCAAAAAGGAGCCACATGATGCCCTAAAGACAAGAGGGGCTGAAGGCATGGCACCAAAACGACGCTGTCTGTTTTTGTGCGTGGTATTTCCATCGCATTCTTTGTACTCAGCGTCCATCACCATCGTTTTTTTCTGTTTTCTTTTCTTTTCTTTTTTTTTTTTTTTCATTTCCTGCGAGGGAGTGAAAAAAGGACGAATTTGGCCTCAACTGCTGAAGAGAAATTTGCTAGAAAATGCCTATTGCAGAAGATTTAACGTGAAATGCTGGCTAAAATTTAAAACGTTTAGGAGGATTATAATTATAGTGTTTTAGAGCAAAATCTTAACTGTGGTGTGTAGCCAGTAATTAGATCGAGAGGGCACGTGACCCGGACATGAAACTCAATCCTCACTTCGCCAGTTCACGCCATGTTCTTTATTCACTGCATATTGGGGCGTTCTGCTTTGGGTTATTTCAGAGTACAGAATAAAAAGGCAAAATTATTTTCAATGCAGAATCTGTCAGCGAAGATGAATTCTCAATCACGGTAAGTAAAAAATGAATAATGAAAAAAAAATAGCTGTGCCCAGACTAGGCTGCGTCGCTAGGTGCCTGACCTTCACCTTTGCTGTGATTGGCCAATTACCTTTAGTTTCAAAGTGAGGTGGGGCTGCAGGATCAATTTGAAACACATTTGAAGACTAATTCTTAATGAGTCTGCCAAAAACGAGGACAAACAAGTTAAAAGTTATTTTGGGCGGATTCACTAAGAATTTTTCTTCAAATTGATTAGATTTGGTGAGCCAGAGTTTGACCTAGAAGACTGGAAATATTTAACTCATTAAACTGTGAAGGTGTTAGCTCCTGCACTCGCTTACCCAGGTAGGTCACACTTTGTCGGGTGTCAAAAAGCGAGTGCATATGAGCGACGGACTGCCCTAGAGTGACACAGACTTGAGACTCTGTAGAAGACCATTGTCTTCATCATTGTTCTGGCTCTCCACCTGTAGTCGATCGTGGTGTGTGTGTGTGTGTGTGTGTGTGTGTGTGTGTGTGTGTGTGTGTGTGTGTGTGTGTGCGTGCGTGCGCGTGTGTGAGTTTATATGTGTGTGTGTGTGTGTGTGTGTGTGTGTGTGTGTGTGTGTGTGTGTGTGTGAGACAGACAGACAGACAGACAGACGGACGGACCGACAGACAGATAGACAGACAGACAGGCAGACAGACAGATGGACGGACCGACAGACAGACAAAGAAATGTCGACAACCATCTGTTGGCACCGTTTGGCATACTTTAATCTGAAGAGAAACGTAACAACGTGGCAAAGCTACATGTGCACCTTGGGCAATGTGACAGCCTGAAATATGCACAATTAGACGCTGAAGAACAGCATACACCTGTACCTTAAACTACGCCCTTTCATGCACCGAGTGGTGCATCTGTACTTTGATTTGTCCACCTGCACCCTGCATGATGTATTCATAACCAAATCTAAAGACAGGTAGGCAGACGTAAGCAACAAATAGCAACTTCAGTTCCCATGGTCGATCACACGTGAATGCACACGTCGCCAGACTATTGTTGCGGAAAACACTCATAGACAAGAAGCATACACAACAAAGAAGTAGAACTTGCATAACCCAAACACCACACCTCAGAGGGGCAAATAGCCTAAACAGCCTCGTTTATAGCATTTCAAGCCGGAATATATAAATACACGCTTGGAACTTCTTTTTTCCATCGAAGACGTTTCCTTATTCAGGCTATGTACCTCTTGTCTGAATGTGTGCTAGGCAAATGGGTACCGAAAGCATAATGAGCAGTAGAAGTTGCGTGTCTTGAACTGTTTCGCTGTAGAAGCAAAAGTTACTCTTCTTGTTTAGTATATCATGTGTTTAAACTGTAATAACGCACCTATATTTCAACTAAAGCACCTGTATGTGGTCTGCCTCGCTAGGATTTTAGGTTATACCTTAAACGGACGTCGCAAGGGGGTTTTATATAGTTCTTATGCAGCCTTTGCTGATGTCAGGACAAAACAAGATGCAGAGCATATAAACGTACTCCCAGTATATCTTGAATACGCGTGAGATATTTCATAAAGAGGAAAAACCGTTTGGAGCCGTTACAGCCGTTAGTAACGGCTATTCGGGTAATATCGGCCATCATCTGTGACCCATAATAAACATACCTGCAAATTTTCAGAAAGATCGGCCAAGTACTTTCTGAGATTTTCCATAAAGAAGAAAAACCGTTATGGTCCGTTATAGCACGTTAGTAACGGCTATAACGGGTAAACTAAAACATCGAGCATCATCCGTGACCCATAATGAACATACCTACAAATTTTCAGAAAGATCGGCCGAGTACTTTCTGAGATATTCCATAAAAAAGAAAAACATTTATGGGCCGTTATAGCCGTTATTAACGGCCATAACAGTAAAAAAAAAAAATTGGGCATCATCCGTGTTCCATAATGAGCACACAAACAAATTTTCAGAAAGATCGGCCAAGTACTTTCTGAGATATTCCATAGAGAAGAAAGACCCTTTTGGGCTGTTACAGCCGTTAGTAACGGCTATAGCGGTAAAATAAAACATCGGGTATCATCCGTGACCCATAATGAACATACCTACAAATTTTCAGAAAGATCGGCCAAGTACTTTCTGAGATATTCCATAAAAAGAAAAACCTTTCTGGGCTATAACGGTAGAATAAAACGTTGGACATCATCCGTGACCCATAATGAACATACCTACAAATTTTCAGAAAGATCGGCCAAGCATTTTCTGAGATATTTCATAAAAAAGAAAAACCGTTTTGGGCCGTTATAGCCGTTAGTAACGACTGTAACGGTAAATTAAACATGGGGCATCATTCGTGACCCATAATGAACATACCTACAAATTTTCAGAGAGATCGCCTAAGTACTTTCTTAGATATTCCATAAAGAAGAAAAACCGTTATGGGCCGTTAAAGTAAAATTAAACATCGGGCATCATCCGTGACCCATAACGAACAAACCTACAAATTTTCAGAAAGATCGGCCCAGTAGTTATGTCTGGAGCGAGTGGAACACATTTTGACCACGGACAGACAGACACACAGACGCACAGACAGCATTTCTTAGTTCTATAAGAACTGGGAGCACAAAAACATACTGAACAAAATTATATACGCTATAAAGTGGGGAGAGATGTGAGAGAAGGAAAGGAGGGTCGGCGAAGGAGGGGGCATGCGAAAAATTACATATTACCGACCATCAAAATTACACATCATACGCAAATAGATTCTGTAAACATGGAAAATCATTGGAGTCTACAGATAATACAAAATTAAGACAATGCATAAACGAACTCTGTGTGTGTGTGTGTGTGTGTGTGTGTGTGTGTGTGTGCGTGTGCGTGTGTGTGTGCGCGCGCGCGCACGCGCGCGTGTATGTGCATGTGTGTGTGTGTGTGTGTGTGTGTGTGTGTGTGTGTGTGTGTATCCGCGTGTGTGTGTGTGGTGTGTGTGTGTGTGTGTGTGTGTGTGTGTGTGTGCGTGTGTGTGTGTGTGCGTGCGTGTGTGTGTATGCGTGTGTATGTGTGTGTGTGTGTGAGAGAGAGTGAGAGAGAGAGAGAGAGAAGGAGAGAGACAGAGACGGACAGACAGGCAGACAGACGGACAGACAGACAGACAGACAGAGACAGAGAGAAACCGAGAGAGAGAGAGAGAGAGAGAGAGAGAGAGAGAGAGAGAGACAGAGAGAGACAGAGAGAGACAGAGAGAGACAGAGAGACAGAGACAGAGTGAGTGACAGAGAGATTCATTCGGATACGGATGGTGTCATGGACTATACGTCACCCTTAAAGAATGGTGTTGGGAAAAGCACACAATGTTTGCAGTATGAAATATGGCGTATAACTGACAACGATGCACAGCAATAGTCTTGTGACGTTGCTGTTTCTCTATATCTGCTCAGCCTCTATGTTCATACACAGAAAAGTCAAAATTACGAACATCCATAGAATCAGTGCATGATAGGAAGAAGCATTGTTTAAGCATACATATGCATGTGTGTTTGAGAGAGAGAGAGAGAGAGAGAGAGAGAGAGAGAGAGAGAGAGAGAGAGAGAGAGAGAGAGAGAGAGAGTGTATTTTGATCATGTCTCCTCTAGGAACCAAAGCTTTAAAGGCATCATCCCCTCCGTCTTTCAGACTGGCAGCAGGACGTTTCCATCATCG
>CM065718.1:19187957-19195457 GCA_033310375.1 Conus canariensis
CGAAAAAGAAGAGAAGAGGGGGAAAAGGAGGAAACGGAAAGGGGAGGAACAGAAGGAAAGAGAAGAAAAGGAGAAGAGGGGAAGGGGTGGGAGGGAGAGATGAAAAGACAAAAAAAAAAAAAAAAAGAGATAAGCTGAAAGAGAAGACGGGAAGGAGGAAGACGAGAACAAAATGAAGAAGAGGAGAATTGGAAGACAAAGAAGAAGAAAAGAAAGGAGAGAGAGAGAGAGAGAGAAGAGAGAGAGAGAGAGAGAGAGAGAGAGAGAGAGAGGAGAAGGAGGGAAGAACGGAAAAACAAGAAGGAGAAGTAGAAAAAGAAGAAGAGGAGACAAGCGTAAAGGGGTTGGGAGAGGAGGAGGAGGAGGTTGAGAAGAAGAAGAGGAGGAGAAGGGGAAGATAACGAAGAAGAGGAATACAAGAAGCAAAAGAAGAGCATCAGTTGGATAAAGAGGCGAAAGGGGGGACGGGAGGGGGGCGGGGGGGCGGGGGGGGGGGGGGGGGTCTAAGGTAAACAAGATAAGACAAAGAAGATGGGAAACAGAACGAAGACAGAAGAAAACGGAAGAAAAGCGACAGAAAAAGACAGACAGAAAAAAAAGAGTGATAGGAAGAGAAGAAAAAAAAAAGAAAGAAAAGAAAAAAAAAGAATCACCAAAAGTCATACCTGTTTCAAACAAAATGACGGTTGCCAGCAGCAACCCGAAAAAGATGGCGTATGCCACGAGCCCATTTTGACCAGAACCTGAAAGCGAAAACAGGCACACATAGATAAAGTTACTATAGCGTGGGAGGTCTTCTCTCGGGTATTGCAGTAACTGTTCCAGTGTCATTCTACTGGCTTTGCTTCATGTCGGATAGTACGCCTGAAAAGGTATGAAGTATGCTGTATTTTACATTGACGATAATTATGATAATTGATTATGCTGATGAAAAGGCACCTGCAATAGGAATATGGAGGGCCGAAAAGACCTAGCACGGTGGTCCAACACTCACCCCCATCCCCACTCCCGTGTGTGTGTGTGTGTGTGTGTGTGTGTGTGTGTGTGTGTGTGTGTGTGTGTGTGTGTGTGCGCGCGCGCGCGTGTGTATGTGTGTGCGCACGCGCACGCACGCGAGCGTGCGTTTGTGCGTGCGTGGATGCGTGTGCGTGTGTTCATGGGTGTATATTGCAAGAGATTATAATCATAGGCTCATAACTGCAAAAACTAATCCTGCTTGTAGTACCTATTCTTACAGCACATATGTAATAATAATAATAGTAACGATAATAATAATAATAATAATAATAATGATAATAATAATAATACTGATATAATAATAATAACAATAACAATAATGATCATGCAGTCAATATCGTTCACTCAGTTTCCTTACTTCCTTCATTCTTTCCATTTGTCACGCAGGATGCATACTATGTGTAGCGTGTCATTCATACCGACGGCCAAACTGGCCTTCTCTTCCGAAAGTTGGTGATGGGATTTTGCATGTGTGCAAGCTGTTATGCGTGCGTTCACACACGGAACCTTGGTTTATAGTCTCATTCGAAGGACTATTTGGGAAATGTTTGGGAAATGGAGTCAGACCCAATGTTCACTCGGGGGGAAAAATTCGCCTGTACCGAAACGGCCCCGCGGAGATTCGAACCCACAACCCCAGGATCACCAAGATTACGAGTCCGGCGCTCTACCAACTGAGCTATTCCGGCCCCCACGTATACACGAGTAAGATCTTGTTGTGCTATAGGATCACACGCAGCATTCCTTTCATTTCTTTATGCATATGATTATTCCAACTGAAATTTAATGGTAATGTACAGCGCGTACAGGTTGGCAGGTCGATACGTACTGGTACAAGCAGGCCATCAATAATTATCACGCGTGCTCTCATTCATTTAAGACACATACTAACATACAAAATCATCATCACCACACACACACATCTCACTCTCTCTCTCTCTCTCTCTCTCTCTCTCTCTCTCTCTCACACACACACACACACACACACACACACACACACACACACACAACAAACACACACACACACACACACACACACACACACACTCTCTCTCTCTCTCTCTCTCTCTCTCTCTCTCTGTTGACTCTCTCTCTCTCTCTCTGTCTCTCGCTCGCTCGCTCACACACACACACACACACACACACACACACACACACACACACACACACACACACACACACGACACGCACACACACATCCCCCAGCAAATCTCAGTTTTGTTTTGTTTTTTGTTTTTTTTTTTTTTTTGTTGTTTGTTTGTTTGTTTGTCTTTTTTGTTTGTTTTTTATATCAAATATCAGTTTAACATTAAATGCTGGTTCAAGTTTATGGTTGGTCTCAAACCGCTCACATGGATAATATACTATTTCAGTGAAAGACCCTAATTGTGGCGTGTGGCCACAAGACGAGGTTTTCATGGGGGCCTTTCCCCGACATGCATTTCCTGCTTGATGAATTATCTTCACACACACACACACACACACACACACACACACACACACACACAACACACACACACACACACACACACACACCTCTCTCTCTCTCTCTCTCTCTCTGTCTCTCTCTCTCTCTCTCTTACTCTCTCTCGTGACTCTCTCTCTCTCTCTGTCTCTCGCTCGCTCGCTCACACACACACACACACACACACACACACACACACACACACACACACACACACACACACATCCCCCAGCAAATCTCAGTTCGCCTGAAGAGAGAAGTATTGTCTTGTGTGTGTGCGTGCGTGCGTGCGTGCGTGCGCCGCGGCGCGCGCGCGCGCGTGTGTTGTGTGTGTGTGTGTGTGTGTGTGTGTGTGGTGTGTGTGGAGGGGTGAGTGATTGGACAACAGTGGAGGAGAGGGAGTGTGGGGCGTGTAAAATGATCGAACACCGCCACTCGTTAACAGATCACTATACCGGTTCATATTGTTCACTGCAGCATAACCAGATGTATAAAATCATAGTGACTTTTAATCCACAGCTAAGCTTTATGTTGAGGTCTGATGGTTTCCGGGGGAGCTGGAATAGCTCAGTTGCTGGAGCGCCAGACTCGTAATCTGGGTGATCCTGGGGTTGCGGGTTCGAACCTCCGCCGGGGCGTTTCGGTACAGGGGGATTTTTCCCTCGGAGTTAACATTGGTTCTGACTCCATTTCCCATACAGTCCTTCGAATGAGACTATAAACCGAGGTTCCGTGTGTGAACGCACGCCTAACATCTTGCACACACGTAAAATCCCATCACCAACTTTCGGAAGAGCAGGCCAGTGTGACGAAACGCTTGACAAAACCATCCGATCGGTCCCACTAAAACCCCAAACCAAAAAAAACAGATTTCGAATCCATGCCCACTCTCCTCTCTCACACGGGAAACGACTGAATGAAGCGTCGGCTGGCAGCTCTTCAGTCAGCACTACCCAGGTAGGCAGCCCGTTGTGTAAACGAGTGTTGATTGTAAAGCGCTTAGAGCTTGGTCTCTAGCCGAGAAAAGGCGCTATATAAGTATTCATTATTATTATCAATTTTTGCTACATATTCTTTCACTGTCACTCACACCTCGTTTTCAAGTGATTCTGAAACTCGGACAACAGTGCAATATAAAGTGTGACCAAACCTTCTACACATCTAAAAATGAGAAGGTGCTAGTATGCATTAAATATTGTATGTATTCAGTGTTGTGTTGTACTGCGTGTGTGTTGTGTTGTGTTGTGTTGTGTGTGTTGTGTTGTACTGTGTTGTGTTGTGTTGTGTTGTACTGTGTTGTATTCTTTCGCACTGTATTGTATTTTAGGCTAAGTAGATCGGGCCTCATAATCAGCTCCCAATTTATGCATACATGTAGACATCCTTGCTTTTCGGTCACATTTTACGCGTCATTTTTGTTTGTTTGTTATGACAAGTGTAATGAATAGAAAAGAAGAATGTGTATAAGGTTCAGAAAAGACTACAAGCTACCTTTTGAATTCATTCAGTTTACACAACAGCCATAGAATATTCAAAACATTGCTTTTAACACATTTTCGCACACGAATGACACACCCATTTTTCTCCTTTTTTTGTTTTGTTTTGTTTCTAAAGCTCAAGCTTCCTCATTAAACAAAAAACAAAGAACAATACGTTGACTTTCGTTTCTTCATCAACAAACTCTTTCCAATGTTTTATCATCACGATACAAAACGTTCTATCGCTATACAATAATACAAAACACCAGTATCTTACCTAGCTTTCAAGGAAGGACAAAGACGCTCTCACGTGAATTAGACAACACGGACAAGTCTTGCTGCGTTTCTGTCTATTTCCTCGTCCACAGCACAGGAGGAGAGACAATAGGCCTGTACACAACTCAAGATGGCGCTACACGTGTTACCTCTGCCGCAAACTTCCCATCCGTCATCTGGAGACAGGTGGGCTGCACACCAAAAATTGATACGCCAAAGCCTTGCTTAAGGAATAGAGTATTTATAAACTGGCGCAGTTAGATTGCTTTGAGAATTTTTGTTGTGTCTGAAAGTTGATTCTCCTTCATTTTAATTCATAAGCCCATCAAGGTACAATGCAGGTGGTTCCAAACAGACAGATTAAACTCAAAGGAATGGGACTATTTTTTGCGCTTGGAGCTGGCACAAAGACTGGGTCATGGGTGGTGAGTACAAAGCCTGAAATGTGTGTCAATGAGTGGAAAGGTCATATATTTGAAGACTGTTTGTGATTGCTTCGGTGGAAATCCCCCCCAAATTAGGGAAAGGATTGGTGGGGAGGTTTTTTTTGTTTTGTTTTGTTTTTTGTTTGTTTTTTATTGTTTTGTTTGTTTGTTTGTTTGTTTGTCTTTTTTGTTTGTTTGTTATATCAAATATCAGTTTAACATTAAATGCTGGTTCAAGTTTATGGTTGGTCTCAAACCGCTCACATGGATAATATACTATTTCAGTGAAAGACCCTAATTGTGGCGTGTGGCCACAAGACGAGGTTTTCATGGGGGCCTTTCCCCGACATGCATTTGCTGCTTGATGAATTATCTTCACATGCTCTTCCCCCCCCCCCCCACCCCCCCTCCACACACAGGCACCTGATGGGGGAGCAGCGTAGTTTTAACTAAGATTGCATCATGTGGGCTTGGCCAGGGAAGGAGGGGGATACACACTGAGAGAGAGAGAGAGAGAGAGAGAGAGAGAGAGAGAGAGAGAGAGAGAGAGAGATGTTATGCCACAGTGAGAGAGAGACAGACAGACAGACAGACAGACAGAGGGGAGTGATGTTATGTCACAGTGTGGCCCTATCGACTATACACCAAGATCAAGAGAGAGAGAGAGAGGGGGGGGGGGAGAGAGAGAGAGAGAGAGAGAGTTAAAAAAAAAACGAAGACCAAGGGGAATAAGCGGTGCAAATAATTATTGGGACATGCGCAGTCAATCATTACGAAACTTACATTTCGCACGTAAGTTTACTTCCCTTACATCACATCAGGCTTTGTTACATCGCGCAGCGGGTCGACCGATCAAGTGCAATTCAACTTTCCTTCCTTTGGACGTTCTCCAGTTTTGTTGTTGTTGTTGTTGTTGTTTTTTTTGTTGTTTTTTTTTACTGAATAAAGCTGGTATCAAAATGAGGTGACCGTGGGCAGAAATTGAGACAAATTTAAAAGAAAAATTACTGTTCCGCTGAAGGAACGAGACAAACAACGACCTCTTTGTTCTTCTTCAGGCAAAGTAGGCAATGTTCAAGACAATGAAAGCGAAGAACGAGCAATCACTTATCTTCTCAAATTGGACGCAAAATGGATGTGTGACTGATGAATGGATGACATCCGTTTTCCGCCCAATTTGAGGAGATAAGTGATTGCCAGCGTCCTTCGTTTTCTTGGATGTTGTTTGTCTTGCCTGAAGAATTCTAAAGAGGTCGAAATGCGATGCGTTTCGGCTTGTAATCTGTCTCTTTCGTTGGGCGGAATAGTAATTGTTCTTTTTTTTTTCTAAGTTTGTTTTTGAGTATAAAGTTTGTTTTCGGGGTTCCTCTAAAAACACCAGTTCTAAACACACACACACACACACACACACACACACACACACACGCGCGCGCGCGCGCGGAATTCCAGAACTCACGCACGTGAGACTGGAGATTTCCATCGGTCACAATTCCATGTATTTAGATTTCCATCGATTGGGACGAATACGATCAATCCATCTCCGTGGGTCACAAATCATGATTATCAGTTTCCATCGGTCACGATGATGATGTAGTCCATTTCCCAGTCGGTCACCATTTCCCCATCGGCACCACAAAGTCACGTTAGTCACGTTCCCAATGCGACCACATGCCGAAGCGAGATGCCGAGAGAATCCAACACGCCTCACCGTTGGCGTTCGTACACATTTCAAACATCGCGCTCTCTGTCAGCTGGA
The DNA here is from genome assembly GCA_033310375.1 of Conus canariensis. Classification (NCBI taxonomy): domain Eukaryota; kingdom Metazoa; phylum Mollusca; class Gastropoda; order Neogastropoda; family Conidae; genus Conus; species Conus canariensis. The sequence continues at coordinate 19,194,375 of CM065718.1, forward strand.
GCACCTCAGTCGCGGAAGCCTTAGATGTATGGTTTAAAGATCCCTAGCCCGATCCTGGGGGGTAGATTGATGATTTAAAGATCCCTAGCCCGATCCTGGGATTAGATTGATGATTTAAAGACCCCTAGTCCGATCCTGGGATTAGATTGATGATTTAAAGACCCCTAGCCCGATCCTGGGATTAGATTGATGATTTAAAGATCCCTAGCCCGATCCGGGAGATAGATTGATGATGTAAAGATCCCTGGCCCGATCCTGGGATTAGATTGATGATTTAAAGACCCCTAGCCCGATCCTGGGGGTAGATTGATGATTTAAAGATCCCTATCCCGATCCTGGGATTAGATTGATGATTTAAAGACCCTCTAGCTCGATTCAGGGGTAGATTGATGATTTAAAGACCCCTAGCCCGATTCTGGGGGTAGAGTGATGATTTAAAGATCCCTAGCCCGATCCTGGGGGTAGATTGGTGATTTAAAGACCCTCTAGCTCGATTCAGGGGTTAGATTGATGATTTAAAGACCCCTAGCCCGACCCTGGGGGTAGATTGGTGATTTAAAGACCCTCTAGCTCGATTCAGGGGTTAGATTGATGATTTAAGATCCCTAGCCCGATCCTGGGATTAGATTGATGATTTAAAGACCCCCTAGCTCGATTTAGGGGTTAAATTGATGATGTAAAGATCCCTAGCCCGATCCTGGGATTAGATGGATGATGTAAAGATCCCTAGCCCGATCCTGGGGGTAGATTGGTGATTTAAAGACCTTCCAGCTCCATCAGGGGTTAGATTGATGATTTAAAGATCCCAAGCCCGATCCTGGGGGTAGAATGATGATTTAAAGATCCTTAGTCTGATCTCGGGCTAGATTGATGATTTAAAGATCCCTAGCTCGATTCCGGGGTTAGATTGATGACTTCAATACCCCCTAGCTCGATCCCGGGGTAGATTGATGACTTCAATACCCCCTGGCTCGATCACGGGGTTAAATTGTTGATATCAGACCCTTTAGCTCGATCCCGGGATTAAATTATTTAAAGATCCCTAACTCGATTCAGGGGTTAGATTGATGATTTAAAGATCCG
>CM065718.1:19197957-19217957 GCA_033310375.1 Conus canariensis
GCTAGATCACCAACAACATTCTCATTTCTTGACGACAAAAGCAAGACAAGCCTAAAAAATGATGGACGTCGATAATATTTCAAAGGAATATATTTTTGTCTTAAATCTGTAAGCAAAGGACAAACAAATAGAAAATGAAGTTCGTTCTCTGGGGCAGACTTGCACAATGGACATAAAACATCTAATTCTGTATGAACATTATAACGTTGCCTGTGTACAGCAATATCAGATACACCGAATCTAAACTTAGTTAATGCAGATCTGACAAAACTATTAATATTCATCGATAGATAAGGTTCCGCCTCCATTACCTGATTTGACTTTAGATATCGAAACAAAGAAAATCTCTCACTGTTTTTAATATGACTATTCCAGTCTTGCAAGTTACAATCAATTATTCTCTGCTTAAAACAAGCCAAAAATGTTTTAACACATCCAACACTCTGTTCTAACCAAACAAACGAAAACCCATAACTACAAAGACATTTACGAACAGAAGTTGCCCAAGTTGATTTACCTCTAGAATCTAAATCAAACAATACTTTGTATGCTTTTGCAGGTAATCTGTGTTCTCCCATACGCACGAGCTTAAGCCAATAACTAATACATTTCACGAATGAATTTACGTAAATGGGATATCTGCCAAGCTCACCATAAACCAAATCATTAGGGGTTCGTCTATCCACATGCAAAAAGCGTTTCATAGCAAACAAATGTAATTTTTCAATTTCATGACCTTTATCCAATCCCCAAATCTCAGCGCCATGCTGTACAATAGGCTGCACTTGGGCATCAAACAATTTAAAAAATAATTTAACTGAAACACTTTCAAATTTATAAAGCAAGCTTAAAATAGCTATAACAGCACGCTTTCCTCTGTTAACAAGATCATGACAGGCAAACGTAAAGCTAAGTTTTGTTGAAAAATATATGCCCAAGTACTTGTAAGCATTTGCCACGGACATTTGCGAACTTCCATACGACCACCTTTCCCGCGATGCTAAGAAACCACCCTTTCGAAAAACTATAATGTTTGATTTACCCATGTTTACTTTCAAAGCCAGTGTATATGCTGCAGAATGCAAATTATTCAATTGGTTTTGTAATCCTACGACAGTTTCAGAGAGCAAGACAATATCATCTGCGAATAACAATATAAATAATTCAATCAAGTCAAAAGTGACACCGTGTCTTCCCTTCTCAATAATTTCTAGTGCTAATTTATTAATATACAATGAAAATAATACTGGGCTGCAGACATCCCCCTGTTTAACACCCTGAGTACATCTGATATAGTCACTACCACATCTTATCGTAGCTTTAACATCTTTGTACATGCATTTTACACAATTATATAATTTACCTTTGATTCCATTTTTTGTAAGTATCGGCCACAAAAGTTTTCTTGAAATGGAGTCAAAGGCCTTTTCAAAGTCTATAAAGGCAACATAAAGCTTACGGTTATTAGAAAATTGTTTCTGGACAGCTGCTAACAGAGTGAACATATGATCAATTGTACAAAAGTTTTTCTTGAACCCTGCCTGGTGGTCACCTGTTATATTGTTTACTTCAATCCATTCTGACAATCTCTTGTTAATTATAGAACCAAATACTTTACTTGCAATATCAGACAAGGAAATTCCTCTGTAATTGTTAGGGTCATTCGTATTACCTTTTTTAAAGAGAGGGAGAATACATGATTTGTGCCAATCTTCAGGATAAATTCCATTGTCAAACAAATTATTGAACAATTTAACCAAAAAAATCAGTTCCAACATTACCAACATTTAAAAAAAAAACTCACAAATCATGCCATCTGACCAGCTGCCTTTCCATTTTTTAGCTTTCTTATTGCACCAACAACTTCAATTTTGCTTATAGGACGATCATAATATTCTATATATCCGTTGTCGCATATTATATCATTTTCTATAATTTCAGTTTCTGTCGTAGAATCCTTATCCAGCACATGCTTAAAATGATTATACCATTCATCTATAGTGATTTGGTTTTGATTATATACTCGCTTTTTAAATACTGTACGTACATTTCTCTATGAAGAGAGAGAGAGAGAGAGAGAGAGAGAGAGAGAGAGAGAGAGAGAGAGAGAGAGAGAGAGAGAGAGAGAGAGAGAGAGTAAAAAACAGACCTGAAACCAGCAAAAAGCCCAGCTACTCTGCTCCTATCTTTCCGTTGACAATCTACCACAGAGGCAAAGACGCTGCACACAAATGACATTCATAACATCATTAAAACACATTTTCCGACAGTTAAAATCGTATGAACATGTCAAGAAGACACAACCCCTCCCGTTGGTAGGGCGTGGAGGATTTTTAGGAGGAGGAGGAGGAGGAGGAGGAGAGGGTGAAGGGGCAAGAGAAAGGTGGAGGGGGAGAGTGGGAACAGAGGGGAACTAAACGAGGGTATTCACTGGAAGGTGGGTGGGAGGAAAAGGCGGGGCGAGGGGGAGGTAACCAGAAGGGGGGAAGGGGAAGGAAAGGGGGCGAAAAAAAAAGAGACAGATGGATGATGGAGCTTAAAGGGTTAAGTGAAAAAAAAATGGATGCAGAAAGAAGGGGAAGAGCACACACACACACACACACACACACACACACACACACACACACACACACACACACACACACACACTCACACACACACGCGCGCGCACACACACACACACACACACACACACACACACACACACACACGCACGCACGCACGCACGCACGCACGCACGCACACACACACACACACACACACACACACACACACACACGCACAACACACACACACACACACACACACACACACACACACACGCGCGCGCGCGCGCGCGCCAGCACACAAAACACACACACACACACACACACACACACACACACACACACGCAGACGTACGGACAGATAGATAGATAGATAGATAGATAGATAGATAGATAGATAGATAGATAGACAGATAGATAGATAGATAGTAGACAGACAGATAGCTAGACAGACAGACAGACAGATACATAGATAAATAGATGGATCGATAGATAGATAGATAGATTGATTAGATAGATAGATAGATAGATAGATAGATAGATAGATAGATAGATAGATAGATAGATAGATAGATATGCTTAGAGACAGACAGACTGACTGATATGTAAACGAAAGGGGTATGGGGTACATATGGACTAAGGTCATAATTATTTTGTAAAAAAAAATAACCGCTTTGTATGGACAACTCCAGAACCGTATAAATCTCTCTCTCTCTCTCTCTCTCTCTCTCTCTCTCTCTCTCTCTCTCTCTCTCTCTCTCTCTCTCTCTCTCTCCACACACACACACACACACACACACACACACACACACACAACACACACACACACACACACATCTTTAAACATGTTTCTTGTTGTCTTACGTGATGGTTTTTAATATGCCAATGATAAATTGATCATAGCTAAGGTTTGTAACGTATCAGAACGGTTACAAATAAGGCTCACAATGTGTCAGAACAGCCAGAGACCAATTAAAAAAAATAAGTCGGATCAGCTACAAACAGTCGTTAAAGGCTTACGAAGTATCAGGACAGTCACATTACGAAATAACACCCATGGTCAATATACCATGATAACAGTCACAAGTAAATGATAGTTAAGACTTATACAACACCTGACTAGTAAACTAACGAGATATCGCCATATTGTCCCAAACGCATTTCTGCTCTTTGCGTCCGAGGTTGGTTGATTTGAATCGACATGTCTTTAGGAATCATAACAGCAATGATAGCCACTCAGTTCAAAATGGCCGATTCTCAATGATCGTACGTGTCCGTGAAAAGTCCTCTTTTCCTTCTCTTTCTTTTCCCCACTCTTTCATCTCTCGCCTTGCTCAATTTCTCAGTTTTCGGAAAACAAACAATCTCAAAACAAATAATTCGTATCTTTAACACTACTAAATTCCCCAGTGCTAAGAAAACAAACAATCTCAAAACAAATACTTCGTACCTTTTGCCCTACTAAATTCCCCAGTATTAAGAAAACAAACAATCTCAAAACAAATACTTCGTACCTTTTGCCCTACTAAATTCCCCAGTATTAAGAAAACAAAACAATCTCAAAACAAATACTTCGTATCTTTTACCCTACTAAATTCCCCAGTGTTAAGAAAACAAACAATCTCAAAACAAATACTTCGTACCTTTTGCCCTACTAAATTCCCCAGTGTTAAGAAAACAAACAATCTCAAAACAAATACTTCGTATCTTTTACCCTACTAAATTCCCCAGTGTTAAGAAAACAAACAATCTCAAAACAAATACTTCGTATCTTTTACCCTACTAAATTCCCCAGTGTTAAGAAAACAAACAATCTCAAAACAAATACTTCGTATCTTTTACCCAACTAAATTCCCCAGTGTTAAGAAAACAAACAATCTCAAAACAAATACTTCGTATCTTTTACCCTACTAAATTCCCCAGTGTTAAGAAAACAAACAATTTCAAAAAAAATACTTCGTACGTGTTGTCTTGCTACATTTTCCAGTGACAGGGAAACAATCTCACAACAAACTAATTACGTAAAGAAAAAAAAAAGAGATTTTTGGCAAAGGAGATGTGTGGGACGGGGACAGGGAGTGGTGGGGTGAGGGTGCAGAAGTTCGTGCCAATGTAGGCCGTGTCTTTTCACCTGTTCCCAAGATTAATGCCTCGAGAAGTTAGGGTGTGTGCAATAAACTTACGTAAAAAAAAAAAAAAAAAAAAAAAACAAGATCCAAAGCATATAAACGTACTCCCAGTTTATCTTGAATACGCGCGAGACATTCCATAAATAGGAAAAACCGCTTTGGGCCGTTATAGCCGTTAGTAATGATTATTCTGGTAAACCTCGGGCATCATCCGTGACCCATAATGAACATGCCTACATATTTTCAGAAAGTTCGGCCAAGTACTTTCTAAGATATTCCATAAAGAAGAAAAACCGTTATGGGCTGTTATAGCCGTTAGCAACGGATATAGCGGTAACATAAAACATCGGGCATCATCCGTGACTCATAATGAACATACCTACAAACTTTCAGAAAGATCGGCCGAGTACTTTTTGAGATATTCCATAAAGAAGAAAAACCGTTATGGGCCGTTATAGCCATTAGTAACGGCTATAACGGTAAAATAAAACATCGGGCATCATCCGTGGCCCATAATGAACACACCTACACATTTTCAGAAAGATCTGGCGTACAAAAAACGATGAGATTTTTGGCAAAGGAGATGTGTGGGACGGGGACAGGGAGTGGTGGGGTGAGGGTGCAGAAGTTCATGCCAATGTTGGCCGTGTCTTTTCACCTGTTTCCAAGATTAATGCCTCGAGAAGTCAAGGTCTGTGCAGCATGAGTGACGCACTGTGTTTCTGTGGTGTCGACGTTACATGACCACAAAGCCTTTGACCTCTTTCTAGGCCAAGTTCAAGGTCATAGGCCTGTTTGCGGACTCTGTCCCACCCACTCCTGACTTTCTGTCTCTCCACGCACGAGTCACTCACTCACTCACCCGATCCTCTTGTGGTTGGGGCAATGGCCGATTGCTTGTTGTGTCAAAGACGGTGTATAGTGTGTGTGTGTGTGTGTGTGTGTGTGTGTGTGTGTGTGTGTGTGTGTGTGTGGATGGGTGGGTGGGGTATGGTGTGTTCTATGTGTGTGTGTGTGTGTGTGTGTGTGTGTGTGTGTGTGTGTGTGTGTGTGTGTGTGTGCAGGCGCGCGCGCGTGTGTTTTTAAGCGCGAGTGCTCTTTTTGCTTTTAGCAACTTTCTCTCTCTCTTTCTCTCTCTCTCTCTCTCTCTCTCTCTCTCTCTCTCTCTCTCACACACACACACACACACACACACACACACACACACCACGCACGCACGCACGCACGCACGCACACACACACACACACACACACACACACACACACACACACACACACAAATTGCAGTGTGCTGCCTTGAGTGGTCTTAGAGATGAGTTTATTATATGCAGTTATCTGTGTTTAGTCTCATCTTACTTACAGCTTGCACTGAAGAGGATGTTGTTTAAAAAAAAAAAAAGCTTGCATTGCACCAACACAAAGCTTTTGAACTCCGGAGCACAGCGTGTTCTTGATTATGTGCTGTTTTCCTTTTGTTGAATATGTATTATATTATCATTTTAGTCAATGCTTAATCCACCTCCTTCAAAGGTGGCCATGGCCAAAAATTAATATATCATTCGTATCCGTATCCGTATCTATCCATCCCCCACCCCTCGCGCGCCCATTCTCTCTCTCTCTCTCTCTCTCTCTCTCTCTCTCTCTCTCTTACACATACACACACATTCACACAGTCTCACACACACACACACACACACACACGCGCGCGCGCGGGCTCGCTCGGGCGCGCGTGAGCGCCCTCCCCCGCCCCCCCCCCCCCCCCCCACACACACACACACCACATACACATGCACACGCACATACGCTCACACTCACACACACAAACACACACACAACACACACACACACACACACACACACACACACACACACACACACACACACTGAAACGAGCTGAATATCCGCCTCGGATTTCTTCCCAAACCGAAATGTCCGTGACTAGAATCTACGAATCCGAAGCGTCCGACACCAGCCGTGAAACAAATGTTTTAAACCGATCCAGTAATCCCCAAGCAAGACAACAGTAGGACAAATGATTGCGTCAAACACCAAGTACGAGTAAAAAACATTCGCTCGCACTCACGAACCTCTCCTTCTAGTTCCCAAGAGTCTTTAGGTTTGCCCACTATACTGACACATTGTCTTGGTCAGATCATTCTCTCAAGTATAGCTCAGGGTAAGACTTCTCAGAAGAAGACCGAAGAAGACGCCGGAGGACAACGTTGAAAGACTAGACTTCTTACTACAACTTGATTCTGTGGCGCAAGAACAAGAACAAGAACATATTTTATTGCCATGGGAAAACCAGAGGTTTTGTGGGGCACAGATGATCAAGTTCAGACATTCAACTAAACTAAACTAATCCCAGCGTTGTCACATCTTGCAACATAACATTAGTAGCAGAAAGAAAAAGCACAGTGTGTATCAGAGTCTGATTAAATTTTCTGTCTCCGAAGAGAAAAAACACAACAGGATATACTGGGCAAGTACAGGTTGGAAGCAGTCCCATAACATGAGCTCCGGGGTTTTGTCATGTTAGTCTGTGGTGGAAAACCTGTTTTTGTGATCTGTGTCATCAGGTCATAACGTTGTTGGTCAAATAATTTGCAGTCATCGAGAAAATGCAGTTCGTCCTCAACGACGTGGCATGTCGTGCATAATCTGTCTTCTCTGTCAGTGTTGGTATAACGGCCCCTCTCAATTTGGAGTTCATGGGCGCTAATTTGTAATCTAGTTAGTGCTCGTCTGCAATCTGTGTCAGTGCGTTGCTCCAAATGAGCCGTCTGTTTGTATTCGGTAGTAATTGTGGCATATGTAACTGTGGCGCATGATTGAGGACAGAAGGCGGTGGAGATGCTTGTCACCTTGATGAAGAGGATGCAGATATTCTGGTTTGGCTCATCTCACTTTTCCTGGACTTGCTGCATTGCAAAGATAATTCTGATCATCTCCCCATTACTCCTGAAGCCGCGCTGGTTCTCAGATTCCACGTCATCCAGCATGTGATATGTGAGGTGGTGGAGGACGAATTTGGTCATCGTCTTTCCTGCGATGCTGAGCAATGAGATGCCTTTGTGTTTGTCGAGCACCGTTCTATCATTCTTTTTTTATACAAATGGATGATGTTGGCGTTCTTGAAGTCCTGCAGTAAGTTATCTGGCACCTACTAGCACCTTCGAGTGTATTTCACTCTTTACTTGTCCTTCTTCTCTGTGACAAAGGTGCCAGCCATGGCACTGGGACAGGGACCATGCACATCGTTCAGCTATTACGGCACCCTGTCGACCCCCCTGTAACAGAACTATAGTCATAAATTCTGTCACTACGCGACTTACGTGAAATACAGTTCCTTGTATTATACTCGCTTGTGACTAAAGATTGTTCAGTACACGATTAACTGGTCTTGACGCAACTTGATTCATTTGCTAGGATGAATGTTTTTTTTTTTTCTACAGGAGATTCGAAAGTCATGTGATTTTAAAGTGTGAACAGACATGAATATGAGCCACACAAAGAATGGTCTCAGTATTCTGCCGTACATTGATAAGTTTGTGATTAACTCGTCATGGCGCGACTCAATTCATTTGGTAGGGTGATTTTCATTTTAATTAGATTTAAAAGCTATATGATGTTGAAGTGTGAATAGATATGAATGTATGCCACACATAGAAATGTTGTTGTTGTTTTTTTATTATTATCATTATTCTGCATAGCAGAGTGTGTATTTCATTCTTCAAGAAGTTAAATTTCTTTTATCAATGTAATTTATATGTGTGAGTGTGTGTTTGTTTGTTTGTTTGTTTTCCTTTTTTTACCTTTTTTATTTGGAAGAAAAAAACTTTTTTGTGATGGCAGAAAAAGTCCATTCTACTTAGAAAAAAGAACTGTACCTTATCGCGCGTATAGTTGAGCGGACGTGTTGACGTGTTTACCTTTTATAAGCGTTTATCAAAGCATCTTACATTATATATTGTCTTTTGGCTTCGAGTTTTGATATTCCTTCATTTTTTTTCTTTCTTAACAACACCTGTCTTTTTTGTCTTTCTTGTTCCTTTTGTTTAATCTTTCTTTCCTTTGTTCTTTCCTTTCTTCCTTTCTTTCTTCTACATTACAACATTATAATTACCTTCTTTCTTTCCGTCTTTCCTTCCTCCTTGTTTCTTTCGTTTCTTTTAAACATTTTTCGTTTTCTTTTCTTCCATTCTTTAATAATTTCTTTCTGTCTTTCCTTTTTCTTTCTTTTCTTTTCCGTTCTTTCCTTCATCTGCATAACAGGACTATTACAAATTTCTCTCGGTCGGTGTTGTTGTTGTTGTTGTTGTTTTTTTTCAAATTTTCTTTCGTATTTCTTGGTCCTTTTCTTCCTTTCTTTCTTTTTTTCTTTCTTTCCTTTTATTTGTCGCTCCTCCCTTTCTTTTCCTTTTTTTAAAAATTCTTTTCGTTTGTCTGGTTTGTTTTGTTTTATCTTGTTTCTTTGGTTGTTTTTTTTTTTTTTTTTTTTTTTTTTTTTTGGGGGGGGGGGGGTTCCTTATTTCTAAGGTAAGTCTGAACATAATTTTCTCGTGCACAATGTGCACTTTGAACGCGTGAATCAAAATTACCTCATTTTGATGCTTGAAATTCACCATACATTTCGACATCTTGGCTCTCACTCCTCACTTCACTCGCGAACAAAATGGAAATTTGCCCTTGTCTCCTCCCAAGGAGTCTTCGTACAGTCAACTTGGACGTCTGTGTCTGCCTGTCTGTTTCTCTGACTGTCTGTATACGTGTATGTCTCTGTATGTGTGTCTGTGTGTCTCGCAGTCTCTGTCTGTCTGTCTGTCTCTGACTCTGTCTCTGTCTGTCTGTCTGTCTGTCTGTCTGTCTCTCTCTCTCTCTCTCTCTCTCTCTCTCTCTCTCTCTCTCTCTCTCTCTCTCTCTCAACTGCTAACATATTTTGATTGATTGTGCGGTGCATCTGATGACTGCAAGTTTAGAACTTATGTCACATCATCTGCATACAATTAGCAGTGACTTCGCTCTGTCCGTCTGTCTGTGTTTACGTTTGTATGTATGTATGTATGTATGTATGTATGTATGTATGTATGTATGTATGTATGTATGTGTATGTATGTATGTATGTATGTATGTAGTATGTATGCGTGTATGTATGATGTATGTATGTATGTATGCGTGTATGTATGTATGTATGTATGTATGTATTGTATGTATGTATGTATGTATGTATGCATGTATGTATGTGTGTATGTATGCATGTATGTGTGTATGTATGGGTGTGTGTGCATGCGTGTATGTATGTATGTATGTATGTATGTATGTTGTATGTATGCATGTATGTATGTATGTATGTATGTCTCAGCTCTGAGTATATGTATGTATGTATGTGTGTATGAATGTGTGTTGTATGTATGTATGTATGTATGTATTATGTATATATATATATATATAATATATATATACATATGTATGTATGTATGTATGTATGTATGTATGTATGTATGTATGTATGTACGAGTGATGTATGTATATACGTATGTGTGTATACATGTGTGTATGTATGTATGTGTATGTCTCAGTTCTGAATCTGTCGGCGAGGGACATTCCGTTGAGTGCTGGACAGTTGCCATAGTTGGTCGAGTGTTCTTCTCCGCAGATTATGCATCTGCTTGTGGTTGCTGTGCAAATTCGAAGAACGTGTTCACGTTCTCCACAGACAGAGCATTTTTTTTTCTCCATGGAACAGCAGTCCTTTTGAGTGTGATCCAGCTTGTTGCAGCGGTAGCAGCATTGTTTAAATCTCTTGACACAGAATTCCGTTTTAGTTATTATCATTAGGGTCGTAGCTTTCAAAGAGTTAAGAATCTCCGTGGTGCGTTCCATGTCATGTACCACTCACAATGAAACATATTCGTTACAGTGTTGGGGCTAGCATGATGTGAGACCTAAACATTTTACAGCAGACTTCATGACAACCTTGTTCAGAGATGTCCCACCTGATGTGATCTTTGAATTTCTGAAAGAGGTTAACATTTTTCATCTGATCTGAAATTTTACAGTAAAAGATTTTTTTATCAAAATTTCCTGTGTGTTTTTTAGTAGGTGTAGTTTAAAGAGAGGTGTGTGTGTGTGTGTGTGTGTGTGTGTGTGTGTGTGTGTGTGTGTGTGTGTGGTGCGTGCGTGCGTGCGTGGTGTGTGTGTGTGTGTGGTGTGTGTGTGTGTGTGTGTGTGTGTGACTCGCTGTGTGTGTGTGTGTGTGATGTGTTGTGTGTGTGTGTGTGTGTGTGTGTGTGTCTGTGTGTTGTCTGTCTGTCTGTCTGTGTGTGTTGTGTGTGTCTGTGTGTGTCTGTGTGTCTGTGTGTTTAACGACTGAGTTGACTTAAAACGCTGTGACGGCCCTGATATGGCTCTTTGCGGTCGGCTGGGCTGTAAGCAGCATTACCATACCTTAGGGTCGGCAGTCTGGCCATCTGGAAGTTTTTTGGTTTTTTTAACCGTTCTGGATGGCGTCCTGTCTCTCACGGTCAGACATATAGCTGTGTTGATTGGATAGTTCGCTTTCCACCTCCTTGAGGAAAGCTCCCACAGTGACATGCTGGGGGGGGGGGGGGGGTGCTTCTGACGATTCCTATCATGGTGGGGATGGTGACAGAACAGTGTACCAGTGTCTGTCTAATCCTGTTGATCTTTCTCAGTCACTCTAGAAGAAAATGACGGACGCACCCAATCACAGATGTGTGGGGTGAGAGTGTTCTGTTGTCACGGACTGTTCCAAACTCCTAGCCCTGTATCTTTAACTTCTTTAACAAAACAAAGCAAAACAAAAATAAAGAGGATTGTCATCTTCATGAGGCATTTGTTTTCCCTGAATCAATTAGTGACCCGGACAAGTTTGATGTATGAAGTATCTTCTTTACTGGGACACCTATCTTCCAATATGGCGACCAACAAAGGCCAATAGAGGCATGTTCCGCCGTCCTAGAAATGAGTCCAAATGGGTATTTAAAGTAAACAAGCGCTGTTTCCAAATAACTACATATGGGTTCGTAAAGCCGATTGTAAGACTATGGAAATGACTGTACATTTGAGATTAGAAACCTCAGTCCGGTTTTCCCCTTTGATGATTCAAATCATTTGGACAATTATGAGAAATTACCGAAAGTAAAAGTAAACATCAAATATTTCAACTGAACGCCATCACGTTTGCTCTGGTCTGTGTGATCTTCCATGAAAGCTGTGAAAATAAACCGGTCCTGGTTCGGCTTGTTGCTCCCCACACAAAAATTGTATCGGCAAGGCGGGTCAATGAAGGAAGCGGCCCAAATTGGCACATCTCCCGTACCTCTGATTGAAGAATTACGAGTGAGAAATGTAGATGCTGTTGCACTGGATATATCAACTTTGACAGGATCCTTAATGTAGCTGATTTTATTCCTCATTCCCTCCACTACATCACCATAGACTTGCAAGCAATTAGAAGTTGTTTATGTTTTTCTTTTTTTTTAATTTTTATTGTGGCCAAAGTTACTGGAGGCGTTTTATCACGTACAAATTTTGAAGCGGGCTTATGATATGTCTTATCAACAATTTCACTTTCATATGAAATAGGCGCCGTCACATTTCAAACCACGAGGCGGGATGTGTTGTTTCATGATGCTTTATTTTCTGAATTTAAACGTTTCGCAAATTTTTGGGGGACAAAAACATACATTCGCACGAAAAAAAAAGCTTCGGAATTTGGTTTTGGAACATACAGTCACTAAAAATGTCTCACAGAAAACACTGTCTTACGACCTTAATTCGGCACAAACCATGAGTTTGAAACTTCTGTGTGATAATTTTCATATGGTTCTAAGTTTCATTTTCATTAATAATTAAACACAGATACTTTACTTTTGCTGAACATGGGACAAATGGCTTGAAGCTTTTTTTTTTTTTTTTTTTTTTTTTTTTGGATGTAAAGCTTTTGAAACGGGTTGGTATTCTTGTTAACTAACTGATTTCCAGACGAAATGGGAATAGTTTTATTTCAACCAGTGTGACACTACCCATTGACTCATGATGTTTGTTTCGTGAAACACGTTTTGCCAAATATGATTCACGTCAAAAAATATTAGCACGCACAAAAATGTTTGGAAACCTGTCTCGGAAACACACACAGAGACATCGTTTCTCTTCGGACACAGAGACACACTATCTCTTAGGAAACATAGAACACACTATGTTGCTTTCTTATTTCGACACGATCACTTTCAAAATTCCACATGATGTAAGGTTTTCATTGTTTCCTTCTTTAGGGGCTTTTAAAGTATGTTACAGTGTCTGTCTGATTTGATTGTATATGTAGACGTGCAAGTGTGCTGAGATAGGGACCACTGACTTCATCTATATACAGAAACTGTATTGACTGCCACACAAAAAAGGTAAGTTTGTTTCAAAGTGAGGCGACTGCAGGCAGAAACTGAAACAAACTTCAAAGAAAGTTTGAATATCCGCCAATGTTTACTGAAAGATATACCACTTCTATTTTGCGCCCAGTCTGAGCAGATAACTGATTGTTCCTTCTTTGTTTTCATTGTCTGGAATGTTGTTTGTCTTGCCTGAAGAAGACCAAAGTGGTCGAAAGGCGTCGGGGTTTTGTCTTGTAATTTCTTTGTCTCTTTCGTTCGGCGTAACAGTAATTTTTCTTTCAAGTTTGCAAAAAGGTAAGGCAGTAGATTTCCTGATTGTGGGTGTTTCCGAAAGGATTCGAACACAGCAGTTGATTTGGAACGTTTTCATTTAATCCGAATTTAGCGACCGTGTGTTTTGACTGTAAACATCGATGTGAAAGTTCTACTGGATCTGAGCCAATAACTTGATTTGACCTGAATTTTTTTTTTAACCAACCCTCGAAAAACATTTTTCTGTTTTGTTATGACTAACACTTTTTTTTTAATCTGCAAGCCTCTCCACCATTTTTGCGGGTGGTTGATGGTGCTCAGAGAGAGAGAGAGCCAGAGAGAGACAGAGAGTGGGTATGGGTGTGGGTGGGTGGATGAGTCGGTGGGAGGGTGTCTGTGCGTCTGTGTATGTGCTTGTCTGTCTATCTGTGTGCCTACTTGTCTGTCTGGGATTCGAACCCATGACCCTCTGGACATGCTCATTTTCCACTTAATGACTCGCACTCTAACCACTGAGCCACAGGGACACCTGATATTTGTAGGAAATTTAAGCCTTATGAAGTTCACTTTTGTTCCTCCTTGACCAGATCCAGCTTGAACACCTCTCTGCCGCTTCTGCCATTGCTTTCAGGGCTCTGGTTTTTTCCCTCCCTGCAACTGAGAGCTGTTTCATGAGGCTGTATGCAGACGTTCCTACAAACCCCCTAGCTCCAATTTCTGCAGTGAGGACTTTGACCTGATAGCCTTCTCTCCTCAGGCTGTTTGCCAGATCAGCATACTTTTCAGTCTTGTAGATTTGAGCTGCCTCCATTCTGTTCTCATATGGCACCGTGAGCTCGATCATGATCAGCTGCTTGGTTGACTTAGAGTGGACTACTATATCTGGTCTCATGCCACTCTTGCTGATGATCTCTGGGTGACTCTTCCATTCTGGGAGGTCTGCAGTACACTCCCAGTCATCTGCCTCGTCCAGCAGACTCTGCCTTCATGTTCCGAGTGGTACTGTTGTTCTTGGCCATGATTTGCCGCCTCCTGCCGTGAAGAATGTTGCGGGTGCTTTTGGAGTCCTGATTTTCGCTTTTGTGGTGTTGGTACTAGCCCAGACTACTTGTACAATCTCTTTGAGCACTTGGTTGTGCCTCCATGTGTACCTTCCTTGAGCCAGGGCTACTTTACATGAGATTAGGACATGCTCCACTGTTTGTTTTTCATGGCAGAGGGGGTATGGAGGATCGTCTGTTTTTCCCCACTTCACCAGGTTTGCATTTGAGGGCAGAAGGATCATATGCAGATCTGAGAATGAAGCTGATCCTGAGAGGGGCCATGTGCCAAATGTCATTCCAAGTGAGACTTCTTTGGAGTGCATTCTCCCACGTTGTCCATTGCCCTTGCTGGCTCTGCTGGACTGCTTTTTGGAGTCTTTTTTGGTCTTCTTCTTTTCTCATCTCCTGAATCATCATGTCTCTTTTGGCTTTTCCTTTGGCCTTTGACCACCATTCAGTTTTGGTCACCCCCAGTCCTTGTCTGTTGGTCTGTGTGTGTCCTGTTATTTCTCTGATCTTGAGACTTTCTTTTGCAGAATCCATCGCCTCTTAAACTTTCCATTTTCTGCCTGTCTTCAGCTGGGGCTTGATTGCTTCTACCACCTTGTCTCCTGAGTCCTCCAGCATGCTTTGAAGTCTGATCGTTCCTGCTTTGTATTCTTCCAGGATGGATTTCAGGGTAGTTTCAGCTTTGCTGGCGACAGTACAGCGCTATGTCAGTCAGACAAGGTGGGACACCAAGCCATTTCCTTGTGAACTTGTTGATTTTGGCTTCCATTGCCTCCACTATGCTAGTGCAGATGTCGTATATCATCAGAGGCCATAGCAGCTTTGGTATCAGCATGAACTGCAGACACCAGACCTTGTATTTGCCAGGGAGCCCACACTGGTCAATGGTCTCCAAGCCTTCTTCCGACATCTGTTTGGTTTCTTTTGCTCTTTGTGTGTCTTTTAGCGTATCATCATACCATCTTCCAAGGCTCTGGACTGGCTCTTCTGTGACTGTTGGAATGGCCTGGTTGGCAACACAGAAGACCACAGATTCGGCGACGTTTCCTTTCCTCAGTGAGAGACTCCGTGATTTCTTTGGCTTGAACTTCATTCTGGATGAGGCAACTATGTCGTCCAGCCTTTCCAGCACATGACGTGTCTCGTCTTCTCTGGATGAAATCACTGTAGTGTCATCCATGAAGGCCTTGAGAGGGGCATCTTGTATCCATCGCCAAGGTCTGTTTGTCTTGCGTTGCTTGTTGCTGCTTTCAAGATGACTTCCATTGCCAACACGAACAGTATTGGGGAAATTGCACAGCCCATTGCAATGCCCACTTCCAAGTTGATCCAATCTGTTGTGTACTCCTTGGTAAAGAACCGCATTGAGAAGCCATTGAAGTACTTCGTGGGCATGTCGCAGATGTTCTTTGGCACATGGTACATCTCAAGAGCCAACTGTATCATCTCATGGGGTACAGATCCATATGCGTTTGTCCAGATCAAGCCACACTACGTCCAGGTCTCTCTTTTCTGTTTTTGCTCTTTGGATTGCGTCCCAGATCATTGTGGCGTGTTCTACACAGCCAGCTACGCCTGGGATGCCACCTTTCTGGACTGACACATCCAAGTACTTGTTTTCCATGAGGTACTTGGTCAGCCTTGCTGCCATGACAGAGAAGATTTTCCCTTTGACGTTCAGTAGTGATATTGGCCTGAAGTGGCTGATGTCACTTGAGTTTTGCTCCTTGGGGATGTACACACCATCTGCCGTCATCTACTGGCCGCTGATCTGGTTTCTCCAAGCTGATCGCAGCAGCCTGTGGAGCCACCCAGCACCTTGGGACATTTCTTGTACAGCTGGTAAGGTATTCCGTTTGGCCCTGGTGATGATTTGGTTCTGGCTTTGTCGACCACCTTCTTGATTTCTGCCAACGTTGGAGGCTTGTCATTGAACTATTCCTCAGGGTTGGTTGGCCACACCAGACCTTGAATGTCGAGTGGTGCTTTGCTCTGTGAGTCAGAGTATGTTTTCCTCAGATGCTGCTCAAGAACTCCTTTGTCCACACTTAGGGTCCCAGATTTTGGCTGCTCAAACAGTGTTCTGGCAAACTGGAAGGGGTCTCTGAAGAAACGCTCTTGTGTCTTCTTTTTGCTCTTCCTCTTCCTCGCAGATTCCACTTTGCTGAGGGCGCTGTGGTTTGCTTTCATGTCTTACCAGAGTTTTTCCAAGCCTTGTTTTTCAGCTGGCAGAGCGGTCTTGATTTGCTTCTTGAGGTTGTTCTTTTGGACCCTGATCTTGTCCATCTCTTCTTGGCGTCTGGATTTCTTTGGAGGTGTTTTCTCTTTGGGTAGTTTTGCTCCATCGGCGTCTCTACATGTGGCATACACAATGTCCCCATATGTGGCTAGTTTGTGTTCCAGGGTGCTTTTCCCTATCAGTGCATCGAGTCTTTGGACGATTTTTGCATCCAGTTTCTCCCAATCTTCAGTTTCGTTTGCTCGTGGCAGGTTGAGTTTCAGGCGCCTGGCATCGAGGGCCTGTGCAAATTCCTCATCCGAACCAACAGCGTGGATGTCCTTGGCACTGTGGTTTAAATCCTGGCCTTGGTCTTCCGACGTCTTATCTGCTGATGCAGTGCGCTGCTGCTCATTCAGATGAGTCTTCACACATCCCATCTTTGTTCTGTGATCTTCATGCCACGGGTGGTAGCGAAACGCTTTCCACAGACACATGGTTAATCCATTTGGTCCATGTTCATAGTCCGTTTGGGATTTGCAGTCGTGATTGGTTGAGCACCGATGGATTCATCATTCTCTCCCCCTTTCGGTGAATCCTGGGAGCATCTTTTCTTTTTGTACTTAGTAGCCACATATTGAAGGCAAAGTGGGGGGCCAGCCCACAGAACCCTTGGTTCTGGTCTTTCCCAGTGTCCTCGGTCTTTCCCGGACGTCCTCCGGCCTATTCCCGGAAGTCAATGGTTTACCCATGCATCAGTAGAAAGAAACTCGTGGAGAGCGTGGCAGCAGAGAGTCCTCAGAAGAGAAGCCCCCTTCAAGCAAGTGTTTCGGCCCTTATCTCCTGACACTCTAGGGGGGTTGGGCCACACCCGGTTCATGACTCCGGATGTCCCTCTGCTGCCCCCTTTTTTTTTCCTGGGGGAACATAAACCTGGGTGCCTCCCATTGTAAGTCACCACCATGCCCAGCATCGCTATATCAGGTCATGGAACCGGAAACTTCAGCTAGAGAAGACGTTGTCCCCATTTCCAGAGGGAAGGACTTGATAAGAAGTGAAGAAATAGATCAGCATGAAGACGTCCGTTTATAGGAATCAGAGTGACAGTGGCTCACATGAGCACAGTTCTGAACATTCCAGGGTCAAATCTGATTTTTTGTTGTTGTTGTTGTTGTAAGTACAGATAAAAGCACAGCAGATTCCGCAGTATATCTTCGTTAAGATTTGACATGGAGCAAAAGTTGCGTGCAGAAACATGTGTGTGCATAAATTTTACAAAAAAGATAAAGGTCCATAAAGATCCCCTTCTTTGTGGAACGCTGCGTTGGGAATATTTACTTGTAGAATCGCGCCTGGAAAGGCTTACGTTAGAGACCTCTGACAAGAGCAATGGAACTCGCAGACGGATAATAAATTGTTTTAAATCCGTCCAATCCTGAAAGAGTTGTTTTACAATGTACCCGAGATGGCCGTAAAGTAAGAAATAGTCTAGTGCCGTTTGCATACAGGCCACTCCTTTTACACCCATTCTTATCTTTTAAAAGGTGAAGAAGCTCCGTGGTGCGTTCCATGTCATGTACCACAGTGAAACGTATACTGGTAGAGTGTTGGGATTTGCATGATGTGAGACATAAACGTTTTACAGCAGATTCCATGAACACCTTGTTCAGATGTGTCCCACCTGATGTGATCTTTGAATTTCTGAACGAGATCAACATTTTTCATCTGATCTAAGTTCTTACAGAAGAAAGACTTTTAAGAAAATTTCTGCTGTGTTTTTAGAATGTGAAGGGTTGTGTGAATGAGTTTTTCGTCTTTTCTTTTTAAGGTTTGTGGGTTGACTTCAATGTGGTGACAGCTCTGGTAAGGCCCTTTGCAGTCGGCTTGGCTATACGCAACATTACCATTACCATATCTCGAAAAGATATGTCAATGAGCAGCATCAGAATTCAGTGCTCACAGGAAAGGTCATGGCAGAAATTAACACAGATGTGAAGACGCTATTGAAGGGAGCTTGGTAGTTTGGAGTGACTTGTTGCACGAAACTCTACAAACAGACACAGACTTGAGTTTGGTTTCTGAGTTTTTATGCGTCTCAGAAAAAAAAAAAAAAAGATCGACATGGTAAACAAACGGTCACTCCAAAACAGCAAGGGAAGGAACTCTTAAACCCTAGTTACAAAGACAAGGAAAAACAACTCTCATTTGAAAAAGCTCGAATGAAGTCTGTCTGGAGAACTCAGAAGAAGTGGCTGCATTATCAAATCATCTCTCAAACGATGACAGAAAAAAAAGTCTGGAGACTGAGCCAAAGCGCAGAGTTTCTAGAAAACAGGGCAAAGGTACACAAAAACACGCAAAGACAAAATACTAGGAAAATTAGAGTCGGCTTCTTTCTTAGTGAGTGCCAAGTTTAAAAGCACACACAGCAACAAACAGCCACCAAAAAAAAAAAAAAAAACAAACATGATAAATATCAATCCAAACAAACAGCCACGAACAACAAAAAACCTGACAAACATCAATCAAAACGAAACAAAGCGTGAAACGAGGGCCCTGACGCGTACACAATGCTGCCAAAGTAGGACACCGGCTGGCTGGCTGTAGTGAAACAACAAAGATGCTGGGAAGGGAGCCAAGGGACATAACCTTGTTTCGGGAAACTGATAGGACAAGATTTATCTGCCCTCACCCCCTTCCCACCCACCCCTCGATGCCTCTCCCCCTCCCCCCCCCCCCATCCCCCCCCCCATCCCCCTGCTTTCTCCCCCTGCTCCCCCCCCCCCCCCCCCCCATCTCCCCCGGCCCAAATTTTCTTTCCACTCAGCACTAACCGAATGACAGTTATGAATTTGCTGGACGTCAGTTGAACGATTTGGTGTTATTATCATCTGTTGATATGAACAATAGCACGGGACATTAGTGTCGACAGCAGATGTGGAAACTAAAAAAAATACAAAAAACAAACAAACAAACAAAAACCCAGATCATTGAGAATTGAAACCTTACACGGATTCTGTGTATTTTACCTCCCCCCCCCCCCCCCCAAAAAAAAAAAAAAAGACAAGTGACTAAGTCCAGAAGCTTGTTCATACACATCCCTGCACCCTGCAAGGGATCATGCCCAGATAGGTCAGCCTTCTTATTAATTCATTATAAATCGACGGACCAATCAGTTGATCAATAAATCAGTAAACAAGTAGTTATCAATCAATTGATAATTTATGTATTATTTCATTAATCAGTTAATTAATCAGTATATGTTCGTTTATTTGATTGTTAATTAAAGGATTTACTTGTCTACTCATTTATGGTACTTCATTTTTTTTAATCTTATTTCATTTACTGAAGGGTGTTGGCACACATGCACTTATGTATGGTCATGCAAGCAT
>CM065718.1:19232957-19250457 GCA_033310375.1 Conus canariensis
AGCACACACGCACACACACACGCGCGCGCGCGCGCGCACACACACACACACCACACACACACACACACACACACACACACACACACACACAGAGCTGTCTTAATTAAGGTGATTTTCAGCCACAACTCAGAACGGACAGGATGTTGTGTTACATGCATAGGCTACCTGTATTGTGTCCAGCAAGTTCGCAAAGCGAGTGACCAGTTGTCATCTGTCGTCGGCGATGCAAATCTCGCTGCACGTCCACATCTGACCATCAGCCAAGTGACGCAGAACAATTAGTGTTGTCATTTAAATTACCGGTCTCCGCCACTAAATCGCAGAAGTGAAATTCGCTGGAAAGACCAGTTCCAATACGAATGACGATTGTGAAGTTGGGATTATAACGGGGCATACAAGATCTAAATTTGACAGTCTTGTACGAGTGCGTGTATGTGTGTGAGTGTGTATGTGTGTGGCGGGGGGGGGGGGGGCGGAAGTAAAGCGGGGGTGGGGGAAGGTTGTGGGGAGGAGGGGCATGGACGTGTACGTGAGTGTGTATGTGTGTGTGTGTGTGTGTGTGTGTGTGTGTGTGTGTGTGTGGTGTGTGTGTGCCTGTGTGTGTGTGTAAGAGAGACAGACAGACAGACAGACAGAGAGAGAGTGTGTGTGAGTGAGTGTGTGTGTGTGTGTGTGTGTGTGTGTGTGTGTGTGTGTGTGTGTGTGGTGTGAGAGAGAGAGAGAGAGAGAGAGAGAGAGAGAGAGAGAGAGAGAGAGAGAGTCTGTGAGTCTGTCTGTCTGATTTGTCTTGTCGATTATCTTTAGACTAAGAAAGTAAAATGTGAATGCTATGAATATCTGCATCCGTGCTCCGAGAGAGAGAGAGAGAGAGAGAGAGAGAGAGAGACTACGAAAATCTCTTTCTCCACGGCGGCGAAACGGGAAAGGGCAAAATAGGAAAGAGCGAAACAGGATGTTCCCACACCAACAAACTGCTACCTCTCCAATGTGGTTTCCACGCTCTTGACCATGACCGTGTGACTGTACGTTCACTGATGACATTATGGGGTATGCCAAAGTCCCCGTCATCCCTCTGCATCGCCCCCCCCCCCCCCCCTCCCACCTCCTTAGACTCCATTTCAGTCACACACACACACACACACACACACACACACACACACACACACACACACACACACATCCCTCCCTTTTCCCCCTCTTTCTTTTTACGCAGACAGGTAGCTTATTAGTAAACAGAATTATCATGCAGTCATCAGTTCTTCTTCTTCTTCTTCTTCAATGAATCTGGAAGGTCCCGCAACATCGATTAACGGGCGAGAAGTGGGAGTTAGTTTCAAAATCTCCAAGAAGTGGTTTGAATTTAGGGCTCTTTCGAATTATTTGTGGATAGATTTGAGTGTGTACCATTTAAAGACAGGCTCCAGAGATAGTCCTTGAACTGAATGATGTGATAGGAAAGAGCACAGTGAAGCACAAACTGGCCGCATTTTGCAGACATTGTACATACAACTTATAGTGACGCCCTTGGAGTGAAACAACCCAAAGAGAAGACACCACCTCCTTAAATGCCAGGACGCCAGCGAGAGATTTGGATTGCCGACAGAGAAAGAGGAATCTCGAGAAGAAACGCTGTGTGAGAAGCTGAAGTGGAAGGGTTACAGAGGCTCTGCGAAGACCTGAAAGCACAACACAGTGCTCTTGTTATAGAGGCTCTGCGAAGACCTGAAAGCACAACACAGTGCTCTTGTTATAGAGGCTCTGGGAAGACCTGAAAGCACAACACAGTGCTCTTGTTATAGAGGCTCTGCGAAGACCTGAAAGCACAACACAGTGCTCTTGTTATAGAGGCTCTGCGAAGACCTGAAAGCACAACACAGTGCTCTTGTTATAGAGGCTCTGGGAAGACTGAAAGCACAACACAGTGCTCTCGTTATTGGGAAACTGAAAGCACACACAGTGCCCTTGTTATAGGGGCTCTGGGAAGACTGAAAGCACAACACAGCGCTATTGTTATAGGGGCTCTGAGAAGACCTGAAAGCACAACACAGTGCTCTTGTTATAGAGGCTCTGGGAAGACCTGACAGCACAACACAGTGCCCTTGTTATAAAGGCTCTGGAAGACCTGAAAGCACAACGCAGTGCTCTCGTTATTGGGAAGACCTGAAAGCACAACACAGTGCTCTCGTTATAGGGGCTCTGGGAAAACCTGAAAGCACAACACAGTGCTCTTGTTATAGAGGCTCTGCGAAGACCTGAAAGCACAACACAGTGCCCTTGTTATAGAGGCTCTGGGAAGACCTGAAAGCACAACACAGTGCCTTGTTATAGGGGCTCTGGGAGGACTAAAAGCACAACACAGTGCCTTGTTATAGAGGCTCTGGGAAGACCTGAAAGCACAACACAGTGCTATTGTTATAGGGGCTCTGAGAAGACCTGAACGCACAACACAGTGCTCTTGTTATAGAGGCTCTGGGAAGACCTGACAGCACAACACAGTGCCCTTGTTATAGAGGCTCTGGGAAGACCTGAAATCACAACACAGTGCTCTCGTTATTGGGAAGACCTGAAAGCACAACACAGTGCTCTCGTTATAGGGGCTCTGGGAAGACAAGAAAGCACAACACAGTGCTCTTGTTATAGAGGCTCTGGGAAGACTGAAAGCACAACACAGTGCCCTTGTTATAGAGGCTCTGGGCAGACCTGAAAGCACAACACAGTGCTCTTGTTATAGAGGCTCTGGGAAGACCTGAAATCACAACACAGTGCTCTCGTTATTGGAAGACCTGAAAGCACAACACAGTGCTCTTGTTATAGGGGCTCTGGGAAGACCAGAAAGCACAACACAGTGCTCTTGTTATAGAGGCTCTGGGAAGACCTGAAAGCACAACACAGTGCTCTTGTTATAGGGCTCTGGGAAGACCTGAAAGCACAACACAGTGCCCTTGTTATAGAGGCTCTGGGAAGACCTGAAAGCACAACACAGTGCTCTTGTTATAGAGGCTCTGGGAAGACCTGAAAGCACAACACAGTGCCCTTGTTATAGGGGCTCTGGGAAGACCTGAAAGCACAACACAGTGCTCTTGTTATAGGGGCTCTGGGAAGACCTGAAAGCACAACACAGTGCTCTTGTTATAGGGGCTCTGGGAAGACCTGAAAGCACAACACAGTGCTCTTGTTATAGAGGCTCTGGGAAGACCTGAAAGCACAACACAGTGCGCTTGTTATAGGGGCTCTGAGAAGACCTGAAAGCACAACACAGTGCCCTTGTTACAGAGGCTCTGGGAAGACCTGCAAGCACAACACAGTGCCCTTGTTATAGAGGCTCTGGGAAGACCTGAAAGCACAACACAGTGCCCTTGTGGAAGACCTGAAAGCACAACACAGTGCCCTTGTTATGGAGGCTCTGGGAAGACCTGAAAGCACAACACAGTGCCCTTAGCGAAGCAGAGTCAACGAGAGACAGAAGGAGCAAAAAGAAGAAACCCCCAGATTGCTTCTTCAGAGACCCTTTCCAATTCGCCAGGAAATGTTCCGGGCTGTCGTAGACATGGTAACGAATATCTTAAGATCAGGGAACTAGCAGACGGGGATCAGGGTCAATAGAAATGAAATAGAGGTCATGGGCAGAAGAGAAAGCAAAGACAGACATGGTAATGGATGAGATGAAGAAAGAAGATGTCAAGAGAATCGAGAAGGTATTCTAGCAAAACTAGAATAGCTCAGTGGTAGATCGTCGGACTCGTAATCTTGGTGATCCTGGTGTCGCGAGTTCGAATCTCAGCCGGGTCGTTTCGTTACAGGGTGGGTGGGGGGGGGGGAGGGGGAGGGTTGTTCCTTTGGAGTTACCATTGGCTCTATTTCCCATACAGTCCTTCGAATGAGACTATAAACCGATGTTCTGTGAGTGAACGGATTCATAACATCTTGCACACACGTAAAATCCCATCACCAGCTTTCGGAAGAAAAGGCCAGTTTAGCTGTTGGGAATGACGCGTTATACATAGCATGCACGTTGCGTGAGACATGGAAAGAATGAAGGAAGTAAGGAAACTGAGTAAATGATATTGAACGACATTGACTGGATGACACGGGAAACGACTGAACGAAGTGCCAGCTGGCAGCTCTTCAGGTGGCACTGCCCAGGTAGGCAGCCCGTTGTGTAAACGAGTGTGGATTGTAAAGCGCTTAGAGCTTGATCTCTAGCCGAGGACAGGCGCTATATGAGTATTCATAATAATGATAATGATAATACAGCCAGCAAGACATGGTAATAGATGAGTTGAGGAAAGTTTCAGCTGCCAAGAGAATACAGAAAGCATTCTAGCAAAGCCAGCAAGAATAGTGGACTACGTGGAAAAACGCACTCTTGAGAACTTTTAGCTGGAATGACATGTGACTCGTGGCACCTGTAATTATTGACTTCATGCTCAGATCTGTATAATATATAACCTTCTGCCCAAAGACCTGGTGATCTGATGGGAAATCAGATGACCCTACGTGTCGGCTGGGGGGGGGGGGGGGGGGGCGACAAACTGTGGGAAAGTCTTGAGATCATGTAAAGCAACGCTAACCCAGGGAACGTGCACATGAAGACACAACCAAGAGCTTGTGCTGACAGAGATCACACATGCCATTGGCACTGCCAGAGGAAACACGACACGACCTGAAGCCCCAACATCGACATTCTACATGACAGGAAGCCACAAATATTGGGTTAGAACAGCTGTGAATAAAGCACAGAAAGGGGGTATACTGGATGGAGAGGATTCCTGAGTGCACAACAGACCTTCCAGAATAAGAAGACCATCCAGAGGTCATCAGGAAGAGTGCCATGAGACCGGGTATTGCGTTCCTCTCAGCTTCATCAAAGCATTGATGCTGACTGATTTCACTGTGCCATATGAAAGCAGAACGGAGCAAGCTCACAACCTAGGAGATTGAGAAGTCTCCCAGTGGAGAAAGCAGGTTGAAGGAATCTGGCTTCCCAGCCAAAGTCCTCGCCATAAGGATTTTTTTAAAGAAAAATTACACTTGAACCGCCAGAAAAAGGGGAGAAACAAATCACAGATCAAAACACGACGCGTTTCGACCTCTTCGATCTTTTCAGGCAAGATAAACAACATTCAGGACAATGAAAACGAAGAACGTGCAATCACTCCTCTTCTCGAAATCGACTCAAGATAGGCGTTGAACCTAAGAGATCGAAACGCGTTGTGTTTTGTCTTGTAATTTGTTTGTCCCCTGTGTCCGGAGGTTCAAGTATCTTTTTAAAATGTGTTTCAATATCCGCCTGCAGGCACCTCATTTTGTACCTAACCTCGCCATAGAGGTTGGACCAAGGGAGGGGAGGGGGTATGCTTATCAACCTATGATCTGGTGAAACAGCTCGCGATTTCTGTTAAGAAAAGGACCAAAGTCAGGAAGGTAATGGTAGAGAAAAGGGTTACAGATGGATCTAGTTGTGGATAATCAGATATAAACTTCATAAGCCTTAAATTTCCCCACGTTGATCGGGTGTCTTATAGCAAGGTTGTTAGAACATCCATCTAAAGAGGGCCTCGAGACACACATCCATCCAGAAGTTGCTAGTTCGAATTCTGGCATCGCCAGGGGAAAAAGATCTTGACTTGAATGTGGCCCCTTAGAGTGTAAGGTGTTCACTTACCTGAGCGGAGTGGGGGATGAGGGGTGGAGGGTGCCCCTCTGAAGACCTTCCCTTGTCAAGCTCTCCCTTGTGTTTCTCTTATATTATATTTACCCTCTATCTGCAACCTCTCTGACCTCGGCCCGACCTTTTGCTATTGTTTCTCCCCCATATGACCGAGCGAACGCGCAGCTCCCTAGCTACACACACACACGCACACACACAATACATACACACACACGCACGTATATGCGCGCGCGTGCCCTGGTTACAATCACGACACCGAGGGGCCTACATTCTGATACTTTTCTCGGTACATGGGTTCGCAAATGACAGAAAAGTGAAAGCGTTGCATGTTGATACTTTGGCCGAGCGGTGGCTATCGACGTGTTCGTTTTTGTCCGAGGTTGGGGTCACAAGATTATCTAAAAACCAATTGAATTCTTCGTCCCAGCTGACGTCAGCCTTTTCGTTAAGATGCCGTGTATGGGTCAATGCACTGAACTTTTGATCTATCAGTCAGGGAACTGAGTCTGCCTTTATCAGCCAATGCACTGAACTTTTGATCTATCAGTCAGGGAACTGAGTCTGCCTTTATCAGCCAATGCACTGAAATCACAAAATGAGGACGACGTTCATCAAGCTTTATCAGTCACTGAACTTCAATTGTGCTTTCAAAGACACGCGGACGAATGTCAAAACTTATCTTATCGCTGCAGTCAAACAGCACCGGAGCATCGAAAGACCAAGATATCTTTGCGATGTGGGCTGAGACTTAACGGGTGAAAACCTAAATATGTGAATGATGTTATCGGAGCATGTAAGTCTCCATGATCAATTTTGCACTGTGGTTTTGACATATAAAACCCGTATTTCAGGTCTACGTACCATACATGACAACTGGTGATGATGAAGAGCGGTTCCCGTTCGACTAACACGATGACAAACTTCAGAAATACTTAGTGGACATTCTAACTTATATTGCAGAAGACAAAAATTAATGGATAAATATATCAACCCTTCACATCATAACGCCCCCCCCCCCCCCACCCACCCACCCACCTCCCATTCTTCCTTCGTTTCCACTGCTTCCCTCTGAGTTTCAGTTTCAGTTTCAGTTCCATCAAGGAAGTGTCACTGTGTGCGGACTAGTCCATATACTCTACACCACATCCGCTAAGTTTCGAGACTACACTACTTACTATTTGAAGCTGATTGATAAATGAATTAATGACTTAGATGAGAGAATTTAAGATTGGGGTCTCATGGCTACGACTTAACAAACTAAAAACCTAAGTATGTGAATGATGTTACCGTAGAATTGAAGTCTCCATTAATAATTTTGCCCTTGTGTTTTTTACGTACGAAACCCGTACTTCTGGTCTGTATCCCACAAATGACAACTGGTGTCAATACAGAGCGGTTCCCGTTCCACTGACATGAGAAAACTTTCAGAAATACTCAATGGGCATTCTAATTCGTATTGCAATTTTCTTTTTCAAAAATGGACAAAATTTTAATTATCAACCCTTCACAACATAACGCCCCCACCCCCACTCCCATTCTTCCTGAAGTTCCGCTGCCTCCCTTTCAGTTCCAGTTTCATCCAGGAAGTGTCACTACTCTACACCACATCCGCTAAGTTTCCAGACCACACTGCGCATGATCTAAAGCTGGTGGATAAATGAATTAACGACTAAGATGAGAGAATATCTTCTTCTGCGTACGCAGGCTGATACTCCTGCGGACACTACCTGTATATACAGGCAAGGATTAATCCCATCTACCCAACAAAGAGAGCGGAGTTTTGTGTGTATGACCGTTTTTTATCCTGCCATTAAGGCAGCCACACTCCAACTTCGGGGAAGGTGCATGCTACATGTAACGTGTCATCCATACCAACGGCCAAACTGGCCTTCTCGTCCGAAAGTTGGTGATGGGATTTTACGTGTGTGCAAGATGTTATGCGTGCGTTCACACACGGAACCTCGGTTTATAGTCTCATTCGAAGGACTGTATGGAGAATGGAGTCAGAACCAATGTTAACTCCGAGGGAAAAATCCATCTGTACCGAAACGGCCCGGCGGAGATTCGAACCCGCAACCCCAAGATTTCGAGTCCGGCGCTCTACCACTGAGCTATTCCGGCCCCTGACAGAATATAAGAAGAGGGTCTCATGGCTACGACTTTGCAGATGGTTGACCCACGCATTAGCCCTTGGGTACCTATGGAACACTGACTGACCCTGCGTCTGTTTGTCTCCCTTGAGTGTCTGTTTATGAACGGGTTTTTTGTTTGTTTTTTTTTTAAAGATAAATTTACTTTCTCACAATTAACATAAGCTGCCTTCTGTCTGGCATTCTGCGAACATAAATAAAACATTCAATTAAAAAAAAGAGCATGCAAAATAAGAAATATAGAAAGAAAGAAACGCGGGAAATAAGAAGAAAAGACAGACAGACAGACGGAAACAAGGACCTTAGGAAATAAGAGCGACAGACAGACAGACAGACAGACAGATGAAATATCAAAAATAGACAGCCAGACAAAAAGATGAAAAGAAATACAGAGAGAAAAACACGGAGGGAAGGAAAGAGAAAATAAGACAGAAAAATGCACAAAAAATAAGCACACACACACACACACACACACACACACACACACACACACACACACACACACACACACACTGACGAAAGGCAGAAAGACAGAAAAAAAAAACAGAGGAAAAGGCAAAAATAAAGATTGAAAAACAAAAAAAGAGAGAAGACACAGAGAGAAAAACAAACACAGAGAGAAAAACAAACACAGCAAGGAAGGGGGAAGGGGGGAGAAAGAAAGAAAAGAAAAGTATTAAGAAATAACGACTCAAAAGAAACGCTGAAAGAAAGAAATTCAGAAAACAAAAACACAGGAAACAAAAACACAGGAAACAAAAACACAGGAAACAAAAACACAGGAAACAAACACAGAAAGAAACAGAGAGATAAACACAGAACAAAACAAGGAAATAAACCTAAGAGTAATTAGAAACGTAACAAAGAAGAAAAGAAGAAAACAGAAATTTAGAAGAAAAAAAAAACGCAGAAAATAATAAAGACGGGACGAAAAACAGAAAGAACGTAAGAAACATAGAAAGGACATAAGAGAGAGAGAGAGAGAGAGAGAGAGAGAGAGAGAGAGAGAGAGAGAGAGAGAGAGAGAGAGAGAGAGACAGAGAGAGACAGAGAGAGACAGAGACGCTTTTGACGCTTTGATGATTTATTGCCTTCAGCTATAGGGGCCATTAAGGCAAGGGGGGTATACATACTTCTGGACACATTGCATCATGAAAGTATAAAGAAAATACACACTGTATCATTAAAGTAAAAGTAAAAGGAAACTAAATGATGAAATAAACAAAAACATCATAACGTAAAGGATTAAAGGATCGCTCACATTGTCAGGATGGTACAGATATTTATATCAAACTACTCACACGTAAACGATCAAATCTGATTAAAGGACTTCCGTACAGAACGTCCTTTCCTACGCTACCGTTCCCGTCCCTTTAGTTCCAAAACCCAGTTCCCAATCCCTTCTCTCACCTTGCACGAACAAACATAAACAGTAAACGCAAGCTCACATTTTTCCATCCCTCCTCCCAACCTCACCCTCTAATCCGACAGATCCCCGACCGCCCGATCGCCCTCCCCCCCCCCCCCCCCCTTCCACACCCCACCTTTCCCTTCTCCATTCCCGACCTTACTGTTCCAAACGCACGCAAGCTCATGTGCGCAAGCGCAAGCGCAAGCGCGCGCGCACACACACACACACACACACACACACACACACACACACACACACACACACACACACACACACTGAGACTACATGGCCATCCACTAATTACAAAAGAACATACTAAGACAAAACAAGGAACATTAGATTACAATACTGTTGTC
Source organism: Conus canariensis (assembly GCA_033310375.1). Classification (NCBI taxonomy): domain Eukaryota; kingdom Metazoa; phylum Mollusca; class Gastropoda; order Neogastropoda; family Conidae; genus Conus; species Conus canariensis. Next base: position 19,242,546 of record CM065718.1, read on the forward strand.
ATTAAGTTCTAGCTTCTTTTTTCTCGTCTTGGTAGCATCAGTTAAATACTTAGCAAGACCAATGATAGTTGCATCATTATCTGTTGCCAAAAGATTAATTAAACCACTTACTGTAGGCTCGACATGAGTCATATTGAAAAAAAGAATATTTTCGGCGAATATCTGACAAGAAGCAACAATGAAAAAGAAAGTGCACTTCATCTTCCTTATTGTGACCGCACATTGGGCAGTCAACACTTCGTTCGTTGGTCATAAACCAGTGTTTTGCAGCGCCTAGACCATGCACTCTTAATCTAAACTTTACCAGATCTTCCCTCATCTTTTTATTCGTTATCAAAGTTAGATACCTCTCAGCTTCAAACGTAATTTTAAAAGAACGGTACCACTCATATTTATCATTATCTTCAATTTCTGAGTGCCAATTTTGTTTGTAACATGAAACAATTCTTTCCTTAAATTCTGATATAAACCCCTCCTCCGAGCCAACACCTTGACACAACCATACTACACCAAAACCATTTTCTGTTAGAGTGTTCCTAACTTTTGATGCCCAATTGTATTTGCCTGCTTCTAATTGTAATAACAACATATCATAGGCTTGCCTACATATTCTATTAGTTGGTAGTTTTACCAGCCGCAGCCAGTATTTAACACATTTTACAGCAGTTCGAACGAGCAAAGGATATCTTCCTGTTTCTCCGTAACTCATTTTATTTGAAGAGTGTAGTGGTATACCCAGGAATCGTTTAATGGCAAAAGTATGTACTTTTTCTATTAACCCTGTATCTTCTAACCCCCATACTTCTGCTGCGTAAGTCAATATGGGCTCAATCTGAGTATCAAAAAGCTTCCAGAATAGGGAAGGATCAATTGTATGTAGTTTCTTTAGTGATTTTAGAATTTCAATAACGCCCAATTTACCTTTTCTACTCATGTCTAGAAGGGCAGCATTCATACTTAACTTTGTTGTAAATATCAAGCCTAAGTATTTGTATGTGTTTGTTACTCTTATATCTTCGTTTCCATATGTCCATTTTTCTCTTATTCCAAGATAACCACCTTTACGGAAAACCATAATATTAGTCTTATCTAGATTCACTTCTAGACGTAATCTGTCAGCCTCTTTTTTCAGATTGTTCAGCTGATTCTGTAGACCTATAACAGTATCTGAGAGCAAAATAACGTCGTCTGCAAAAAGCAATAAGAATAATTCTGAAGTTCCTGGTACCATCTGGATTCCGTGCTTTCCTTCCCTGATTAATTCTACGGCTAATTCATTGACAAAAAAGGAGAACATAATTGGGCTGAGTACACATCCTTGTTTTACTCCTCTCGGACAATCAAAAAAATCAGAGTATGAATGCTTATCTCTTACACATGCAATGACTGAGTCATAAACTCCCCGAAGTGCTTTATACATTTTTCCATCAACGCCACTTCTCCTTAACACATGCCATAAGACATTTCTGTCAACAGAATCAAATGCTTTCCTAAAGTCGACGAAAGCTACATAGAGCTTAGAAAGTTTTGCTAAATATTTTTCAACGACCGAGTGTAAAGTAAAAATGTGATCAATTGTACTATATCCTGCTCTAAACCCACCTTGTTCCTCAGCTAATTTTCCTTCATCTTCTGCCCATCGTGAAAGTCGCTTATTCAGAATAAATGTGTACACTTTGCTCACGATACTTGTTAGTGCCACACCACGGTAATTATCTGGTAGATTAGCATCCCCTTTCTTGTAAATTGGAATAATAATGGATTTACACCAGTCTTTTGGAAAAATGCCCTGTTCAAATATCTTATTGAAAAGCACTACGAGAAATTTAATTACCGTTTCATTGGCATGTTTAAGCATTTCACCAAGTATCATATCAGTACCAGAACTTTTACCGGCTTTAAGTTTATTTATACTAGATACAACTTCTTCCTGAGAAATAGGGTCGTTAAAAAGTGGCTCGTCTGAACTGTCCATTAGTTCTGCTGCTAAGATTTCCTCTTGATCCAGCCCAGGTGTCATCATATTAAATATCCTGTGGAAATGTTCGTACCACTGGTCCATAGAAATATCATTGCGCACTACATTTTTTCTGTTCACAGATCTGATTATTCTCCAGAATACCTTGGGGTCGTTGGTTGACTGTTTTAATTTAATTATCCTTTCATTGTCAATTTTTTTTTCTTGCAGAATAAAAGTTCTTTATATAGTCTCCTTTCATCCACATACTTATCTCTGTGCTGCTCATTACTCTTTTTTGACCTTTGGAATAGTTTAAGGTAACGTCGGACCGTTCTTTTCTTTTGGGCGCATTGTTTATCATACCATTCATTTACGTTTTTCTTCTTATTGCCTACAGTTCGAATCATGGAGGCAGCAGCTCCATACAATGTTTTAACAAATATATCTAGAGAAGTGTTGACATCGATTGAGAGAGCTTGAACAGCTTCTTGGATATGGCTGTGGAACACATGTGAATTTAACTCATGTGTGTACTCTAACAAATAATCTTCAGACCACACGATACAATTTTCCTCATTCTCTACAGTTCTAAAATTGTCTATACAATCAAGACCACATTTCCAAGTAAACTCGACTGGCAAATGCCAAGAATCCACACGGTCTCCAATATGTAAATGACAATTACTTGAAAACAGCCCTTTAGTGATTATAAAATAATCAATAACACTAGTACCATGTGGTGAAACATATGTAAACTGACCATCAAAATCACCAACACATGCACCGTTCACAATAATACAGTCCAACATAAAACACAAATTCAGCAAAGACTCACCAAAGTTATTGATCAACAAATCTTTTGACTGTCGGTTATAAATATCAACATCATTATCATCGACATCATCAGTAGGAGAACAGGTAAGTACTTCATTCCAGTTAGGTTGCTTCCACCCTGTCCTCGCATTTAGATCCCCACAGATCACAAGATATAACTCTTCCTCATTCATAATGTTCAGGATAGCTTCTTCTAGTAAAACAATTCCATCTTTTTGCATTTTGTTACTGTATAGAGGACTGTTCTCCGGAGCAACGTATGTTGCAATAATAAGCACATCCTTATCGACCTTAAAAACACACTTATCTAATTTCACAACCACAGTATTTTCACAATCAATCTTTATATGTGTTATATAGTGTTGGTAGCATCTGCGTACTAAAAACAGTAACCCACCAGAATTTCTTCCTTGTTTTGATAACTTTTTTGCAGGTACATAATATTTCAAAAAGTTAATGAAGATTCCAGAATAGTCAAAAGTGTTATCCACAAAAGTTTCTGTCAAGCAAACGAAATCAAATAGTTCAATGTATTTTATGAAAGAGATATCGGTCAGTTTCGTGTACAAGTTTTCAATATTGAAAGTCAGGAATTTCAAATCACATGGATGGCCAAGCCTGTCCTATTGTTTTTTAACGTTCCTGTCTGAACGACGAGGAAGTGGGTACCTGCCTGGGGTCTTGTTCACAGGCGTGCTATCCGAGGTGTTTCCTGGCCTTGATTGCGTGCGTTGAAAAAACTCCCGCACGCCCGACTGCCGTGACCCGCTGCAATCACGACTTGCACGTGATGACCTTGGGCTGCCGGCCTGCCGAGATGGCGACGGACGAGTAGGGGAATCCCCGGCGTTGGCTGTGCCGCACGGTACACTGTCACCTCTGACCTGTTTGTTTACAGTGTCACGCAGGGGGGCAGCCGCTGTTGTTGATGACCGCGTAGAGTCGGAATCCAACACCTCCGCATACGTTCTTGGGTCAGGTCGTCTGGGCTGCACTACTAACTGCCCCTTTCTGAAGAAAGCCACCTTACCCTCTTTCTTGGCCTCGGCGACAATACTGGCTTGCTGGTGGGTGAGGTCATTGGCTACAGTTACTCCCTTGTCCTTCAGTCTGGCACGGAATTCCTTGTTTGTCATAACTGACATTTTGTCCTTCCACCTGCTGAATTTGACAATCACAGGCCGGGGTCCACCATTTCTGCTCTGGCCTACACGATGGGCCCGAGCAATATCGTCCGTTGTCCACGTCTTGTCCGTCTCCACGCTGTTCAGGATGTCCGTCACTGCTCTGGCACAGGAGTCGAAGGTCTCCCTCCCCTTTGCTGCAGGCACCCCAAACATACGGAGGTTGTCTCGTCTGGAGAACCCCTCCAGTCTGTCCACCTCCTCCCTCAGTCGTGTTAGTTGCTTGGTGGTCTCGCTGGTTGTTTTTGTGAGTAGTTGCATTTCTTTTTTGCTGCTTTCTCTCTCTGCATACAGCTCATTGATATCAGCCGTGATATCTTGAAGTAAAGAGAAGCACTTGTTACTGTCACTTTCCAGTTTACCACAGCGTTTATCTATTTCGTCACATTTCATTTTGACAAGACCAATATCTTTTTTGATTGCACTAAGGTCTTGTCTCATGAGCTCCATGCGAGCTTCTAATGACTCGAACCTGTTCTCCTGTCGCTGGATGGCGTCTAGAATATGCTGTGCAGTATCCGCTGGCAGGCGAGAGTCACTGGAAACGTGTAGAGGGGTACAGACGGAACTGCTTTTGTCAGCGTCTGTCCGCGCACTGTCTTGTTTGTTGTGGTCAGGTCCAGGATTCAACTCCACGTCCCCACAACACAGGAGATACGCCGCCACAAAAACAAAAACAAGTATGTCCACTTTGTTCCTTGTCGTAATCACCCGTGTCTTCATCTTCTTTACAAAGGCGACTCGCTTCGCCATGAAGCACAGGTACGTAGAGAGGAAAAGTCCGCATGCCACTTGAAATTGCACGCTGTGAATCGGCATGTTCAATACTTCACTTAATTTTCACATCTGCATAATCAGCACACACTTTTCTAATTATGTGTAACTCAAATATTCCTGTAGCGCGAGTTCATTAACTGTAATTAGCGAAAAACGCACATAATTGTTACCAGTGGAGAAAAACACGTCTGGTCATCTCGCTGACATCAACTCACCCCGAGAGAGACAGAGAGAGAGAGAGAGAGAGAGAGAGAGAGAGAGAGAGAGAGACAGAGAGAGAAACAAACACAAAACAGACAGAAAAAAAGGAAAACGCAGATTAAAAAAAAAATAATTAAAGGATGAGGTTTGAAAGTGCACATGACATTTAGCCTACCTCCATTCAATGTTGATCCACCAATGACGCATTTTCGGAAATAATGAGCAAATAGGCAGATTCCTGTTGTTAGCTGGGGGTGCGAAGGGGCGGTGTGAGGTGGGAAGGTGAATAGTGGGGGGAAGAAGAAGATGGGCTTGGAAGGAAGAGGGACTGTGGGGAAGGGGGAAGAAGGTGTGTGTGTGGAGGGAGGGGGGGGGGCAGGATTCCTCATTCTGACTTCGAACTTTCTTACAGTATAAATTATTGACGTCAACGGAAAGAACGGTGCTTTTACACAATCAACGACACTGTTAAAAAAAAAGAAAGAAAGAAAGAAAGAAAAAAGAAAAGAAAAATAAGAAATTATAAAACCTTGATATTTCTCTATCTTTTTCTTTATTCATTTCTAATTGGTGTGACCCATAGAACAAACGTCAACTATCTGCTGAAATAAATGGGTATTTTTTTATTCAGATGCTGCGGACTGGTCGTCTGTGACGTGACAAGAGTTACGTTCCTTACTCAGCGCTCCTCCCCTCCCCTCCTCTCCCCACTCCCCAGCGGCTCCCCCTCTCTCACCGGTTGCACACCAAAAATTAATGCGCCAAGGCCTTGCTTTAAAAGGGGTCGAATATTTACAGACTGGCGCAATGAGATTGTTGTCATTGTGTTTGAAAGTTGATTCTCTTCGTTTTCTTTTTCTTTTTTTTTTCTTTTCATATGGCGATAAAAGTGCAGTCCAGCTGGTTCCAAACAGACAGATTAAAATCAAAGGAACGGGACTACTTGGGGGCTTCCAGCTGGCACCAAGATAGGGTCACGGGTGAGTGAGTGCAAAGGCCTGAAATGTGACGTCTACTCAGGGGAAAAAATAATGTTTTTGAAGATTGTATGTGATTTCATCGGTAGAAATTCCCCAAAACAAGAGAAATAATTGGTGGGGAGTTGTTCTTTTGATCCATCATCAGCTTAATTTAATTTAATTTAATTTAATTTAATTTAATTTAATCTTTTTTTTTAAAAACGCTGGCTCAAACTTGACAGGCCTCAAAACGCTTACATGGATTATGTAGTGTTTTAGTGCCAAATCCTAGTTGTGGGTGTGTGTGGCCTCCATCACCATCACTACCACCACTGCTACCACAACCCCCCATTCCTTCACTCAAATTTCATCCCTGGATGCAACCCATTTCGGTCGCGGTCATCAAAAGTATAGACATAGAAATAAGCATAGAAATACAGTACACTGCAAAGAATGAAAGAAGAAATTCAAAGAGAAAAGAAAGTGGTCGCTGCCAATACACACAGAAGTCAGATTTCGGGGTCACAGCAAAGGTCAAGTTGTAGTTAACAACCACGTTTGAACAGATGCAAATCGCCCTGGCTCTGTGAAAAAAAATCTTTTGAATGTGAAAAAGATGATTCTTTAATCCTGGAATTTGAGGTCAGGAAATTCGTTCAATGTCATAATTATTCAGCAAAAAAAAAATAGCAGAATGATGCGTGACTTGTGGACGCCTTATGTTCCGACGCCAGGGGTAGAGCACTAGGATTTTGGAGTGAAAAGTTTAGCAGACGACAGGAAAATGAAGGCCCATGTGGCTTGAGAGCAAACACCAGGGGAGCTAACTGACACTTTGGTCAGAGCTAATCGCCCGCACGCACGCATCTTATCTAAAAGACTTCAAAGCAGCATCAACATCGATGAACAAGACTTTAAAAGAGAGTAAACGAGCAACAACATAACTTACACACATGCACTACACATTTCAAGCCCGTTCAAGAGATTCTGTCTGTCTATCTATCTATCTATCTATCTATCTACACACACACACACACACACACACACACACACACACACACACACACACACACACACACACGCACGCACGCACGCACGCGCGCGCGCGCACGCACGCACACACACACACACACACACACACACACACACACACACGCATATATATATATATATATATATATATATATATACTGTTAAAAAAAAGTTAAGGACCAACATTGAAATACACAAAAACTTTTAAAAATTCACAAAAATTCAGCTGTACCGCCTTTGTGGTCCAAACAAATTGAACCACACGCACAAATTGATAGTGAATGCGGCAACTGCAATTTTGTGGCACACATTACTCACGCGCCTTGAAAAACACGTGTCGCGACTTGTCATTTTTGGAGCAAATTGGGGTGAATTTCGGATGTGTTTGGGATCCGAGGAGCATGTGCTGAATCAAAATCATGTGAAGCACGAGCTAAATCAGGCTGTAGGTCATAAAGTAATCTCAACCAAATGTCTTTAAAAGCCACTGTACTGGCGAAAAATGCAATGCAACAGCATGCCTCCACGTTGAAGACTGAACGAGCTGGATCGAGGAAGAGCAATAGGATGGCTCCAAGAAGGAGTTGCAGTCCGGGAAGTGGCACGGAGACTTGGGGTATCACACTCTGTTGTTATCAGACTCAGACAACGCTTTCAAGACACAGGAAGAGTGCAAGAACGACCACGCTCTGGTCGACCCAGAATAACACCACCACGAGAGGACCGATACATTGAAAGGCAGGCCACACAAGAAAGAACAGCAAGTGCAAACAACATCAGACGTCGCCTTAGAGATGCCACCAACACTGTTGTCAGTGATCAGACCATACGAAACCGCCTACACGCCGCTAACCTCCGTGCTCGACGACCAGCCATAAGACCTCGTTTGACTGATGCCCACAGAGCAGCACGCCGAGTATGGTGCACGCAGCACGTGAGATGGACACATGAACAGTGGGCTAACG
>CM065718.1:19262957-19266150 GCA_033310375.1 Conus canariensis
AAATTTGAGCAACACTCTCAGAAACGCATCCATTAAGTGGATGAAACTCGACTGTGTGGTCCCAGTCTTCCCAACTGAGTCCGCAGCAACTCAACTCTGGGTAGGAGCCGGTCGGGGCAGAAAAACCCACATGACTTCTGATGGGATTCGAACCCACGACCTCCCAGCCGGGAGTCCGCGACGCTGACCACTACGCCACGGCGGCTGGTTACTGTGATAATGTTTACATCAGAATGTTGCCAGGACAGGAGGAGGAGGAGAGTTGAAAAGATTGTTGGAAGAAAAAGGAACGATGGGAGGAAGGATTAAAGATGCGCGTTTAAAGTAATGTGAAGTTTGATTCCAGTGACTTATTCAGTGCACTTTGTCAAAGGTAAGTAATTAATTTCACGAGAGAAACAATTGATAACGATTGTTAGCAGTTTGAAACATTGACATTCTGAGGAGAGAGAGAGAGAGAGAGAGAGAGAGAGACAGAGAGAGAGAGACAGAGAGAGACAGAGAGACAGAGAGAGAGAGACAGAGACAGAGAAACACAGAGAGAGAGAGAAACAGAGAGAGAGAGAATGTGTGTGTGCGCGTGCGTGAGTGCGTGCGTGAGCGCGCGCGCAAAGTAAAAGAAATCGCGTCAGCATTACGCAATACTTAGGAAATTACTACACGTAAATATTTGTAAACATGTGACTTCAACACACACACACACACACACACACACACACACACACACACACACACACACACACACAAGGAATACCACAAAAGGTCTAAAAATATATCATACATAGAGCCAATTAGAAATTTCAACAAGGAATACCCCAAAAGGTCTAAAATATATCATACATAGAGCCAATTAGAAATTTCACTTGTGAGCTTATGTCAGAATGTAGTATTGATACTGATGCAATTTCGGAGGTTCCCATTTTTCCTCAAATGCCCCCATGGGAGCATCTCAACGCAAAAATTGATGATGAATATACTACTTTGAAGAAAGATGACAATTTAAATATTCTAGTAAATGAAGTTCGAGAACATCTCGAAAAGATTTATCCAAATCATTTAAAAATATTTACAGATAGTTCAATAATGGAAACGTCTGACAGTGGTGCTGGATTCACTATACCATCCTTAAATGTGCAAAAGTCTTTCTATCTAGGCAGAGAATTTTCAATTTATACATCAGAGCTATATGCAATTATGAAAGCTCTGAATTATATCTTATATGACACGCCAGTATCATTTTATAGTGTGCTATTTTGTGTTGATTCAAAATCAGTTTTACAATCATTAAAGCACTGGAACTCTAAAATTAGAACTGATATTCTTTTTGAAATTAAGCATCTATTACATTGTTTACTTTCCCGAGGTATAGCAGTTGATTTTTGCTGGGTTCCTTCACATTGTGGCTTAAAAGGAAATGAATTAGCAGACAAAGTGGCAAAACAGGGAGCTTGTACAATTTTTGAAACACCCTTCAACAAAGTCTTAATTTTTTCTCCGCATGAATTGATCCAGCGATTGGAAAAGAATATGCGGAAGAAACATCTTAATGAGAATTTATTCGTTCTGCCATCATGTCCCAGGTATCTAGCCAGATTAATTCATAAATTACGGTTAAATACATGGAATACAAAATATTCACGAGGTATAGCGTGTATATGTCAGGAGAATATCTCAATTCGTCATCTTTTATTTGAATGCCCTATACTAACCCCAGCTTATAAGGAGAAGAATATTTTTATAAATAATTCTGACCATGTTGATAGTGTGGTAAATAACCCTTGCTTTTTTTATATTGCTTTGGTTATTGCTCAGTCCCCAGTTGCAAAACTATTGTGAAAAAAAGCCATTTGAGTTATGTGTGTTAATAGTGTTCCTTTTTTTTTTTTTTTTTGGGGGGGGGGGGGGGTGCTGGTAGTACAATGGAATGTACATTGCAGTTTAAAGGTCTAAGATCATCTTGCGATGAAAAGACGTTAAATAAAACAACTGAACTGAACACACACACACACACACACACACACACACACACACACACACACACACACACACACACACACACCACTCTATTTTCATTCCCGTTTTCTTTCTCTCACAACTATCTCCCTTTCTTCTTTTTTTTTTTAAATGTTTCCCCCCTTTTCTTAAACCTATAATAATGGAAGAATGGTTAGCCTGCATTCGCGTTTTACCACCACTACTCTTTTGTTTTAACATAATTATTATGGTTTGGTCAATCAGTGGGAGGTTGCATCTTTTAGAAATCCAAGTAAAAGCTGTTCAGCACAATTATTAGCTGTCCTCAGCCCTAATGTGACGTGACGTGACGTGACGTGACGTGACTGACAATGGTTGGTTTATTGCACAACAGAGCTCACCATTTGGCTATTGACACTTTTTGATCTTCCTTGTATATCTTTAAATGGATACTCGAGCATAGGTTGTAAAGGTGTCCTTCTACATTCGTTACTCTTTACATACTGATCTTAATGGAACTCGCAGACGGATAACACACTGTTCAAAATCCGTCCAAACCTAAAAGAGTTTTTAACGACGCTCTCGAGGCGGCCGTAAAGAAGAACGTCTTGTGCCGTGTGTATACTGTCCACTCCTTTTACACCCATTCTTATCTTTGAAAAGGTGAAGAAGCTCCGTGGTGCATTCAATGTCATGTACCGCTCACAGTGAAACATAATAATAATAATTATTCTTTTTAGAGTGTTGCCACTTTCATGATGTGAGACATAACCATTTTACAGCAGACTCAATGAAAACCTTCTTCAGAAATGTCTTACCAAATGTGATGTATGAATTTCTGAAAGAGATCAATATTTTTCATCTGATCTAAGATTTTTTCGAAAGAAAAAGTTTTTTTTACAAAAATATCCGGTGTGGTTTTAGGTCTGTTTTAAAGGGTTGTGTGAATGATTCTTTAATTTTTTCTCAATGACTTGTGAGTAGTCTTCATCGCGGTGGCAGCCCTGTGTGGTCAGCTGGGCTATAAGCAACATTACCATTACCTAGTTTTCCCATTTTTCCTCTACTAACCTTATCTGGCTGCTTTTTGTGTGAACCTTTCATACTGAGATGATGAGTCTGAATCAGCGGCCGAAAGGCCTCAGGGGCAAGCGGTATGAATCATTTTCCTGTTTCAGTTTTACACGGACTGTTTTTTTTTTTTTTTTTTTTTTTTTTT
>CM065718.1:19266250-19283750 GCA_033310375.1 Conus canariensis
TGTGGGTGTGTGTGTGGTGGGTGTTGTGTGGTGTGTGTGTGCGCGCGCGCGCGTGCGTGCGTGCGTGCGTACGTGTGTGTGTGTGTGTTGTGTGTGTGTGTGTGTGTGTGTGTGTGCGTGATGCCTCTCCCAACCTCATTTGTTCCACTCACCCTTTGCCCTTTATTCTTCCTGTGGCGTGTCATCTGTGTGAGTCGAATGGGGATTCCCCCTCTTCTTTGTCACCTCTCTCCGCTATCACCTCTCTTCTTTACCATCTCTTTTCGGTTTGTCTACCATTCTACACAGCACTGAAGAGGGAAATAATGACAGTCGCGTATAAGAGAGAGAGAGAGAGAGAGAGAGAGAGAGAGAGAGAGAGAGAGAGAGAGAGAGAGAGAGAGAGAGAGAGAGAGACGACGACGATGACGACGACGAGACGAGGAGACTAGCACATGAGTCCACGTTTTCAAACTGTTCTCTGAGGCACACCGTACAAAATTAATGTAGATTGCCCCTCCGCGATAAGCTTCCAGTTGAGAGAGAGAGAAAGAGAGAGAGAGAGAGAGAGAGAGAGAGAGAGAGAGAGAGAGAGAGAGAGAGAAAACACACACAACCCACCACACACACACACACACACACACACACACACACACACACACACACACACACAGATGGACGGACGGACGGACGGACGGACGGATAGTTAAAGATGGAACTTCGGACAGACAAATCATTCAATAAGCAGGCCATGGCCGTTTATGAAGCTAGGCAATGGGTGCAAATCCGCTTTTGATTTTGTTTTTGGTTGTTGTTGTTTTTTTTTTTTTCGAGATAAGCAAAGCAAAACAAAACAATCCAAACCAACAAAGGTTAGTCGAGTCACACATCGAGCAAGACGCACCGATGAATGAATCATCATGTCAAGATTAAAGCATTACTCACTGCGAATCTTGAATGCCTCATACAGGAAACCAGCAAACTCCTTGACAGCAGTTTCGTTTGTAGACGCCACAAGTGATGATAGTGGACACAGTGACAGATATCGATAATAATGCTGTTCAAAACGAAACGCAGCAGTTTCTCGAAGCTACCATCCGCCCGCTGACGTCCAATTATGCTCAGTGGCGAGATAATTGAATTTTTCAAACGCAGTTTATTACACATGGATAAACTGTTGAGGTTCAATCGAAGCTTGTAGCCAGCCAAGAGGTTTATAAACTGTATTGCAATTGATTTTTTATGATAGTTATTAAAAAATATGAACTGTTTTCAAATGAAGGCAAAACTAGCCTGAAGTTTCCCTTCTCTCGCTCGCTGGCTTCTGCTTTATTCCTGTTCTTCGTAAGAAAACAAAAACTAGTCTAACGATTTATTTTTTGAGGAGCTAACACTAACTTGTGGTTGCTAAGATCACACAGAACAGGACAACAAAACATGGCATAACCCGCAGTGTTCGCGGTACTTTTTACATTTGAGGCAGAAAAGATCGTACACATGTTTTCAGTAATGAGAGTAATGAAGAAAAGAAGGAAGTCGTCAATTTCCAACCTGAACCCTTTCAAAACATGTTTTAGATGCCTGTTCATTTTAACAGATAACTATGCCTAATCATGGCGCATGGAAGAAAATTCTGTTGAATATTCCGCCCTACCTACTGGGTGACTGCACGCCTTTGATTACTGTGATAATGTTTACATCAGAATGTTGCCAGGACAGGAGGAGGAGGAGAGTTGAAAAGATTGTTGGAAGAAAAAGGAACGATGGGAGGAAGGATTAAAGATGCGCGTTTAAAGTAATGTGAAGTTTGATTCCAGTGACTTATTCAGTGCACTTTGTCAAAGGTAAGTAATTAATTTCACGAGAGAAACAATTGATAACGATTGTTAGCAGTTTGAAACATTGACATTCTGAGAGAGAGAGAGAGAGAGAGAGAGAGAGAGAGAGAGAGAGAGAACAGAGACAGAGAGACAGAGAGAGAGAGACAGAGACAGAGAAACACAGAGAGAGAGAGAAACAGAGAGAGAGAGAATGTGTGTGTGCGCGTGCGTGAGTGCGTGCGTGAGCGCGCGCGCAAAGTAAAAGAAATCGCGTCAGCATTACGCAATACTTAGGAAATTACTACACGTAAATATTTGTAAACATGTGACTTCAACACACACACACACACACACACACACAAGGAATACCACAAAAGGTCTAAAAATATATCATACATAGAGCCAATTAGAAATTTCAACAAGGAATACCCCAAAAGGTCTAAAATATATCATACATAGAGCCAATTAGAAATTTCACTTGTGAGCTTATGTCAGAATGTAGTATTGATACTGATGCAATTTCGGAGGTTCCCATTTTTCCTCAAATGCCCCCATGGGAGCATCTCAACGCAAAAATTGATGATGAATATACTACTTTGACAGGGACTGGGGGTGACCAAAACTGAATGGTGGTCAAAGGCCAAAGGAAAAGCCAAAAGAGACATGATGATTCAGGAGATGAGAAAAGAAGAAGACCAAAAAAGACTCCAAAAAGCAGTCCAGCAGAGCCAGCAAGGGCAATGGACAACGTGGGAGAATGCACTCCAAAGAAGTCTCACTTGGAATGACATTTGGCACATGGCCCCTCTCAGGATCAGCTTCATTCTCAGATCTGCATATGACCTTCTGCCCTCAAATGCAAACCTGGTGAAGTGGGGGAAAACAGACGATCCTGCATGCCCCCTCTGCCATGAAAAACAAACAGTGGAGCATGTCCTAAGCTCATGTAAAGTAGCCCTGGCTCAAGGAAGGTACACATGGAGGCACAACCAAGTGCTCAAAGAAATTGTACAAGTAGTCTGGGCTAGTACCAACACCACAAAAGGGAAAATCAGGACTCCAAAAGCACCCGCAACATTCTTCACGGCAGGAGGCAGCAAATCATGGCCAAGAACACCAGTGCCACTCGAAACATGCAGGCAGAGTCTGCTGGACGGGGCAGATGACTGGGAGTGCACTGCAGACCTCCCAGAATGGAAGAGTCACCCAGAGATCATCAGCAAGAGTGGCATGAGACCAGACATAGTAGTCCACTCTAAGTCAACCAAGCAGCTGATCATGATCGAGCTCACGGTGCCATATGAGAACAGAATGGAGGCAGCTCAAATCTACAAGACTGAAAAGTATGCTGATCTGGCAAACAGCCTGAGGAGAGAAGGCTATCAGGTCAAAGTCCTCACTGCAGAAATTGGAGCTAGGGGTTTGTAGGAACGTCTGCATACAGCCTCATGAAACAGCTCTCAGTTGCAGGGAAGGAAAAAACCAGAGCCCTGAAAGCAATGGCAGAAGCGGCAGAGAGGTGTTCAAGCTGGATCTGGTCAAGGAGGAACAAAAGTGAACTTCATAAGGCTTAATTTCCCTACAAATATCAGGTGTCCCTGTGGCTCAGTGGTTAAAGCGCGAGTCATTAAGTGGAAAATGAGCATGTCCAGAGGTCATGGGTTCGAATCCCAGCCATGGCTCGTCCCAAGATGGGAAAAAAAGGGGCAGCAGAGGGACATCCGGAGTCATGAACCGGGTGTGGCCCAACCCCCCTAGAGTGTCAGGAGATAAGGGCCGAAACACTTGCTTGAAGGGGGCTTCTCTTCTGAGGACTCTCTGCTGCCACGCTCTCCACGAGTTTCTTTCTACTGATGCATGGGTAAACCATTGACTTCCGGGAATAGGCCGGAGGACGTCCGGGAAAGACCGGAGGACACTGGGAAAGACCAGAACCAAGGGCTTTGTGGGCTGGCTCCCCACTTTGCCTTAAACATGTGGCTACTAAAAATAAAAGGAAAAGATGCTCCCAGGATTCACCGAAAGGGGGAGAGAATGATGAATCCATCGGTGCTCAACCAATCATGACTGCAAATCCCAAACGGACTATGAACATGGACCAAATGGAATATCCATGTGTCTGTGGAAAGCGTTTCGCTACCACCCGTGGCATGAAGATCCACAGAACAAAGATGGGATGTGTGAAGACTCATCTGAATGAGCAGCAGCGCACTGCATCAGCAGATAAGACGTCGGAAGACCAAGGCCAGGATTTAAACCACAGTGCCAAGGACATCCACGCTGTTGGTTCGGATGAGGAATTTGCACAGGCCCTCGATGCCAGGCGCCTGAAACTCAACCTGCCACGAGCAAACGAAACTGAAGATTGGGAGAAACTGGATGCAAAAATCGTCCAAAGACTCGATGCACTGATAGGGAAAAGCACCCTGGAACACAAACTAGCCACATATGGGGACATTGTGTATGCCACATGTAGAGACGCCTATGGAGCAAAACTACCCAAAGAGAAAACACCTCCAAAGAAATCCAGACGCCAAGAAAAGATGGACAAGATCAGGGTCCAAAAGAAAAACCTCAAGATGCAAATGAAGACCGCACTGCCAGCTGAAAAACAAGGCTTGGAAAAACTGTGGAAAGACCTGAAAGAAAAACACAGTGCCCTCAGCAAAGCGGAATCTGCGAGGATGAGGAAGAGCAAAAAGAAGAAGACACAAGAGCGCTTCTTCAGAGACCCCTTCCAGTTTGCCAGAACACTGTTTGAGCAGCCAAAATCTGGGACCCTAAGTGTGGACAAAGGAGTTCTTGAGCAGCATCTGAGGAAAACATACTCTGACCCACAGAGCAAAGCACCACTCGACATTCAAGGTCTGGTGTGGCCAACCAACCCTGAGGAACAGTTCAATGGCAAGCCTCCAACGTTGGCGGAAATCAAGAAGGTGGTCGACAAAGCCAGAGCCAAATCATCACCAGGGCCAAACGGAATACCTTACCAGCTTTACAAGAAATGTCCCAAGGTGCTGGAGTGGCTCCACAGGCTGCTGCGATCGGCTTGGAGAAACCAGAAGATCAGCGGCCAGTGGATGACGGCAGATGGTGTGTACATCCCCAAAGAGCAAAACTCAAGTGACATTAGCCAGTTCAGGCCAATATCACTACTGAACGTCGAAGGGAAAATCTTCTTCTCTGTCATGGCAGCAAGGCTGACCAAGTACCTGATGGAAAACAAGTACTTGGATGTGTCAGTCCAGAAAGGTGGCATCCCAGGCGTGGCGGGCTGTGTAGAACACGCCACAATGATCTGGGACGCAATCCAAAAAGCAAAAACAGAAAAGAGAGACCTGGACGTAGTGTGGCTTGATCTGGCAAACGCATATGGATCTGTGCCCCATGAGATGATACAGTTGGCTCTTGAGATGTACCATGTGCCAAAGAACATCTGCGACATGCTCAAGAAGTACTTCAATGGCTTCTCAATGCGGTTCTCTACCAAGGAGTACACAACAGACTGGATCAACTTGGAAGTGGGTATTGCAATGGGCTGTGCAATTTCCCCAATACTGTTCGTGCTGGCAATGGAACTCATCTTGAAAGCAGCAACAAACAACGCGAGACAAACAGACCTTGGCGATGGATACAAGATGCCTCCTCTCAAGGCCTTCATGGATGACACTACAGTGATTTCATCCAGAGAAGACGAGACACGTCATGTGCTGGAGAGGCTGGACGACATAGTTGCCTCATCCAGAATGAAGTTCAAGCCAAAGAAATCACGGAGTCTCTCACTGAGGAAAGGAAAAGTGGCCGGATCTGTGGTCTTCAGTGTTGCCAACCAGGCCATTCCAACAGTCACAGAAGAACCAGTCAAGAGCCTTGGAAGATGGTATGATGATACGTTGAAAGACACACAAAGAGCAAAAGAAACCAAGCAGATGGCGGAGGAAGGCTTGGAGACCATTGACCAGTGTGGGCTCCCTGGCAAATACAAGGTCTGGTGTCTGCAGTTCATGCTGATACCAAAGCTGCTATGGCCTCTGATGATATACGACATCTGCACCAGCATAGTGGAGGCAATGGAAGCCAAAATCAACAAGTTCACAAGGAAATGGCTTGGTGTCCCACCCTGTCTGACTGACATAGCGCTGTACTGTCGCCAAGCAAAGCTGAAACTACCCCTGAAATCCATCCTGGAGGAATACAAAGCAGGGAAGATCAGACTTCAAAGCATGCTGGAGGACTCAGGAGACAAGGTGGTAGAAGCAATTAAGCCCCAGCTGAAGACAGGCAGAAAATGGAAAGTTCAAGAGGCGATGGATTCTGCAAAAGAAAGTCTCAAGATCAGAGAAATAACAGGACACACACAGACCAACAGACAGGGACTGGGGGTGACCAAAACTGAATGGTGGTCAAAGGCCAAAGGAAAAGCCAAAAGAGACATGATGATTCAGGAGATGAGAAAAGAAGAAGACCAAAAAAGACTCCAAAAAGCAGTCCAGCAGAGCCAGCAAGGGCAATGGACAACGTGGGAGAATGCACTCCAAAGAAGTCTCACTTGGAATGACATTTGGCACATGGCCCCTCTCAGGATCAGCTTCATTCTCAGATCTGCATATGACCTTCTGCCCTCAAATGCAAACCTGGTGAAGTGGGGGAAAACAGACGATCCTGCATGCCCCCTCTGCCATGAAAAACAAACAGTGGAGCATGTCCTAAGCTCATGTAAAGTAGCCCTGGCTCAAGGAAGGTACACATGGAGGCACAACCAAGTGCTCAAAGAAATTGTACAAGTAGTCTGGGCTAGTACCAACACCACAAAAGGGAAAATCAGGACTCCAAAAGCACCCGCAACATTCTTCACGGCAGGAGGCAGCAAATCATGGCCAAGAACAACAGTGCCACTCGAAACATGCAGGCAGAGTCTGCTGGACGGGGCAGATGACTGGGAGTGCACTGCAGACCTCCCAGAATGGAAGAGTCACCCAGAGATCATCAGCAAGAGTGGCATGAGACCAGACATAGTAGTCCACTCTAAGTCAACCAAGCAGCTGATCATGATCGAGCTCACGGTGCCATATGAGAACAGAATGGAGGCAGCTCAAATCTACAAGACTGAAAAGTATGCTGATCTGGCAAACAGCCTGAGGAGAGAAGGCTATCAGGTCAAAGTCCTCACTGCAGAAATTGGAGCTAGGGGGTTTGTAGGAACGTCTGCATACAGCCTCATGAAACAGCTCTCAGTTGCAGGGAAGGAAAAAACCAGAGCCCTGAAAGCAATGGCAGAAGCGGCAGAGAGGTGTTCAAGCTGGATCTGGTCAAGGAGGAACAAAAGTGAACTTCATAAGGCTTAATTTCCCTACAAATATCAGGTGTCCCTGTGGCTCAGTGGTTAAAGCGCGAGTCATTAAGTGGAAAATGAGCATGTCCAGAGGGTCATGGGTTCGAATCCCAGCCATGGCTCGTCCCAAGATGGGAAAAAAAGGGGCAGCAGAGGGACATCCGGAGTCATGAACCGGGTGTGGCCCAACCCCCCTAGAGTGTCAGGAGATAAGGGCCGAAACACTTGCTTGAAGGGGGCTTCTCTTCTGAGGACTCTCTGCTGCCACGCTCTCCACAAGTTTCTTTCTACTGATGCATGGGTAAACCATTGACTTCCGGGAATAGGCCGGAGGACGTCCGGGAAAGACCGGAGGACACTGGGAAAGACCAGAACCAAGGGCTTTGTGGGCTGGCTCCCCACTTTGCCTTAAACATGTGGCTACTAAAAATAAAAGGAAAAGATGCTCCCAGGATTCACCGAAAGGGGGAGAGAATGATGAATCCATCGGTGCTCAACCAATCATGACTGCAAATCCCAAACGGACTATGAACATGGACCAAATGGAATATCCATGTGTCTGTGGAAAGCGTTTCGCTACCACCCGTGGCATGAAGATCCACAGAACAAAGATGGGATGTGTGAAGACTCATCTGAATGAGCAGCAGCGCACTGCATCAGCAGATAAGACGTCGGAAGACCAAGGCCAGGATTTAAACCACAGTGCCAAGGACATCCACGCTGTTGGTTCGGATGAGGAATTTGCACAGGCCCTCGATGCCAGGCGCCTGAAACTCAACCTGCCACGAGCAAACGAAACTGAAGATTGGGAGAAACTGGATGCAAAAATCGTCCAAAGACTCGATGCACTGATAGGGAAAAGCACCCTGGAACACAAACTAGCCACATATGGGGACATTGTGTATGCCACATGTAGAGACGCCTATGGAGCAAAACTACCCAAAGAGAAAACACCTCCAAAGAAATCCAGACGCCAAGAAAAGATGGACAAGATCAGGGTCCAAAAGAAAAACCTCAAGATGCAAATGAAGACCGCACTGCCAGCTGAAAAACAAGGCTTGGAAAAACTGTGGAAAGACCTGAAAGAAAAACACAGTGCCCTCAGCAAAGCGGAATCTGCGAGGATGAGGAAGAGCAAAAAGAAGAAGACACAAGAGCGCTTCTTCAGAGACCCCTTCCAGTTTGCCAGAACACTGTTTGAGCAGCCAAAATCTGGGACCCTAAGTGTGGACAAAGGAGTTCTTGAGCAGCATCTGAGGAAAACATACTCTGACCCACAGAGCAAA
The DNA here is from genome assembly GCA_033310375.1 of Conus canariensis. Lineage (NCBI taxonomy): Eukaryota > Metazoa > Mollusca > Gastropoda > Neogastropoda > Conidae > Conus > Conus canariensis. The sequence goes on from CM065718.1 coordinate 19,274,668, forward strand.
GCACCACTCGACATTCAAGGTCTGGTGTGGCCAACCAACCCTGAGGAACAGTTCAATGGCAAGCCTCCAACGTTGGCGGAAATCAAGAAGGTGGTCGACAAAGCCAGAGCCAAATCATCACCAGGGCCAAACGGAATACCTTACCAGCTTTACAAGAAATGTCCCAAGGTGCTGGAGTGGCTCCACAGGCTGCTGCGATCGGCTTGGAGAAACCAGAAGATCAGCGGCCAGTGGATGACGGCAGATGGTGTGTACATCCCCAAAGAGCAAAACTCAAGTGACATTAGCCAGTTCAGGCCAATATCACTACTGAACGTCGAAGGGAAAATCTTCTTCTCTGTCATGGCAGCAAGGCTGACCAAGTACCTGATGGAAAACAAGTACTTGGATGTGTCAGTCCAGAAAGGTGGCATCCCAGGCGTGGCGGGCTGTGTAGAACACGCCACAATGATCTGGGACGCAATCCAAAAAGCAAAAACAGAAAAGAGAGACCTGGACGTAGTGTGGCTTGATCTGGCAAACGCATATGGATCTGTGCCCCATGAGATGATACAGTTGGCTCTTGAGATGTACCATGTGCCAAAGAACATCTGCGACATGCTCAAGAAGTACTTCAATGGCTTCTCAATGCGGTTCTCTACCAAGGAGTACACAACAGACTGGATCAACTTGGAAGTGGGTATTGCAATGGGCTGTGCAATTTCCCCAATACTGTTCGTGCTGGCAATGGAACTCATCTTGAAAGCAGCGACAAACAACGCGAGACAAACAGACCTTGGCGATGGATACAAGATGCCTCCTCTCAAGGCCTTCATGGATGACACTACAGTGATTTCATCCAGAGAAGACGAGACACGTCATGTGCTGGAGAGGCTGGACGACATAGTTGCCTCATCCAGAATGAAGTTCAAGCCAAAGAAATCACGGAGTCTCTCACTGAGGAAAGGAAAAGTGGCCGGATCTGTGGTCTTCAGTGTTGCCAACCAGGCCATTCCAACAGTCACAGAAGAACCAGTCAAGAGCCTTGGAAGATGGTATGATGATACGTTGAAAGACACACAAAGAGCAAAAGAAACCAAGCAGATGGCGGAGGAAGGCTTGGAGACCATTGACCAGTGTGGGCTCCCTGGCAAATACAAGGTCTGGTGTCTGCAGTTCATGCTGATACCAAAGCTGCTATGGCCTCTGATGATATACGACATCTGCACCAGCATAGTGGAGGCAATGGAAGCCAAAATCAACAAGTTCACAAGGAAATGGCTTGGTGTCCCACCCTGTCTGACTGACATAGCGCTGTACTGTCGCCAAGCAAAGCTGAAACTACCCCTGAAATCCATCCTGGAGGAATACAAAGCAGGGAAGATCAGACTTCAAAGCATGCTGGAGGACTCAGGAGACAAGGTGGTAGAAGCAATTAAGCCCCAGCTGAAGACAGGCAGAAAATGGAAAGTTCAAGAGGCGATGGATTCTGCAAAAGAAAGTCTCAAGATCAGAGAAATAACAGGACACACACAGACCAACAGACAGGGACTGGGGGTGACCAAAACTGAATGGTGGTCAAAGGCCAAAGGAAAAGCCAAAAGAGACATGATGATTCAGGAGATGAGAAAAGAAGAAGACCAAAAAAGACTCCAAAAAGCAGTCCAGCAGAGCCAGCAAGGGCAATGGACAACGTGGGAGAATGCACTCCAAAGAAGTCTCACTTGGAATGACATTTGGCACATGGCCCCTCTCAGGATCAGCTTCATTCTCAGATCTGCATATGACCTTCTGCCCTCAAATGCAAACCTGGTGAAGTGGGGAAAACAGACGATCCTGCATGCCCCCTCTGCCATGAAAAACAAACAGTGGAGCATGTCCTAAGCTCATGTAAAGTAGCCCTGGCTCAAGGAAGGTACACATGGAGGCACAACCAAGTGCTCAAAGAAATTGTACAAGTAGTCTGGGCTAGTACCAACACCACAAAAGGGAAAATCAGGACTCCAAAAGCACCCGCAACATTCTTCACGGCAGGAGGCAGCAAATCATGGCCAAGAACACCAGTGCCACTCGAAACATGCAGGCAGAGTCTGCTGGACGGGGCAGATGACTGGGAGTGCACTGCAGACCTCCCAGAATGGAAGAGTCACCCAGAGATCATCAGCAAGAGTGGCATGAGACCAGACATAGTAGTCCACTCTAAGTCAACCAAGCAGCTGATCATGATCGAGCTCACGGTGCCATATGAGAACAGAATGGAGGCAGCTCAAATCTACAAGACTGAAAAGTATGCTGATCTGGCAAACAGCCTGAGGAGAGAAGGCTATCAGGTCAAAGTCCTCACTGCAGAAATTGGAGCTAGGGGGTTTGTAGGAACGTCTGCATACAGCCTCATGAAACAGCTCTCAGTTGCAGGGAAGGAAAAAACCAGAGCCCTGAAAGCAATGGCAGAAGCGGCAGAGAGGTGTTCAAGCTGGATCTGGTCAAGGAGGAACAAAAGTGAACTTCATAAGGCTTAATTTCCCTACAAATATCAGGTGTCCCTGTGGCTCAGTGGTTAAAGCGCGAGTCATTAAGTGGAAAATGAGCATGTCCAGAGGGTCATGGGTTCGAATCCCAGCCATGGCTCGTCCCAAGATGGGAAAAAAAGGGGCAGCAGAGGGACATCCGGAGTCATGAACCGGGTGTGGCCCAACCCCCCTAGAGTGTCAGGAGATAAGGGCCGAAACACTTGCTTGAAGGGGGCTTCTCTTCTGAGGACTCTCTGCTGCCACGCTCTCCACGAGTTTCTTTCTACTTTGAAGAAAGATGACAATTTAAATATTCTAGTAAATGAAGTTCGAGAACATCTCGAAAAGATTTATCCAAATCATTTAAAAATATTTACAGATAGTTCAATAATGGAAACGTCTGACAGTGGTGCTGGATTCACTATACCATCCTTAAATGTGCAAAAGTCTTTCTATCTAGGCAGAGAATTTTCAATTTATACATCAGAGCTATATGCAATTATGAAAGCTCTGAATTATATCTTATATGACACGCCAGTATCATTTTATAGTGTGCTATTTTGTGTTGATTCAAAATCAGTTTTACAATCATTAAAGCACTGGAACTCTAAAATTAGAACTGATATTCTTTTTGAAATTAAGCATCTATTACATTGTTTACTTTCCCGAGGTATAGCAGTTGATTTTTGCTGGGTTCCTTCACATTGTGGCTTAAAAGGAAATGAATTAGCAGACAAAGTGGCAAAACAGGGAGCTTGTACAATTTTTGAAACACCCTTCAACAAAGTCTTAATTTTTTTCTCCGCATGAATTGATCCAGCGATTGGAAAAGAATATGCGGAAGAAACATCTTAATGAGAATTTATTCGTTCTGCCATCATGTCCAAGGTATCTAGCCAGATTAATTCATAAATTACGGTTAAATACATGGAATACAAAATATTCACGAGGTATAGCGTGTATATGTCAGGAGAATATCTCAATTCGTCATCGTTTATTTGAATGCCCTATACTAACCCCAGCTTATAAGGAGAAGAATATTTTTATAAATAATTCTGACCATGTTGATAGTGTGGTAAATAACCCTTGCTTTTTTATATTGCTTTGGTTATTGCTCAGTCCCCAGTTGCAAAACTATTGTGAAAAAAAGCCATTTGAGTTATGTGTGTTAATAGTGTTCCTTTTTTTTGGGGTGGGGTGGTGGGGGGGGGGGGAGTGCTGGTAGTACAATGGAATGTACATTGCAGTTTAAAGGTCTAAGATCATCTTGCGATGAAAAGACGTTAAATAAAACAACTGAACTGAACACACACAACACACACACACACACACACACACACACACACACACACACACACACACACACACACACACCACTCTATTTTCATTCCCGTTTTCTTTCTCTCACAACCATCTCCCTTTCTTCTTTTTTTTTTTTTAAATGTTTCCCCCCTTTTCTTAAACCTATAATAATGGAAGAATTGTTAGCCTGCATTCGCGTTTTACCACCACTACTCTTTTGTTTTAACATAATTATTATGGTTTGGTCAATCAGTGGGAGGTTGCATCTTTTAGAAATCCAAGTAAAAGCTGTTCAGCACAATTATTAGCTGTCCTCAGCCCTAATGTGACGTGACGTGACGTGACGTGACGTGACTGACAATGGTTGGTTTATTGCACAACAGAGCTCACCATTTGGCTATTGACACTTTTTGATCTTCCTTGTATATCTTTAAATGGATACTCGAGCATAGGTTGTAAAGGTGTCCTTCTACATTCGTTACTCTTTACATACTGATCTTAATGGAACTCGCAGACGGATAACACACTGTTCAAAATCCGTCCAAACCTAAAAGAGTTTTTAACGATGCTCTCGAGGCGGCCGTAAAGAAGAACGTCTTGTGCCGTGTGCATACTGTCCACTCCTTTTACACCCATTCTTATCTTTGAAAAGGTGAAGAAGCTCCGTGGTGCATTCCATGTCATGTACCGCTCACAGTGAAACATAATAATAATAATTATTCTTTTTAGAGTGTTGCCACTTTCATGATGTGAGACATAACCATTTTACAGCAGACTCAATGAAAACCTTCTTCAGAAATGTCTTACCAAATGTGATGTATGAATTTCTGAAAGAGATCAACATTTTTCATCTGATCTAAGATTTTTTCGAAAGAAAAAGTTTTTTTTACAAAAATATCCGGTGTGGTTTTAGGTCTGTTTTAAAGGGTTGTGTGAATGATTCTTTAATTTTTTCTCAATGACTTGTGAGTAGTCTTCATCGCGGTGGCAGCCCTGTGTGGTCAGCTGGGCTATAAGCAACATTACCATTACCTAGTTTTCCCATTTTTCCTCTACTAACCTTATCTGGCTGCTTTTTGTGTGAACCTTTCATACTGAGATGATGAGTCTGAATCAGCGGCCGAAAGGCCTCAGGGGCAAGCGGTATGAATCATTTTCCTGTTTCAGTTTTACACGGACTGTTTTTTTTTTTTTTTTTTTTTTTTTTTTTTTTTTTTTTTGGGGGGGGGGTCTTTTTTGCCCTCATAAGCTGCTTGTGAAGAGTTTTGTAGTGATAATCTGACATCCTCTTTTCCATTCCCGTCTTCTTTTTCTCACAACCTCCTGCCCTTTTCTTCCTTTCTTCCTTTTTTTTTTAAATTGAAAAAATAACTTTTGAATTATGCCAAGTTCTTGTTTTAATGACAGAGAAATGGTTGGTTTGCACGTGGTTATCTCTCAGTTCATTGTTGGCTTGCACGTGGTTATCTCTCAGTTCATTGTTGGTTTGCACGTTTTATCTCTCAGTTCATTGTTGGCTTGCACGTGGTTATCTCTCAGTTCATATTCCTTTCACATATTTCATCTTATATACATACACGCATACACACATACATGCATACATACATATATTCATACATACATACATACATTCATACATACACGTGCATAAATGTGTATCTATGTGTGTGTGTGTGTGTGTGTGGTGTGTGTGTGTGTGGTGTGTGTGTGCGTGTGTGTGTGTGTGTTGTGTGTGTGTGTGTGTGTGGTGGTGTGTGTGTGTGGTGTGTGTGTGTGTGAACTGCATTTATCATGGTTGTGGTTAAGGTGGATTTTGAAGGATTTTGAAACTTGCATTTATGATGATCAATGTATATAGACACGGACGCATAATCTTGCCTATGGTTTATCTATTTTGGGACCACATTTGCTAACAAAACTTTCTTTCTCACTCTCGCAGCAATTTTCACCGTTAGCCTATAAACGACTTCTTACTTGACATAGAGCATAATCTTGTTTCGGCTCAGTGTGTGTGTGTGTGTGTGTGTGTGTGTGTGTGTGTGTGTGTGTGTGTGTGTGTGTGTGATTCATTTATTTATTTGTATTCGTTTTCAGCGCGCAGTGTGAACCATTCGAGCAAAGAAATATAGAAAGATAGTTTATTGCCGGAATTTGCCCCTGATTCTTCTGGCGAAGTATAATGGGACATCATCCGTCCTCTGTGCGGGACAAAAGAATAGGTAGGCCTTGGAGGATCGAGGAAGGACGGTAAAGAAAAAACTAGAAAGGGGTTGACGTTGGAGTGGGGGGGGGGTGTTGGGGGAGGTGAGAGGAGAAGAGGACGGAAGGTTGGGAAGGGGGTGGGGGGTGAGGGGGCTAACATACAACATGTTTTTAGTCACCCGTTTGGCGACAGCTAACTAAGCCAGCCAGCCTTCATCGAATGTGACTTGCCAACGCGGCCACAGGCTGACGACAACGAGTCGAGCTGTTCAGCGCAGTAGTATTCTGATCCATTATTCTACCTGCGCTCTTGTGCTTTTGCACACGGCTCGCTACGGGCTGTCATGAATAAACATTAGCTTTACTCGAGGACGTAAATAGTGGGTGCGGAGCTGTAGGGAATCTTGCATGAGCTTGCCATTCAGTTTGTGTGTTCTGCTACTGTGCGTACTTTTTCCTGCTTACACAGTGTACCTCCGCGCGTCCGATCGACCTACCGCAGGAGCATTTCTGATTCTACTTCTTCTTTCTTCTCTGGAACTGAACCGAGAGGCCAACGCTTAGCATCATGCCTGGAGCCAACGACCAGCTTAACAAATACAATAAGGTTAGTAGTGACGGGGTTTCCTGTCTCGCTCGCAACGTCCGCTTGAACATCTTGCAGCACACTACAAGCACACCCACGGATCTCTCTCTCTCTGTTCGTTCGTTCGTGTCTGCAGAGCGTAGGAGGGTGATGAAATGGCGCGCGCGATCACGAGTTAGCGTGTCATGTTTTGCGCCTTTGCTTGACAATCCTAGCCAGTTGGGAGACGATTTTGTTTCAAATTTAAAGTATATGAGATCTTGAGCCGCTTTATGCTGTAATTGATCGAATCGATAAGCTGTTACAATTACGACATCCAGTTCACACTGAATTAGCCTCAAGCTTCAAAAGATCCTGTGGAAGCAGCATTGATCGTATACATGTAGCCTATGTGTTCAGGTCTTGAAATATCCATGTCGTATTTGATTATATTTACAGACCCCACCGCCCAGGTCACAGTTATACCCCTTTAAATTGAGATGCTTGTATTTTTTTCACGGTACGATTTTCCGTGGCAGAAAATAACTCGAGCATGGATGGATGTTAGGCTTGGGCGACCTGGCTCAATGCCAGGTCGGTCGGGATTTTGCTTCTCTGTTGGCCTTGTTCAGTTGTTGTCAGCGGCGGGGAGAGGAGAGAAGGGGAGGGAGGCATGGAGAGAGAACGAGCTCGATTGCGATTGGCTGAGATCGGGTGTGTGTCTGGGCTCACACCTTCGCAGCCGACATTCTTTGCCCTTCACAGGGGGGAAGGTCGTTCGTTGTAGGCTGCGAACGTCGGCTGTGTTGTCGACGTTGTTGATGGTGGCGTGTATGTTTATGGAGTGAGAACATCGGTTGATGGTTGGTCATGAAAAACAAAGAGGTGGAGAAAGATCACAGAATGCATCAGCTTGTCAGTGTTCATGTTACCTTGACTTTGCATCTCGACATTTCTCGCATTACAATAATCTCTCTCTCTCTCTCTCTCTCTCTCTCTCTCTCTCTCTCTCTCCTCTCCCCTCCCTCCCTCCCCCCTCTCTCTCTCTCTCTCTCTCTCTCTCTCTCTCTCTCTCTGTCCTTTTTTCTTCTTCTTCAGTTCTTAGTTAAATGGGGGGAAAAGATGTTCTGAGTTTCTTGTTCGTTTTGGGTTATTTGTTAAATATCATTCCCCTCATTTCTTTTTAAATCATGATTATTGTATTTATCATGATCATATCAATTACTACTACTACTACTACAACCACCACTACCACTCCTCTCCTCCTCCTCCTCTCTTCTTTTTCTTCTTCTGAGGTCAGTTATTAGTTTTGTTCTGTAAGGTTTTCCACCAATCATACATGTATGTATATGCTTAGGGAGTTAAAAGCTGGTTAATATCTTGTTGTTTCAAATGTACAGGACCCCCCCCCCCCCCCCCCCCTCCACACACACACACATATATATATATATATATATATATATATATATATATTCAATTATTCTTAACAGACACTTCTTAAGGTCATTCAACGGGTCAGTATCTACTAATATGTAAAAGAAAAAATGCATTTGTGACACGTTCAATCATGATGACTAATTCTGCTCCACAGTATTTCTTTTTTTTTTTCTTTTCTTTTTTCTTCTATATACTCGAGCAACACTTGAGGGGAGAGCAGAGGGTGGTGGGGAGTCAGGAAATTCGGACTCGGTGATCAGGTCTCTCAAGCAATTTACTACTTTCAGAGTCAAAAGATGCCGATGTTATGGCACACAAACAAATAATGCATATCTCACTTTTACTTATTACATGTCATTTCTCGAACTCTGGTTCCTAAAGTGTTTTCTATGGGCATGTTGCAATGTGTGTGTGTGTGTTGTGCGCGCGCGCGCGCGCGCGCGCGCCAGAGAGAGAGAGAGAGAGAGAGATTGTTACATTGTTGTCGTTTTTGTTTACAATACATTTCTGTGAAGTGTTACATTGTTGTCGTTTTTATACACAATACATTTATGTGAAGGAATCCAGATCCCTAAACCTCTAAATTTGCAGGAGGGGCAGTCACGTGGACGATGGCGTGCTAGTCGATTTTGTTCATTACAGGTTCGGTCTGGTGTTTGTGTACAGCTGTCAATACAGGCCTTTGCTGTCGATACAGTGTGTAAGAGGCAGGTGATTCATGAGCAAAGCACAGATCAGAAGCGATCAGTACGCCAGACAGTTTGTGCCTGTTTTATTGAATTAATGTCCTTGAATTTTTTTTTAAGGAAGTAAATGAAAGAAAAGAAAACAAGATAAAAAAAGAAGGGGGGGGGGGGGGGGGGGGAAGAAAACCAGAAAAAGGGAGAATGTCTGACGTCAGCCAACAAGCGACGATTTCAGCCAATCAGTTCAACAGCTCCTTCTTGCTTATAATATCTCTCTGTCTACTGTGTATGTTGTAGGCCTCACCTCCCAAAATACCGTGTTGCACTTGATAGGCTTCTTCCATATTCTGGGACCAGGGAAACCGGCCAACTGGCACCTTTCCAAACGGCGTCATTTCTCCT
>CM065718.1:19298750-19316250 GCA_033310375.1 Conus canariensis
ATTTCTCGGTGGATTGTTTTGACAGCTGGCTGCCCCCCCCCCCCCCCCCCCCCCCGCTTCTCTCTCTCTCTCTCTCTCTCTCCTCTCTCTCCTCTCTGCATGTGTCTCTCTCTCTGTCTCTCTCTCTCTGTCTCTGTCTCTCTCTCTCTCTCTCTCTCTCTCTCTCTCTTCTCCTCTGTGTGTCTCTCTTCTCTCTCTCTCCCTCCCTCTCTCTCTCCCTCTCTCTCTCCCTCTGTCTCTGTCCCTGTCTTTCTGTCAGTCTCTGTCTCTCTCTCTCTCTCTCTCTCTCTCTCTCTCTCTCTTGTGTGTGTGTGTGTGTGTGTGTGTGTGTGTGTGTGTGTGTGTGTGTGCAGTGCAGCTGTTTATCACGTTTTTCCTTTCTCTCCTCTCCTGCCTTCAGTTTTCAGCTGTCCGCCTCAGACATTATTCATCCATGCCCGTCTGTCTCTCTCCACGCTGCAGTCGCTCATTTCCTCCCCCATCCCCCACCCCACCTTCACACCTCCCGTTTCCCCCTCCTTCATAATCTCCCCTGAACGTAGCAGCAGCAGCAGCATTCATTCATTCGTTCGTTCGTTCGTTCATCCCCCAAGTCTTTCACCCCTCCTATCTTCTGTGTTGTGCAGCTCTTCGACCACATCGCGGACTGCATTGGCAAGTTCGTCCGCGACCACAACCTATCCAGCCACACCCTGCCCCTGGGCTTCACCTTCTCCTTCCCCTGCCGCCAGGAAGGCCTGGCCAAGGCCCGCCTGTCCAAGTGGACCAAGGGCTTCCGCTGTGAAGGCGTTGTGGGCGAGGACATCTGCAACCTGCTGCACGAGGCGCTCAAGAGAAGGACGGTGAGCTAGCCGCAGTCTTTCCTTTGTCTGTCTTTCTTTCTTTCGCGTTCCTGGCCTTGACAGATCCTCAGTCCGCTTAGTTAGGTTAAGGCGAAATCGACAGTCCGCCGCAGAGACCGCATCAGTCCCCCAACACAGCTTCTTCCGGACCTCGACCGGACTGGGTCACGTCTGGCGTGCGTCTCAAGGCTTCAATGGAGGAGCAGGACTGTTGTAAAATCGGGGTGGGAGTTGGGGAGCCTCTGCCACAAGGGCACTGGTCAGTAGGAGAGAGCTTGAGACGTGAGAGATGAGAGAGGAGCTGGCAGTGTCTTGTTCGCAGCCTGAAGATGGTAACTTCAGCTGCTCTGTCGAGTTGGCAGCCTTTTACAACCTCATCTTCATGTATCGGGGCTGTTATACAGCAGGAGCTGGGTACAATGACGATGGTCTTGGCGGGGCTGGGTCCGTTCTGGCGGGTTGCCTGTTGGCGACCGGATGGTACGATTGATGAGCTCGTTCTGGGGGCTCTGCCGGTGCTTAGATTTCAAGACTGGGCGAACCTTGGTGTGGAAATATGTTGGGAAGTCATGGAGAGGGAACAGCGCCAGTGAGAGAGCTTTGAAGATTGAGAAACAAACAAACCAACCAACAACAGAAAACAAACCACAACAAAGAAACAAACCAGAAAAAAGTTCCATGCCTTTGTCATCTTCAGTGTCTGGATTTAGGAGACACCGTGGGTTGGAGATCCTATCTTTTCTGTTCAAAAGAATTTGTGGAAAACTAGGATGTTAGCTTTAAAATCTGTCTGGGATTGGTCCACCCAGGACAGAAAGATTACGCTTGAAAGCTCCAAATTCTTTTTTCCAAACAAGCATGCAAGAACTGGAAAAATCCTACATCAATCCAATGGTCATGAAAATAGTCCTACGTCAATTCACAATAGCAAAATGTTTCCAAAACTAACCTAGCATTGGAATTGACCACATGCATGCAAGACTACGAAATAAAAGAGATTGTGGCAAGTGTGTGTGCTTGTGTGTGTGTGTGTGTGTGCATGTGCGCGCGCGCATGCGTGTACGTGTGCGTGTGTGTGTGTGCTCGCGCACGCGTGCATTTGCATAAGTGTGTACGCGCGCACGTATGTGTGTGCGTATTATTTTATTTTCTCTTTCTTCGTTTTTTTTGTTTTTTGGTTTTTTGACCTCATGTTCACCCCTGACCTCTCTGTCTCGCCTTCCGCCACAGAACTGCAACGTGGAAATCGTGGCTATAGTCAACGACGCAGTGGGCACCCTCATGTCCGCTGCCCACATGGACCGCAACTGCAAGATCGGCCTGATCCTGGGCACAGGCTGCAACGCCTGCTACATGGAGAACCTGGGCAACGTGGGCACCTGGGAGGAGGAGGAGGTCACCCACCACCCAGACCAGGTAAAGAGGACAGGGGGGAAGGAGAGAGAGACAGATCGACAGCGATACAGAGAGCCAGATCGGGGGGGGGGGGGGGGGGGGGGGGGGGGATTTGGGGGGGGGGGGGGGGTGTAGATCGGGAAATAGGCGAGATTGGAAGTAGGAGCGAGTGGAGGTGGGGGTGGTGTAGATGGGAAGTAGGTGGGGGTGAGGGTGGACGGGAAGGGTGTCTAGTAGAGTAGAGCTATTTTGGATTTCTTCCTCCTCTTCTTTTTTTTTCTTTTTCTGCTTCTAGTTGTTGTTGTTGTTGTTGTTGTTGTTGTTGTTGTTGTTGTTGTTCTTCATCTTCTTCTACTTCTTCTTCTTCTTCTTCTTCTTCTTCTCCTTCATCCTCTTCTTCTTCTTCTTTTTCTTCTTCTTCTTCATGCATTTTCTGTCTGGATTTTTTTTCTCTGTTTGGTTGTCATTATATTTGTTTCTGCTTGTTTGTTTGTCTGTCTGTCTGTCTGTCTCTCTCTCTCTCTCTCTCTCTCTCTCTCTCCATCTCTCTCTGTCTTTCTCTCTCTCCATCTCTTTCTCCCTCCCTCCTCCCTATCTGTCTCTTTCTCTCTCACTCTCTCTCTCTCTCTTTCTCTCTCTCTGCCCCCCCCCCCCCCTCTCTGACTCTGACTCTCTGTCTGTCTCCCTCTCATTCTCTTTCTCTCTCTCTGTTTGTGCGTGTCTCTCTCTCTCTCTCTCTCTGTCTCTCTGTCTCTGTCTCTCTCTCTCTCTCTCTCTCTCTCTCTCTCTCTTCTCTCTCTCTCTCTCTCTCTCTCTCTCCTTTCTTTCTTTCGTTCTCTGCCTCCATCAGTATAGTCATACACACCTGTTGCTGTGTTCAGGTGATCATCAACACAGAATGGGGTGCATTTGGAGACAACGGGTGTCTGGACTTCCTGAGGACGGAGTATGACAGAGAGCTGGACACCTTCTCCATCAACCCGGGCAAACAGATGTGAGTACAACAGGGATCAACAGACTGCGTGCCTGGGTATGATGAGCAAGAGTGTGACTTCAGATGGATTGATGGATATAGATGGGTTTATTATGTGGAAGTTGATGTCCTTTTGTGCGTGTGTGTGTGTGTGTGTGTGTGTGTGTGTGTGTGTGTGTGTGTGTGCTTTTTGTGATTTCAAGCATTCGCGTGGGTGTATGTTTGCACATTTTCTTATGCTCCTGTTCCTGCACACATAAACTCTTAGAAGTATGTGTACATGAACAATTAGTGCGTATGTACACACATACACGCATGCGCGCATGCACGCGCGCACACACACACACACACACACACACACTGGTCAGAGGTACATGGCTAGATGTGTATGTTCATCTGTGCCACTGCGTGCGGTACATGGGTGCATACGTTATGTACGAGCCTGTAGATAACTAAGCCAAACGATATTTATTTACCACGTTACAGGACAGAAAATACCACCCAGCCGAATTCTTAACACTGTTTATTTTTCCTGATTCCTGATTTTTAAATGTGAAGAGTATTATCCAGGAAGGGAACTAGACATTGAATGATGCGAAAGCACATACATTCTTTTTTTTTTTTTAGTAAATCAACTGTTCTTGCTTAAAATTGCAACTGCTTCCTGGAGATTCTTACTAACCACGTATGAAATGCACCATGTATTCTACTCCTACGTATTCATGTGGTCGTATGTATATGTGTAAAATGCATCATGTATTTTACTCTTACGTGATGTAATCTTTGAATTTCTGAAAGGGATTAAATTTTTCCATCTAAGATTTTACGGAGGAAAAATTGTGAACAAAATTTCCGGTGTGTTTTTAAAAGGGTGTGTGAACGAGGGTGTTTTCTGGGTTTTTTTGGTTTTTTTTTTCTTTTAATGATGACATGTGAGTTGAGTTCAACGCGGTGACAGCCCTGCTATGGCCCTTAAACGGTCGTCTGGGCTATAAGCAACATTACCTACCATACCTTACCTTACCTTATCCAGGGAATGAACTGGACATTGATCGATGGCATGGTGTATACATTCGTTTTATATGAAATCTGTTAATCGAGCATAAAATTACAAGTAATCCACTGAAAATATCTCCCACCACTTATGAAATGCGCCATGTATTTCAGTCCTACGTATTCATGTGGACGTGTACGTATTGTGTGTTGTGTGTTCTTCAGCCTGGAGAAGATGATCAGCGGGATGTACATGGGGGAGATCGTCCGCCTGGTGCTGGAGAGGCTCAGCATGGAGGGCCTGCTCTTCCGCTCTGTGGACACGGAGTGCGAGCTTTTCGAGCGGGGCCGCTTCTACACCAAATACGTCTCTGAAATCGAGAGGTCAGTGAATTTGTCTGTCGTGTGTGTGTGTGTGTGTGTGTGTGTGTGTGTGTGTGTGTGCTTGTGTGTGTGTGTGTGTGTGTGTGTGTGTGTGTCCATTTTTCGTTTATCTGGATGTGTTTTTATATGTATCTGTCTTGTGTGTTTCTGATGTAGACGTAGGAGATAGTAGAGGGATCAACCAACAGGGAGAGGATAGGAAGGAGGAGAGGAGATAGAAGAGGGATGAACAGGAAGAGAATGGGAAGGATGAGAAGTCGTGATAAACAGACTTGAGAGGGAGAGGAGAAGGGGTGAGAGAAATTGTTGGCATGTGTGTTTTGGGGTTCCTTTGTTTTACTCACTTTGTTTTTTGTTGTTGTTTTTTTTTTTTCTTTGAGTAATCCCCCCCCCCTCTTCTTCACCTTCCCAGGTGGATTTTATTAGGAAGGGCATGATAATAATATGATCGAACGAAGGAAGGACAGAAATTGGTTGAAGTGGAAAAGGAAGACAGAAATTGAGAGAAAAAAAGAACGAAAGCAAACCTCCTGAGATTCAGTATAGGAAAAGAGATTTTTTTTCACTTCACTTTCCTGTAGAAAAATAGAATAAAACCATGATATTTGGAAATGAAAGAGAAATTGAGTTGAAAAAGTTGTTTTTCGTGTTTACAGCGACACAGATGAATTTTTCCGCAACACCAAGCAAGTGCTGGATGAACTTGGAGTGGAGAACTACACCACAGAGGACTGCAAGGTCGTCAAGTACGTGTGCACTCTCATCTCGGCACGTGCAGCTTTCTTGGCCGCTGCCGGTGAGTACATGCGTACCTGCCGTACAGAATCAGTGATGCCCCTGTCTTTCTGTTTTAGTTTTTTGTTTGTTTGTTTGTTTGTTTGCTTTTAAATTTTTGCTTCTGTATCTAATTGTTGAGTTTGTTTCATTTTAGGTTTTTTTTCTTTTTTCAATTTCTTTTTTTTTTACTTCTTTCTTCTGTTTCTCACTTTCTCTTTTTTTTCTCTTTCTCTCTCTTCCTGTTATTCTTTTCTCTTCTATTTTCCCGTTCTATTTTCCATTTGCTTTTTCTTACGTCTCCATCTCTTTTTCAGTTTGTATGTTTTCATTTTCTTTGTGTTTTTCTTTTTGTCTTTCGTTTCTGTCTATCCTTTCGTTTTTCACTTTTTTTTTCTTTTTTTCCCCCACTTTCCTTTTTTTCTTCTCTTTAGTCAGTCAGTCTGTCGATCTCACCAGTTGTCTTATCTACCAAAGGCATATAACAGGGAAAATAATTTGAATGCGGGACAAACACGTAAATAGGGTATGTGGATGTTAACTCTGCAGTTGAGCAGTTCGATCTGATGTGGGTCTGACTGGTTAATCAGTCCATCGATCCACAGAGACTGGGTTCGTTAATTACGTGACAGACCAGTTTATCCTAAGTTAACAAATCAATAAACTCACAGACTCATTGCTTGATGATTCCTAATTCGACGAATGGATAAACAGATAAGATTCATTGCTTCACGAAATCTGATTTAACGAATTGATAATCTGACAGATTCGTTGCTTGACAATGTCTAAGTCGACAGATTGATAAACTGACAAATTCGTTGCTTGATGTGCTATTACAACTGGCTGATGGATGAACTGGTGGATGAACTGATGGATGAAATGATGGATGTATGGATTTGTTCTGAACAGGCCTGGCCACGCTGATCAACAAGATGAACAAGCCAGAGATCACCATCGCCGTGGACGGCTCCCTGTACCGCTTCCACCCCCGCTTCCACAACCTCATGTGTCTGAAGATCCAGGAGCTGGTCAAGCCAGGGCTCAAGGTCAGTTCTCCTGTCACTGTCTGGTCAGGTCCATAGGCTTTCTAGCCCAGCCAACCTCTGTGGTCGTGGTCGTATTAGGCCTAAAAGTATACCCAAGAAAATGTGTACAAAGTGTGAAATGGAATATAAAGTAAATCCGCCAGACAACAGGGACAAACAAATTACAAGACAAGACGACGCGTTTCGACCTCTTAGGTCTTCTTCAGACATGATAAACAAGATTCAGGACAATGAAAATGAAGAACAAGCAATCACTTATCTTCTCAAATTCGGCAAATTAAAATGCCAAGACGAATTCCTGTTCAATCTTTGTTGAGGGTGAATGAGATGGGTTTCTTTAACATTTACAATTGAAGTCCCGTCTTTCTTGAGAAATAGGGAAGAGCAAGTTTTTCAACATTTTTACATTCTTGGGATGGAAGGAAAGATTAAGGAAAGAGAAGGAAATGAGGAAAATGGCCAGCATTAGCTGAACACTTTTTATGTTTATCACCTTTCATGTGACTGTTTCACCATCGGTGTCTTCTTTTGTATAAAACCAACAATGCAGTGTATGTAAATGCTGTGTTCTTTTTTTCTTTTGAATACAGTGAACATCATGTAATGTTTAAGATCATGATAGGGGAAAATAAAGGCTTTGCATTTCATGGAAACAGAAAGTACTAAGCAATAGAATATGATGTATTCGTCCACATTTTATTTCAAATTCATAATGTACATACTTCTAATACTACAATACAACACATCTGAGAGAAACATATAGTGGATAGTTTGTATGAAGGAAGTAATCACTAAGTATTTAAAAAGAAAAAAAATCGAAAACTAATAAAAAATAACACAGAAATTAATTCTCCAAAGCTATGTCCACTAACCTAACCCATCCCCAACACATTTTGTAATCTTGCAAAATATTCTATCAATTGTGTGTGTTCTAGGTGAATCAGTATCGCAAGCGTCATTTGTTTGCATTTTCGTGCCTTTACTGGTTTCATTGTGAAAATAACTTATGTTGCTTTCTTCAGTTATGATTTATTTTCTTCGTTTCCAGGCCCCACTTTTAAGATTCCCCTTTCAATGTCTGTCCACAGTTCAAGTTGAGTCTTTCCCATGACGGAAGCGGCAAAGGGGCAGCACTCACAGCAGCCGTCTCACTGCGCCTGCGCAACATGAAGCTGACGTCAGAGAACCTGTCCGCCGTGACGGAAAACGCTTTGCGGATAAACATTAAACAGGAGGCTTGAACTACCCCCAGGCTTGAACTACTACTCGCTGCTACTACAACCCCCCTGCACAGAGGAGAAGATTATCGTCCTACAGGCTGCTTTCTTGCTCTGCCGGTAAAATATTACATCTCCCCCACCCTCCCGGAATCACAGAACTCCTCCTCCACCAAGATGTATATTTTAAAACTGCCGTCTGATCACGTGACTGGAATGTGAGTGAGATGAAAAAAAAGGGGAAAAAAAGCCCGGGGAAGGATAACTGGCGCCGCGCGCTGTATGTGTGGCCGCGTATCACGTGCACTCTGACCTGGTGATCTCGTGACCTTGGCCCTGTGTGTGTGTTTCAGCCATGACGGAAGGAAGAGTGATAGATGAACAGGGAACTGGTTGGTTGGTGTGTGGATTGGAGGTTCAGGAGACAGATCTCTGCCGTGGGAGTTCCGAAGGATGGTTCTTTTGCTTCCAAGGCTGTTCTTTTTCTTTAGGCCACGTGGTCTTCAAGTGGAGACAGTTCTTGAACTGGGGCTCTCACCTATTGTTCGCGCTCTCAGCTGAAGAACTTACTACGTATGTAGCCTTCGCAAGGACTTGCATTCTCACGACCTTGCGTGCTTACCAAAAACTTATGGGCTTTCCTCCTTTTGGGATCTTGGCGTATTGTTGGAACAGTGATGTTGTTGTTATGTATATAATGATGTGTACATAAGAAGAAAAAAAACCTGTTGGACTGTGTTGTACAGTACTCTTCATTGGGTTTACTCGTTGCTGTGTCAAGATTCTCAGTAGCTTCAACTGCTCTTCTTTGACTTTGAAATGACTGATGCAAAAAAAAAAAAAGGAAATAAAAAGCTCAGCATAACTCCGGCTTCCTTAATCAGGCTTTTTAGCCCCCACCCCCTCCCTTCCCATCCCTTGCCCCTCACGAGAGCATGGGCTATCGGCAGCGGCTCTCTGGAGTGGCTCTGAGCTCTCCTTTCATAACTACAGCAGTAGTCAATGAAACTGAAAAGGCGATGGTCAGTCTTAAGAGCATTGAACCGTCCACAACCTCACGCATGAAGTCATGCTACGAGGGCAGTGGTTGGTTATTGGAGAGACTTACCGAGTTGTACACAAACCTCACTGGAGGTACTGGGAAACCTTAATAATGTGGAGGACATTGTAATGAAATACCAGAATCTCTTCACCCTAGCTGTGACATAGAAATGGCGGTATTCCGACTGGTATTATTTATAATTAACGAGCTATCCCCCTGCTATACCGATGGACTTAACGAATATGGATGTAAATTACTGTTGCTGTGTGCGTTTGTTTGTTTGTTTTCAAGCAAGCTTCTGCTCTGCTTTTTCACTCGTAAGGGTGTAAACGAGGGTCACTCAAGGTAGCCTGTATGTATCCAACCATTCCTCTCGAACCTTGTGATTAGAACAGAGAGACACTGTAGAGCATGCAGGAATGTGAAGTCACCTCAATACGAGTATTGGACCTTGCTTGATACACAAAGTTTATATGAAAACCATTTCATGTTGAAAACAGTAATTAGCATAAAACGCGATATTTAGAAAGAGAGGGGGTTAGTTACCACCAAGGACATAGACAAACAAAGTACAGGACAAATAATAAAATTGTCCTGTATTTTCTTTGTTTGTTTAGATCTGTGTCCTTGGTGGTAACTAACCCCCTCTCTTTCTAAATTTTTCTTCATTTTCCCGCCCTCAGACACTTGTAAGATGGGTACTTGATTCAGGTCAGAGAGAAGGTTTAGGCAGCAGAAGGAGAGGGAACAGGATCTGTCTTACACCATGCTGTGCCTCGGACACCGTGAAACGTTTAACAGTTCCCCTGTCCGCCAGGGTAAATAGTCTATAAGGCTCGAACCTTTTTTAACGTTTTAGCACCATTTTCACCGTTTTGGCTCTGTTTAGACAATAGGTTACAAAGATACAGAATGAGCATTAGGACCTTAGTAGACTATCACCAGTAAAAAAGAAAAAGATTAGTATGGCAGTGATTTTTTGGCTTCTAGAATTGTGCACCTTAGCAAACCAAGTATTGAAAGGCCTGCCGTCCCTGCGATAGTATGAGGGCACCTGCATAGGTGGCATGTTACTTGGTGTAATGAATCGTACTTGTTCTGATGAGACAGCATTCGTGTTGCCATTCTGATCATAGTGCGAACAGCTAGTAAACAGGGAATGGTGTAGCAGCGATACCAGCGAGAGCAGCCAGTGTCGGATTTAAAGAAAATACTGGGTTTTTTTAAACAACAACAACACCGATTTTTATGAGCTGTGGATGCTAACGTTTTTGTAGTGTCTTGAGCCTCGTTTTCGCCAACTTGTTCCCATAATGGCTTCACTTGCAAGACCTTGGCCCGGTGATGTTATTAAAAGCGATGTCGATATAAGTGATGTTATTCTAAGCGATGACGATTCAAGCGGGGTCAGGGGCTGCAATTTAACTAGTTCCAATTTGGATAGCCTGCTCCATCCAACTTCACCTCCCCCCCAACTCTCACTAACCACCTCCCCTCCTCATCCCTCCCCCTTTTCAGTGTAGTAGTGAATTGTATGCCTTTTGGTACAATTAGAGTCAATCATTCCTGCATACTAGACTTGGAGATGGTCCTACAGTCCGTTTGCTGCTTAGCTTGCTCGAATTTGGATAGCCAGACTGTCTTTCTAGGATAGCCATATATATGTATATTCAGGTTGTAAATTTAGCTTGCTTGAGGTATGTCAGCCACACCCCCCCCCCCCCCCCCCTCCCACCTCAACCGCACGCCCCCACTCCCCACTTCCATCCCCGCTTCCCCTCCCCCTTTCGCTCGTGTTTGTCAGTTGTAAAGTTTACACTCAGTTTTGGTTGGTCGTTCTCTGTTGAAGTGGGGGCAAGAGAGAATTGGTTGGGGTAGCGGAACATGTAGGTAGGTAGGTGTCTTTGCCTTACATATGTAATCCGTCTGTGTGGGCTGGAGGGGTACAGAAGGAAAAGGACGCATGCTTGATGTCCATGTGAGTGTCGTGAAGAAAAAGAAAAGAAAAACAAACAAAAGAAAAAAAAATACAGCAAATTTTATTGATGCACACACAAAAATAATGTTTTCTCGACACAAGTTACGAGAAGTGGGAATGAGTTAAATGCAGGCAGTATACCTTTTGGTCGAAACTATCTACCTCCCACTTTATGAAATCCTTTCATCACATGCACTCTGCGCCTCATTTTCACCCTCACCCCTCCCCCCTCCCACCCGTAACCACATCAGACCACCTCCTCCTTCCCCTTGAAAAGCTCCCGACCCATGCTTCCTCCTCCTTTCTTCAGTTCAAGAAAAAAAAAAAGTTGAGAGTTTCACCAGATTCTTGTTCACAATGCCGTTGGCATTCAGTTCCGGTGAGTTCTGCAGACATTTGCAGACCAAGAGTCTGGGTCCTCTTTATTCATTTTAGTGGTGCCATAAGGCTGGAGAAAAGAATGATGATGTTTTGGAGGGGGAAAGGGGGGAGGGTAGGGGGGGAGGAGGGTGTTGCTGTATTTTGATGTTACAGCGTTTTAAACATTTTGGAGAAAGACAGCGAAGGAGTTCGGTTCAGATCGAACCTTTTAGGAGGTGGAGTTAAGTGCCTGGTTTCATCTCTTAATTTAGTAAGATCAAATATGGCCGGTTGAGAAACTAAGTGAAAGTGAATGCAAAGGTGAAAGAAAGGTAAAACTAAGGGAGAATATGCAGGAGATGAACGGTACCATACTCACCCATGTCTTCCCTCTTTCTCTCCCTCATTTAAACTACCCCCTCTCTCCCAACCCCCCCCCCCACCCCCACCCCCCACCACAAACACATGCACATCTGTCCCCAAGAAAAGGAGGAAAAGATGTGCCAAAAAATTAATGGAAGGTCAGCCAATACAGACAAAACGGAATGAATGCATAATGAACAGCAAGATATGGAACGGTTTGATAAAACGTGTCAATGAAGTTGAATAAAATGTATTTGACATTTGGGCGGGGGGGGGGGGGGGGGGGGGGGACAGCTTCCAGTATGATTCTCCACAACCATGTTATTTTGGGACGCCTAGTCTGCCGTCATCTGTACATGCATTTGTTGAGATTATGAACCTTTTTATTTATGGATAAAAAAGGATGAAAAAAACAACTATTTTTTGTTATTTCTTTATTCTTTCATTCACATCGTCTATCCATTAAAAAAAGTTGTTCCTTTGATTTCTGTATTCTTTCATTTATTAACGTATTTCTTGACTAATTTACCAATTGTTATAATTCAGTATTTATTTTATGTTATTCCTGTATTCCTTCAATTTACTGATTTGCTTTTTGACTTGTTTAAAGACTGCAGTATTCATGTCTTAATTTTGTTCCGTTTGTTTAAAGAATTCAGTATTTATTTCTTACTTTGTTCCCTTTGTTTAAAGACTGCAGTATATACTTATTTCTTACTTTGTTCCATTTGTTTTAAGAATGCAGTGTTTATTTCTCACTTTGTTCCCTTTGTTTAAATAATGAGATATTTATTTCTTACTTTGTACCCTTTTCACGGAGATATTTATTTCTTACTTTGTACCCTTTTCATGGAGATATTTATTTCTTACTTTGTACCCTTTTCATCGTAACACCAAAGTCGCTTTCTCTTTTCTCCCTATTTTACCCCTCTACCCTCAACCCTAGCTCTCCTCCTCTCTGAATCTTCACCTGACTGGGTATTTTTAACGTTTGGAGCGTCTGTGGGCCCCTTACGCTAACAGCACAACCATATCCTTACAGCAGTCCCGAGTATGAGTATTTCGCAGTTTATTTTCGGCACCGATTAATCACAAATATCAGAATTGTAAAATTTTAATGCACTGATTATCGAATCCACCACAAAGAAAGTTGGGGGTTTTTTCTTAAAGAAAATGCGGTTTCTGGAATGAAATACAGTAATGCATCCTCCCCCTTCTGATGAATGAAGTACATAACCAAAGTATTGTCTGCTTCAAGCGCGTTCAGTGAGAATTGGGTCAGTGCCTCTGTCCGCACTATCCCTGGTCACTATGAAAGAGAACCCGCGCGCGCACGAGAGGGGGGGTGGGGGAGGGAAGGAGGGCGCATGCCGGTAATATACAGCATCGTCCATTAAGTGGGCATTTTGCTGAAGGCGCGCGCTAGCTGTAACTAGTCTGATTGACAACACGTGCCATGCGCGCGGCTGTGGGAAAGAATGAGAAGTTACATCCGCAAAAGAGTGTGCATTGCTGTTAGTTTAACGGTCAGCTGGTAGCATAAGGCGCCCACAAGCGCATGTTGAATGTAATGTTGATCAATACTGTTTGCTTTTGATATCTTTCCTTGTTTTGTTAAAAACATCTTTTATCTCTTTCTTTGTCAATGTCCGATTTCTCACCAAACTTACAATGCATAACGATGTGAAGGGGGATGCTTGTTTCGCAGACTGCTGCTGTTGGTTATTTCTAATTAATTTGGCGTGCCTGACTGACGATGTGTACATTGATCGGCAGAACAGCTGAAGGCGATGGAAAGTGGAGAGAAAGCACATGCGCGCGTTCAGTGTGTGGTGTGTGTGTGTGTGTGTGTGTGTGTGATGTGTGTGTGTGTGTGTGTGTGTGTGTGTGTGTGTCGAGAGAGAGAGTGTGTGTGTCTGTGCGTGTATGTGTGTGTGCACCATATATTCAAGAGTTTGTGTCTGACTGTTAGTGTGTTTGATGCTGTGAGAGAGAGACAGAGAGAGAGTGAGAGAGAGAGAGAGAATGGAGGAGAGCGCAAGACAGCATATTGATGAAAGTGATCGTTGGAAGCCTGAAAAAAAAATATTGAAAAAAGAAGACTCATTAAAGCTTGGCAAAATATTGAGAAAAAAGGTTGTTGGCCTGTTCTTCGTATACGTGCTATTTATGTTTGTCTGTGGTTATGAAGTGAGTGAGTGTATGTGTGTGTGTGTGTGTGTGTGCTGCGTGCGTGCGTGCGTGCGTTGTGTGTGTGTGTGTGTGTGTGTGTGCTCGTGAAGAGGCGTATGTGTATGTCTATTTAAAACATCTGTGTTTTCTGTCTGTCAATATCTGTACACAATGACTCGCACGGACACTCAAAAAAGCTATCCCAGCCTCTGGCAAAGGAAGTAAACCTAGCAAATGTGATCACCCTTTTGAAACTGACCTAGTAAAGACTCGATTCTATCAGTCCTTTACCGACTACAACAGAATGATGTCCATTAGACTCCCGCTTGTGAAGTCACCCACGTGTTCTGTCAGATGCTAGTTATAAAGCCAACCATTTGTTGGGTCTGGCTTTTGTTGTGGACCAACCAATTGATGTGTCGAGCTTTCGCTGTGGAGACAACCATTTTGAGATGATGTCTGACCTAGGGTGTGTCTTCTCTATTAAAATTATAGTGAGGTTTTAATGTTAGAATTCACCTCCACCTTATTCTTTACCTGTGGTAGAAGGACAAACTTCATACCTTGGGCTTATTCTCTTAACAGTGCCTGCACTGTGGGTGAAAGACAGAATTAGAAATTGGTTCAAACATGAGATGATGCATAAACGACAAATAGAATGAACTTTATGTTTTGGATACGAGATCGAAATATACAAATCATTCGTAACTTGGAATTTAGTCTGTTTTTGCTTGGGCTGGCTTCTTCTCACGTCATATCATCATAAATAGATGAAATGTTTCTGGTAATCTGAGAAGAAGCCAAGGGAACACACGAACGAACGAAGGAAATCTTATTTTACCAACGTAATGAGATCAGCAATATAAATGCATTTTTCCACCCAGCCCTGGGGCAAAAGGAAAGAAAACAAATCACAAATCAGGGCAAATACATATAAAAGGAATAAACAATGATAAGATCTTGCACAGGTCAGTACAATCTAGCTCTTGTCCACACTATTGACAAACGACACACGAGGACCTAGTTGATAAAAAGGTGGAGAGGTGCACAGACCTCTCACTCCAGTTCTTGTATGATGTACACTACCTGTAGGCCTGCAATCAGTCAATGTTGTCATCACTACCTGTACCTGCTGATAGTCAATGTTGTCATCACTACCTGTAGGCCTGCAGATCATCAATGTTGTCATCACTACCTGTAGGCCCGCGATAAGTCAATGTTGTCATCACTACCTGTAGGCCTGCTGATTAGTCAATGTTGTCATCACTACCTGTAGGCCTGCAGATCAGTCAATGTTGTCATCACTACCTGTAGGCCTGCTGATAGTCAATGTTGTCATCACTACCTGTAGGCCTGCTGATAGTCAGTGTGATGTCATCACTACCTGTAGGCCTGCTGATTAGTCAATGTTGTCATCACTACCTGTAGGCCTGCTGATTAGTCAATGTTGTCATCACTACCTGTAGGCCTGCAGTAGTCATGTTGTCATCACTACCTGTAGGCCTGCGATTAGTCAATGTCATCACTACCTGTAGGCCTGCTGATTAGTCATGTTGATGTCATCACTACCTGTAGGCCTGCTGATTAGTCAATGCTGTCATCACTACCTGTAGGCCGCTGATTAGTCAATGTTGTCATCACTACCTGTAGGCCTGCTGATTAGTCAATGTTGTCATCACTACCTGTAGGCCTGCTGATTAGTCAATGTTGATTCATCACTACCTGTAGGCCTGCTGATTAGTCAATGTTGTCATCACTACCTGTAGGCCTGCTGATTAGTCATGTTTGTCATCACTACCTGTAGGCCGCTGATTAGTCAATGTTGTCATCACTACCTGTAGGCCTGCTGATTAGTCAATGTTGATGTCATCACTACCTGTAGGCCTGCTGATTAGTCAATGTTGTCATCACTACCTGTAGGCCTGCTGATTAGTCAATGTTGTCATCACTACCTGTAGGCCTGCTGATTAGTCAATGTTGTCATCACTACCTGTAGGCCTGCTGATTAGTCAATGTTGTCATCACTACCTGTAGGCCTGCTGATTAGTCAATGTTGTCATCACTACCTGTAGGCCTGCTGATTAGTCAATGTTGTCATCACTACCTGTAGGCCTGCTGATTAGTCAATGTGTCATCACTACCTGTAGGCCTGCTGATTAGTCAATGTTGTCATCACTACCTGTAGGCCTGCTGATTAGTCAATGTGTCATCACTACCTGTAGGCCGCTGATTAGTCAGTGATGTCATCACTACCTGTAGGCCTGCTGATTAGTCAATGTGTCATCACTACCTGTAGGCCTGCTGATTAGTCAGTGTTGTCATCACTACCTGTAGGCCTGCTGATTAGTCAATGTATGTCATCACTACCTGTAGGCCTGCTGATTAGTCAATGCTGTCATCACTACCTGTAGGCCTGCTGATTAGTCAATGTTGTCATCACTACCTGTAGGCCTGCTGATTAGTCAATGCTTGTCATCACTACCTGTAGGCCTGCTGATTAGTCAATGTTTGTCATCACTACCTGTAGGCCTGCTGATTAGTCAATGTATGTCATCACTACCTGTAGGCCTGCTGATTAGTCAATGTTGTCATCACTACCTGTAGGCCTGCTGATTAGTCAGTGTTGATGTCATCACTACCTGTAGGCCTGCTGATTAGTCAATGTTGTCATCACTACCTGTAGGCCTGCTGATTAGTCAATGATGTCATCACTACCTGTAGGCCTGCTGATTAGTCAATGTTGTCATCACTACCTGTAGGCCTGCTGATTAGTCAATGTTGATGTCATCACTACCTGTAGGCCTGCTGATTAGTCAATGTGTCATCACTACCTGTAGGCCTGCTGATTAGTCAATGATGTCATCACTACCTGTAGGCCTGCTGATTAGTCATGATGTCATCACTACCTGTAGGCTTGCTGATTAGTCAGTGTTGATGTCATCACTACCTGTAGGCTTGCTGATTAGTCAGCAGTCCATGTGGCCACATAGTGGCAGGGATTCTTGTTGCTGTGTTGGGCCAGCTAGCTGAGGAAGTGATAGGGTCCCAGGGGATTTCTTCTGTGACAATTAATGAAACTTGACACAAAATCTCAGAGTGGAAGAGATGACCATTCCCCTTCTCTGGCATAATGATATACCAGTTTTGAGTCTTACACATTGAAGATGATTGTGTTCAGTCTTATGGCCAATGTTGTGTCAGTGAATTTGTGGTTGGGCCTGAGCTCTACTTTGAGATGGGTAAGCTAGCCATGATGTTTCTAATATCAGTCTGATTGACAACTTCTCAGAGGAACATGGCAGCTGATGGATTTCATTATGGAAGGGGGAGAGGGGCTGGGGGTTGGGGGGGGGGGGGGCTGGTCATCTGAAAGGAGCTAGACACTTCTCAACAAAACAAAGTTCGGATCAAAGATGGCACGCCAGCGGATCTTGGCAGTTTTCAGCCTGTAAAGTAATGCACAAAGCAAAGGTCCCCCACCACAGGTATGACATGTGCAGATGTGCACGGCAACAAAACATCCGACCAGTTCTTGAGATTCATGCAACAAACTGATAGGACACGGATGATCAAGGAGCATCACGGCAACCTTGTTCACGACGCTAGGCTGGGTGTGGTAAAGAATTGGAGTAGTGTCGGCTTCTTCTGTGGTGGTGTGGTGTGTGTGGCGAAGGAAATAAATACACGGGCAGCATTATTATCAGCGTGTTGGGGCGGAAGAAAGTCAGCCAGACACACGTAGGGATGGGAGTGATAAGGAATGTTTTTAAAATGGGCGTTGAGGGGATGAAGGCTGCACCGTAAAATGACGTAAACTGATAACGCTGAGAGAGAGAGAGAGAGAGAGAGAGAGAGAGAGAGAGAGAGAGAGGAGGGGAGGGGAGGTGGGGGACAAGGGAAACGGATGGGATGGAGGAAGACAGGGAGGGGGGAGGGGAAGAATCCAGGATGAAGAAAAAAG
>CM065718.1:19321250-19326250 GCA_033310375.1 Conus canariensis
AGGATTACAAATGATAGATATTCGATGTAAGAGAACATTCCTTGCAGGACGAAATGCTATCCATACGATTTAAACTATACGACAATGAAGTGTTGGAGATTTATCTGTAAACATACCGAGATACAGTCTCTTCCCCCTAACTACCGTCGCCTCCCCCCACCCTACTCCCCTCTTCACCTACTTTATACACTGACTCCTTTTCCGTCACCTAACCCCCATCATCCTAAACCATATCCCCATCACTCTCTCATTACCCATATGGTGAACAAGCATGCTTTTCTATATGGCACGTAGCATTTACTGAATCAGTGAATGAAAAATCTTTAAAGTAAAGTGGATAGAATGGAGCAATAGCTTACACTAAAACATGTCATGTTTCCAGACCTACGGTTTGTTGTCAATGTTTCGTTAACAAAGAACAGGCACACAATTTTAACATATAATTATGTCACATTTTGTGACAAGTGTAGGAATAAAAAGTTTCGTTGCTAAAGAACAGATACACTTTCAACAAGTATGTAACATTTTGTGACACGTATGGGACTAAAATATTTCATTGACATAGAACAGGCACACAATTTTAACATATATGTCAGATTTTTTTCACAGGTACCGGACTCTTTCATTCAACTGCTGTATGATGTCCTCTTTCTCTGTCAGCACTGCCCCCTTTCCCTTCCTCTCCACTGTTTCTTGGAGGATGGTCTCAGAGACTGTGTTAGAGCTCGTCGTATGTTCGAATCACTCTCTCCTTTCCCGCATGGTGATCCACATAGCTTCATGATGAGTCATATACAGTCTGATGGACCTGCGGATTCTTCATCCGTGGTATGCTCAGTGCAGGAGCCGGTCGGTAAACTTCTGAAGGATCGCATCTTCTCCGATTAGATCCTGAAGATGAGATGCCTGCACGTATGTATCATTCTGAGGAGAGTTGGGGGAGGGAGAACGCAGGCTGACGATGGTCGAAGAAGAACTGGTAGAACAACATCAGGGAAACGTGCTCTTCGCCAACTCTCAAAGGACCGCAAAGAACGGAACAGGTCTTCGAAGAGATCTTGAAATGAAGTCACCAGAGGCGCCTCAACAACGTCATCCGGGGTTACCGGACAGACAAGGCAAGGCAAGGCGAGACATGGGACTCCAGGGTGTACTGACCTGAAGCTCGCTCGGCCTGTCCGTCACCACGAAGCAGCCATTACTGTTACATAATGTAATGTTGCTTATAGCCCAGCCGACCGCAAAGGGCCATATCAAGGCTGTCACAGGGTTGTCACAAGTCGTCAGTAAAAAGTAACTCACACAACAATGTAAAATACACCTAAAAACACACCGGAAACTTCGTTGAAAATCTTTCTTCCGTAAAGTCTTAGATCAGATGGAAAAAAATGTCGATCTCCCTCAGAAATTAAAGATCACCTCAGGTGGGACATCTGTGAACAAAGTTTTCACGGAGCCTGCTGTAAAGTGGTTATGTCTCACACCATGCAAGTCCCAACACTCTAAAAAGAATATGTTTCACTGTGAGTGGTACATGACATGGAATGCACCACGGAGCTGCTTCACCTTCTGAAAGATAACAATGGATGTAAAAGAAGTGGCCTGTAATAGTTACTTTTCAGGTTTAACGTCCAAACCTACCTTCGGTTACTATGGCAGACTGGGATGACTATTACTGAAAAGTGGAGAATGAGAGAGTACTTGATCACTACTCTGTACCACAAGAACGACAGCACATCAAGATGAGCATCTAGAATGGCAGTTTATTCGTTGGTCGATGGCTTGATGTTCTACCTCACTAAGTGAACGAGGCTCCACCTGAGGGTTAAAACAGGTGAAGCTATGCGTGCGTTGAATCAGAACAGGCACAACTGAAGTGGTTCTGCAACAGTGCGGTGTTTCCTCCGTAGGGGGCCCCTGACACTGATCATCTTCCTTCTGAAGCTGCGGGGGATCGTGTGCGAAGAGAATGACACATGTATATTCGGGACTCACACTGAGCGCCGTCAAGGCACGGGGAGTGAGGTAGCGAACGCAACAACAACAAAAAAATAAATAAATAAATAAAGTAGAAAGACATTATTGGGGGAGCGCAGACCCTCACCGCCAAAGACGAACGGATCCCGGATTCCCTTTTGATCCCGAGCCATACCGAATTGATGAAAGAAATGAAAAAGGAAATAGAAAGAAAATTAAAAAAAAAAAAAACTAATAATAAAATGAAACAAAAAGAACGAAAGAAGGAAAAGAAAAGAAAAAAAAAAGTTTGATTTTGTAACATAAGCGGAACAATACGGTCGGAAAGTCTCTCTCTCTCTCTCTCTCTCTCTCTCTCTCTCTCTCTCTCTCTCTCTCTCTCTCTCTCTCTCTCTCTGACAGCAAGTCAGTCCGTAGTGAAGAAAAATATCCTGTACCTACAAGGGTAAGTGATGATTCTGTTCTGACTGAATGAATACTTTCTATGTACTTTTTTTTCTGTGAAAGAAAGGACATGAAAAAAAATACATACATGAAAACGATTACATCACTAGAAAGTTGTAATGTTCCATGAACATATATTGTTCCATAGATAGTTATGAAATCGTGAACAATAACTTTGCAGTATTCATGTTCAGTAACAAAAAAAAGGGTACTAAACTGGCTGAACGGATCATGGATCCGCCCTTTGACCCGTATCTGCACCACGTATCCACACCAAAATTGAATGGGCTTGTCCACAGTTCCACAAAATTTGGTGAAATTCAGAGACCAGGTTTCTGCCTAATCCTGATGACAGACAGACAGACAAATAAGCAAAGACGTAAACGAACGAAAATACGGACGCTGGTTAAAAACATAACCTTCTTACAAAGGTGATAAAAACGAAGAAAAAAAGGAAGGGGAGGGGGGGGGGGGGGTATGGGATATAGGATGCACGGGGTGGAGATAGAGACTATTACCGATAATTGGTTTACTCAGCTGGTTTCAAATATTATTTCTGTAAGTGCTTTCGTAAAGGAGTTCCAGAAGGAGGTAAGGGCACACACACACACACACACACACACACACACACACACACACACACACACACACACACACAGGGAACTGGGAGGGTCACACACACAGGGAACTGGGAGGGTCACACACACACTCACACACACACACACACACACACACACACACACACACACACACACACACACACAGTCTCTCTCTCTCTCTCTCTCTCTCTCTCTCTCTCTCTCTGTATAGATAGAAGATAGATAGATAGATAGATAGATAGATAGATAGATAGATAGATAGATAGATAGATAGATAAAACCTCCTGTCGTCTCGACAAACAAAAAAGCCAATCATCTCCCAGAACATGTCCTCAAGTGAAGACCTATCTCTGGGGTACACAGTCGGCCGCAGATGTCGCAGGAGACCCTTTTTTAACGAATCCGAGCCCTGCCTCCTCCTGTTCCTCTGTGTCTGACTGGAAGCCCTTCTGCCCAGCTCCAACGTCTTCGTGCCCTGATGGTAGGGCTGTCTCCAGCGTGGTCTCTCAGGGGGAGTATAATATGTTTCCAGTGACTGTGCTCATGTTGCAGCTCTTGGAGTTGGTCATCAGTGTGTTTTTGTACTTCATGAGAGGTGTGCCATGGTCACTGTGCCTTTGTTTCAGCTGTCCATACAGGAACATTATGGGGATAACACCTTCCTCCACGCGTATGACATGTCCGGTACATCCCAACTGACTGTTGATGAGTGGAAACTGTATGCTGAGAAGTCATTTTTTTCCTCAGTGTTTGAACACTGGATACAATGTCTTGCCCACTGATGTAGCAGATCCTGCGCAAGAAGGACGGCTAGACTCGTTCGAACAGATGGATGTCGACAGCTGGTGGTCCAGGTACCACTCCAGTACAAGCGACTAGTCAGCACCACCGATCTTTACACTAAAATTTTGTTGAAAAGTGTGATGCTGAGATATTCCCAGATTCTATGTAAGATCGACAAAGGCAGCTCTGCCTTTGCAATTCGTAGTATCAGCTCAGCGTCCACATTTCCTTGGCTGTACACAGTGCTACCAAGAACAGCACAAACCGTCCACGGTCCTCATCTTTGTGTTGTTAATGACAACGAGTGGTGCAGGTTGAGCGCGGATGGCCTTTGATGGTAAATTCTGAAAACACAGCCCTGGTTTCGCAGACACTAACAGTGAGGCCAAAACGTCTGCAGGCTGATATAGTGCGATCTGTCATGCACTGCATGTCTTCATGGGAGTGTGCGGCCAGTGTGCAAGCAGTCATATATACAGAGGTACTGTCGCACAATATTTTCGAATACTCGATCTGAAAGCGCCTCTGGTTGACAAGTTTGCCATCTGTGCAAAACTGAATACACATCGCCCGATTGTAATCTCAAAAAAAAAAAAAAAAAAAAAAAAAAAAAAAACTATCAGTATTGCTGCAAAGAAGGCGGGAAAGAGGCTGGGGCCAAGACAACGCCTTGTCACACTCCATTATGCGAATAGATCTGATGTATCCCTATTTTCCTGTACGTTTCCTTGCATGCCATCATGAAAGAAGGCCAGTGTGATTAGCTTTTGGACACACCTTAACTTGAGCGGGATCTTCTGAGGGTGATCCTTGGCGGCAGCGTCAATTGCCTGCGTCAAATCAACAAACACCTAGTACAATTTTAGGTTCCCCTAAGGTCTGACAAGCGCGCTGGGCTAATGTGCAGGTCGGACATCTGCTACATTGTATCCAGGAGACCCTTGAGACACTTCATCGTCGCCCCTTCCTGCTAGAGGGCCACACTGAGATGCAAGGATAATGGTGTGAGCGATGTAGGTGATGATCCTATTGAGCGTGACTGGGAAACACTCTCAATACCATACACATGAGGAAAGTCCCACTATATGTATGAACTTCCCAACTAAAGAACTTCCATTTCCGTATGTTGTCCTCCTCCTCCCCCCCCCCCCCTCCCCACTTCCCTTCCCCGGTGCATGCCCCTCTACCCCTCCCTCC
>CM065718.1:19331250-19341250 GCA_033310375.1 Conus canariensis
ACACACACACACACTGCCTTTTCCGGCGAAACATTGTAAAGGACAGGAGATTCAATATGTTAGTCATCACTTATTCTCCTTGACGTCAGGATGGCATGCCCTGTGCGTGCCTGCATCCTATGTAAACACAGCGCAAGTTTCCAGGGTGTTGCAGGATTGCTCTCGGCTTGTTGGTTTGGTAGTTGAGGACAGTGCTTCTCCGAGTCCCTTTGGCACCTTCGGTTGTACCTTTTTGTACTCCCAGTTCTTATAGAACAGGGAGCACTTTAGAATGGGAACGAAGAAATGCTGTGTGTGTGTGTGTGTGTGTGTGTGTGTGTGTGTGTGTGTGTGTGTGTGTGTGTGTGTGTGTGTGTCCGTCCGTGGTCAATTTGTGTTCCACTCGCTACAGACAAAACTACTGGGCCGATCTTTCTGAAAATTTGTAGGTATGTTCATTATGGTTTTACGGACGTTGCGCGATGTTCGTTTACCGTTATAGCCGTTACTAACGGCTGTAACGGCCTGTAACGGTTTTTCTTCTTCATGGAATATCTCAGAAAGTACTTGGCCGATCTTTCTGAAAATTTGTAGTTATGTTCATTATGGGTCACGGGTGATGCCCGATGTTTTAGTTTACCGTTATAGCCGTTACTAACGGCTGTAACGGCCTGTACGGTTTTTCTTCTTCATGGAATATCTCAGAAAGTATATGGCCGATCTTTGTGAAAATTAGCAGTATGTTCATATGTGTCACGGTGTCCGATGTTTTGTTTACGTTATAGCCGTTACTAGGCTGAACGCCTGTAACGGTTTCTTCTTAGGAATTCAGAAAGTACATAGCCGATCTTTGTGAAAATTAGCGTAGTTCACTATGAGTTACGGATGATGCCGATGTTTAGTTTACGTTAGCCGTACTAACGCTATAACGCATAACAGTTTTTCTTCTTTATGGAATATATCAGAAAGCACTTTGTCGATCTTTCTGAAAATTTGTAGGTATGTTCATTGTGGGTCACGGATGATGCCCGATGTTTTAGTTTACCGTTATAGCCGTCACTAAAGGCTATAACTGCCCATAACTGTTTTTCTTCTTTATGGAATATCTCAAAAAGTACTTGGCCGATCTTTCTGAAAATTTTTAGGTATGTTCATTATGGGCGACGGATGATGCCCGACGTTTTAGTTTACCGTTATAGCAGTTACTAACGGCTATAACGGCCCGTAACGGTTTTTCTTTTTAATGAAATGTCTCAGACTACGTGGCCGATATTTCTGAAAATTTGTAGGTATTTTTCATTATGGGTCACGGATGATGCCCGACGTTTTAGTTTACCGCTATAGCCGTTGCTAACGGCTATAACGACCCATAACGGTTTTTCTTTTTATGGAATATTTCAGAAAGTTCGTGGCCGATATTTCAGAACATTTGTAGGTATATTCATTATGGGTCACGGATGATGCCCGATGCTTTAGTTCACCGTTATAGCCGTTACTAACGGCTATAACGGCCCGGAACGGCTTTTCTTCTTTATGGAATATCTCGGAAAGTACTTGGCTGATCTTTCTGAAAATTTGTAGGTATGTTGATTATGGGTCACGGATGATGCCCGATGGTTTACTTTACCGTTACTGACGGCTATAACGGCCCCTAACGGTTTTTCTTCTTTATGGAAAATCTCAGAAAGTACTCAGCCGATCTTTCTGAAAATTTGTAAGAATGTTAATTATGGGTCACAGATGATGGCCGATGTTTACAGAATAGCCATTACTAACGGTTACACCAGCCCAAGACGGTTTTTCCTGTTTATGGAACATCTCACGCGTATTCAGGATAAACTGGGAGTACGTTTATATGCTTTGCATCTTGTTCTTCTTCCTTTGAGAATGTAAGAATTCCAGAGTGACTGTACTGTTTAGCAGGCTATTACTCTTGTTTGTGAATTTGTAGAAGCAAGAACGGCTAACTGACACGAGCTCGTTTCAAGGCGAGGTGATTGCGGGCGGAATTTAAAACAAACTTAAAATTAAAAACAAAATACTCTTCCGCCGGGCTAAAGGGGGCAAGCAAATTACAAGACAACACACGACGCGTTTCGACCTCATTGGTCTTCCTCAGGCAAGATCAACAGCATTCAGGACAATGAAAACGCGCCCAATTTGAGGAGATAAGTGACAACTCGTTCTTCGTTTTCCTTGTCCCGAATTTTGTTTCTCTTGCCCCAAAAAGACCAAAGAGGTCGAAACGCGTCGTGTTTTGCTTGTAATTTGTTTGTCCCTTTCGTCCGCCAGGATAGAATTTTTCCTTTTAAGTTTGACATGAGCTCAGTACAACTACGAATGGATCCAATTAGCTAACGAGTTGTGCTCTCAATCAAAACCACTAGTAATCGTCACTTCAGCTCTGGCCTCCACTGTCACTGCTCCCTAGCCTGTTGGCTCACTGCCAGGAAGCCATCCCAGACATGGCCACTGGAATTGATACCAAGTCGACATACTCACCTAGGACTCCAGTGGATGAATTGCACAGTCAGAGGCATTGAATGCCGAGTACTTCCACCACTTCGACTGATAGCACCCCTCCTACACAATGGAGGTTCGTTCCTTCGAAGAGCAATGTATCATGAGATGGTCGATCGTACCACACACAAATTCTGCCTCCTCCTCTTCCTTTGGACCCAACTCTGATATTCTCTCCATAGTCAGTCAAGTGACTGACTACATCATTCTCCAGTTGCTACTTAAAAGAGAGGAAATGAAGACAGAAAAACCAGGAAAAAGAAAAACAAAAGAAAGAATGAAAAGAAAGAAAAGAAGAAGAGATGGAAAGGGTATTAAAAAAAAAGAAGAAAGAAATGACAAGAAGAGTCAGCGAGTGACAGGACAGAAAACAAAAGCACTTAGCTTGAAGACGAGAGCAGATCGAGAGAGATGAGTGATGGGAAGAAAGAAGGAGACAGGGACAGCAAGCCAGGAGACAGGACGTTTGAATAGACAGGAAAGAAAAGAAAGAAAGAAAAGAAGAAAGAAAGGAGACAGAAAGTGTCGGCCAGGAGAGAGGGGTGTTAAAACAACAACAACAACAACGAAGAAGGCTGGGAAACACACACACACACACACACACACACACACACACACACACACACACACACACACACACACCACCACCACCACCACCACCACCACCACCACCACCCGCCGCCGCCGCCGCCGCCGCCGCCGCCGCCGCCGCCGCCGCCGACACCACCAAGGCGGAGTCAAAGAGAGAAATAGAAAAGAGGAATATTTTAACACAAGCTGTCCAGAAGCTAGTGAGTGATACTGAACGAGCGCCAGGCGTACCTACTGGGCTGTGACCCACAGCCGCAAGAGTGAAGACAGGTCAGAAGAGGGGAGTAAGATAAGGACATAGTTCAACACTTGTAGATAAACAGAGGCAAACAAACAACAAATAAGGAGATTTTTAGACGTAGTTCAACACTTTAAGATAAAAAAAAACCCTAACAAACAACACATGAGGAAGATAGATATATAGTTCAACACTTGTAGATAAAAAAAGGAATGAACAAACAACGAAGAAGGAGTATAAAGACGTAGTTAAATACTTACAGATTTTTAAAAGAAGCAAACAAACAACCCTTAATTAAGAAAGATAAATATGTAGTCCAACACTTGTAGATTAAAAAAAATGAACAAACAACAAAGAAGGAATATAAAGACGTTCAAAACCTGTAGATTAAAACAAAATAAAGCAAACAACCGACAAAGAAGAAATGTAAAGACGTAGTTCAGCACTTGCAGATTTTTAAAAGAAGCAAACAGACAACGCTTAAGGAAGATAAAGACGTAGTTCAACACTTGTAGATTTCTAAAAAAAAGTAAACAAACAACACATAAGGAAGATACAGACGTAGTTCAACACTTGTAGATTGTTTAAAAAGTAAACAAACATCAGAGAAGGAATATAAAGACGTAGTTCAACACTTTTAGATAAAAAAGTAAACAAACAACACACAAGGAAGATATAGACTTGTAGATGAAAAAAAAAATCGAACAACACATAAGGAAGATATAGACGTTGTTCAACACTTGTAGATTAAACATAAAGTAAACAAACAACAAATAAGGAAGATGAGGACGTAGTTCAACACTCGTAGATTTTAAAAAAGAAAACAAACAACACACAAGGAAGATATAGACGTAGTTCAACACTTCTAGATAAAAAAGAAGACAAACAACACACAAGGAAGATATAGACGTAGTTCAACACTTCAGATAAAAAAAGTAGACAAACAACACACAAGGAAGATATAGACGTAGTTCAACACTTTCAAAAAAATAACAAACAACACACAAGGAAGATATAGACGTAGTTCAACACTTGTAGATAAAACAAAAAGAAACAAACAACACATAGGAAGATATAGACGTAGTCCAACACTTTAGATATAAAAAAGTAAACAAACAACACAAGGAAATATAGACGTAGTTCAACACTTTAGATAATAACAAAAAACAAAGAATATAAACAAACAAAAAAATAAAAAACAGATAAGGAATGTTCAACACTTGTAGATCAAACAAAATAAAAAAAAATAAACAAACAACAAAAAAATAAATGAATGACAAAAACTTAAAAATCCAACCAAAACACAAAGCCAAGAACAGCAATTACTCACCGAGTGCTGACAGAGCAAGATCTGTGCACAAGGACACGATTTGTCTGTTGGCCTGACCCAAGGTGTT
Organism: Conus canariensis; assembly: GCA_033310375.1. Lineage (NCBI taxonomy): Eukaryota > Metazoa > Mollusca > Gastropoda > Neogastropoda > Conidae > Conus > Conus canariensis. The sequence goes on from CM065718.1 coordinate 19,335,976, forward strand.
GCCATAGTGACCGCTGCCTGACTGCCAGTATGGCAGATGTTTTTCTGTTCTGGTCCTTGGGGGCCGGAATAGCTCAGTTGTTAGAGCGCCGGACTCGTGATCCTGGGGTTGCGGGTTCGAATTTCGGTACAAGGGGATTTTCCCCTCGGAGTTAACATTGGTTCTGACTCCATTCCCCACACAGTCCTTCGAATGAGACTATAAACCGAGGTTCCGTGTGTGAACGCACGCACAACATCTTGCACACACATACAGTCCCATCAGCAACTTTCGGAAGAGAAGGCCAGTTTGGCCGTTGGTATGGATGACATGTTACACATAGCATGCACCTTCCCCGAAGATGGAGTATGGCTGCCTTAATGGCGGGATAAAAAAAAAAACGGTCATACACACAAAACGCCACTGCCTGTCTATGTGTCCGCAGGAGTATCAGCTTGCGTACGCAGAAAGAAAGAAAGATAATGTTCTGGTCCTTGAAACTGTTAGGAGGGAAAGGGATAAGGTGAACTTGATAGCTGTGAGTATGTCATGGGTGCGTGTGTCAAGTGTATTGACCTCTACATAATTTTAAACAAATGGTACATTTAATGTTAACACCCTCCCCCAGACAACCTTTCTCGTTCCGCGCGCGTGTGTGCGTGTATGTACGCGCGCGCATACACACACATAAGGGTGGAGAGGTTGGAGATGGGGAGGGAGTGGCTGGGTTGGGGGGGGGGGGGGGGAATTCGGTGTGTTTGTCAATGTGTACAGAGTCTATTGCTAAAATAAATCTGGTAGCAACAAGAATGTCCGCCGAATTATCTTCCCCAATTCACCTTCTACCCTCTCGCCCAATCGCCTCACTCAAATGGAAGAAGACGCACGCGCGCCCCGCACACACACACACACACACACACACACACACACACACACACACACACACACCATGAGGAAACCAACCTACATATGTTACAGGGATGTTACGGAAGAAAGATTTTAACGAAGTTTCTGGTAACGTTTTTAGAAGGTGTATTTTAAAGAGATGTGTGAAAGGCGGGTTTTTTTTTTGTTTTTTTTGTGTGTTTTTTATGATGACGTGAGTTGATTTTAACGTGGTGACAGCCCTGACATGGCCCTTTGCGGTCGGCTGGGCTATAAGCAACATGACCTTACTGTTACTGAGGAGTACAGTGTACACCCAGCACAAGCTCCTGCTCACCACGCCAGTCTACAGCTCCATTTTTTTTTTTAAATCACAGCCAAGATGAAGACAAAGAGACCTTTTGACACATTTTGAGGCCATAGCTTCGCAGTGTTAGTTACCTTAGTCAATCCAAGGACGCTGTAGACAGCACTCTGTCTGACTGAACAAGGCTTGCCAAGTAACATTCGATACTCAGCTGTAGGAGGTAGCCTTCTCAAAACAAAACAGTCGTTGACGTCAGAATCTTACCGGCTCAAGTTTCATGAATTGCGAAAGAGGACGAATGAGATTTGAGCAGTTTGGAATCCGGCTGACGGGTACCCTCCAGCATTGTAACCATGCCGCTGAGTTTGGGGTAAAAAGATCTTACATGTTCGCTCGGGTGAACTTCCTGCTTGAAATGTTAATTTTGAGTGAGACTCGCTGTTTCAGAGCTTGATTTTCTTTGAATCTTCATTCAATGAGCCATGCCAAAACGTATGTACAGTTTATCCATACGTTCCCCATGATTTGTATGAAACAAAGACAACACGACTTGGCCAGCGATGTAATGACGGTGTGTACAGGTCAGAGTCCGTGGTTACAGTTTAGGCCCCAAACGCTACACATTCTCTATTACACTCAAAGGTGCACCTGGCTTTTCTCCTCAGATCAGCCGGTACCAAAACATATTCGCCGCACAGTCCAGCCCTCGACACATACTATACCTGACTCTGAGGCAGAAGTCATATCCGTTTCTTTTTCTGTGCAAGAACGATCCACATGACCCTTTATTTTCCTGTCGTCTGCTAGACTTTTCACTCCAAACTCAATAGTGCCCTACCGATTGCGTAGAAACACAAAGAGTCCACAACTCATGCATGATTCTGCTATTTTTGCTGACATATGGTATTGAACTGATTGACTGACTCCAAATTCCAGGATAAAATCATCTTTTTCATATTCATTTTTTTGTGTGTGTCACAGAGCCAGGGCGATTTTCATGTGTTCAAACTCTGTTCTTACTACTTGACCTTTGCTGTAACCCCGAAATCTGACCTAAGAATGACACTTTTCAGTTCTCTCACCAGAGGCAGCACGAACGTTGACATTTTGATTGGCGGGACGAACACTCAGTGATGACTGATCAGTTCACTTCCGTCTCCACTACCCCCCTCACCCCATTCCTCTCCTGTCTCCACCCCATCTCTCCCACACCCACCCCTTCCCAGATGTCCTTCCTCATTCCAAACGATCACTCAACTGCCCACCAGCCCACAAGCCAAGACAGGTAACACTCCATAAATTCAAGCGCCGCGGCCATGACTTAAGTCTTGAGGTATTTATGGAGGGGCAGCTTGGATTTTTCCAACCAAGAGCACCGCCAAAGAACAACTTGTCACTAAAAGCATCTGCAGTGAGGACGAAAAACTCAACCATCAAGCGCGCGTGCGCGCGCGTGTGTGTGTGTGTGTATGTGTGTGTGTGTGTTTGTGTGTGTGTGTGTGTGTGTGTGTGTGTGTGTGTGTGTGTGTGTGTGCGGGCAGGTGCGTGCGTAGGTGCGTGCGTGCATGTGTGTATGTGTGCGTGTGCGTGCATACGTGCGTGCGTGCGTGCGCGCACGTGTGTGTGTGTGTGTGTGTGTGTGTGTGTGTGTGTGTGTGTGTGTGTGTGTGTTTTCTTCTCAGAATCTACATACTACATGGTTTTGAGTAGATAGACTAAATTGAATGGAATAGGTCTATTTGGGGAAACCCAAAAGGAGTACAGATTGAGCCACCGGTGATTTCTGAAGCCTGAAACCTTACGTCCGATGGAGGATGGTTCATGAAACGTAAGATAGTAAGTAATGCCATCGGCAGAGACACTTTAAAATATGATACATCAATTTGTTGGAAGAAAGGGATGATGGTCTATTAGAGTTCGTTCGTTCGTGGGTGAGTTTTACGTCCTAGTGGCCTGAGGTCCTTAAGAACAAGGTTTCCCAGAAGGTGAGAGTAGGGTTTTGCTTTAATTTAAAGGTAACGTTGCGTCTCAAAGACACTTTAAATAGGAGAACGCATAGTTGGAAGAAAGGGATGATGGTATGTTGGAGTAGGATTTTGCTGTCTTTTTTTTTTTTTTTCTTAAAGATCACGTGGCGTCTCAAGGCATCAACAGGAATCATGTAGGTTTTTGAGGGGTATTCCTAACTGCGGTGTGTGGCCACTGTGCTAGAGAATCTGACTGGGCCGATTCCAAGAGAGGCTGGTCCGATCGATAAGGAGCCAGATCAGGTTACTTCAGTCTACAGGCGGTGAAACAACTTTGCATGGTAAGAAGGGCAATGTCTCCTTGGTCTGTCCCTTGTGTATTCTGTGGATTGGCAGAAGTGCTAGTGTGTGTGCTTTGAAGTTGTATGTGTGTGTGTGTGTGTGTGTGTGTGTGTGTGTGTGTGTGTGTGTGTGTACACGTGTGTGTGTGTGTGTGTGTGTGTGTGTGTGTGTGTGTGTGTGTGTGTGTGTGTGTGTGGTGTACATACGTGCGCAATTATTTGTAAAAAGGTTTCCATGTTCATTTGCATGTGCGTTTGATCATGCAGGTGTGTGTGTGTGTGTGTGTGTGTGTGTGTGTGTGTGTGTGTGTGTGTGTGTGTGTGTGTGTGAAAGAGAGAGAGAGATGTGTTGTGTGTGTGTGTGTGTGTGTGTGTGTTTAGTTCTTCAATTTAACGTCTGTTCACTTTAAGTGATATTAGACAAAATAATGCAGAAATGAGTGGATGAGAGAAATGGAAATAGTGTATGCAAAATGCTAGTATAGGCCTACGTGCGAGTGTGTGTGTGTGTGTGTGTGTGTGTGTGTGTGTGTGTGTGTGTGTGTGTGTGTGTGTGTGTGTGTGCGTGCGTGTGTGTGTGCGTGTGCGACTTTGACAATTGAAAAGAAAATACTGTTCTAAATGTAACAATTTAAAAGATAAATTACAAAAAAAAAAAGAAAAAAAACCCACAAAAACAACAACAACAACAAATCTGGAAATATTTACACAAACGAGCCAACTGGGCTTAACATCAACGAATTTACAAATGTAAAAAAGGCGTGAAGATTCTGGAAAATGCATTGGGAATCTTTTTGTCGGAAGTTGGAGAGAGATGAGTTAAAATAGGAACAATCAAAAAGAAAATGCAGAGTATTGAAACTGTCGACTGTTCCACAAGCGCATTGTAAATTTCTGTGGAATTTTGTACGAAGAGCGTTAACTTTAAGCCTATAAAAGAGAGATTCCAGTTTCCGAAATTTGTGTACATGTACATACGTCTTTGTATACAATTTACGAATTTGAATGGACGAGTTAGATGGACGAGTAGATTTCTGAGTTCTTGAACAGCAGCTCAGTGAAGAATCTTGTGCATGTATTTTAAAGAGTACTGAATCTTTATACAGATTATAAAAAGACTCAAAAGAGACTCTTTTTAAGAGTCCATAGGCTTCGTGAAGACTCCAAGGTATTTTAATATGGACAGAATTTTCAGAGTTTTTGGATCCCATACGGGCAGTTCTGTCTGCCCATTCATGGGTTATGTCTGTCTGCTGAGAAATCTCATATGATGCTTTTTGACGCTGGTGGAAGTTTTCATGATCTCCCTACTTTCAAGATGGATGACGCTGTGCTTACCTACACATCTTGCATAAAGTTTTTAGGTGTATATCTTACTTCAAAATTATCATGGAACACACATATTGAATATATCATAACTCAAGCAAGGAAAGCTCTTAATCTTCTTAAAGTTGTGAGTTACCAGAGTTGGGGACAGGATACGTGCACCTTAATTCATTTATCAAATTCTCTGGTCAGGACAAGGATTTCATATGCACAGGAAGTATATTTTTCAGCTCCTAAGTATCTTTTTAAAAAGTTACAAAGCATAGATTGCAAGGCATACAGAATAGCCCTGGGAGTTCCCCTTTACGCTTCCATTTTAGGGACATATCATGAAGCTGGCGTCTTGCCCCTGGATGCTTATCGAAAATTAGCTTGTGCTAAATACATTCTAAGATGTTCTGCTGTTCAGAACTCAAATGAGGATGAACTTGATATGCGATCTGATTTAGATTTTCCAAAACGCGCAAAAA
>CM065718.1:19348750-19353750 GCA_033310375.1 Conus canariensis
ATTCCATGTAGAACACACTCATACCTGCACACGTGTATAATCCTGTCACTAACTTTCGAAGAAAAGGTCAGTTTGGCTGTTGTTATGGATGGCATGGGTACACAGGGCATGCATCCTTCGAGAAAGATAAGAACGAAACGTTGAATGACAGACTGAATGGTTGATATTTGACTAGGCCTGCATTTTTACCAGATTGAGGGTAGTGCCAGCAAGCAGCTCTTCAGTCGGCTCTACCCGGTCATGTACCCCAGTTGTGCAAATGGCGAGCGTGAATTGTAACACGCTTAGGGCTTTGTCTCTAACCAAGAGTGTAAGAAAGCTGTAGAAGTAGGCCTATCCTCAATAGTTACAAAAACATCAACAACAACAACAAGAACAACAATGATAGTAATGATAACGATAATAATAATAATAATAATGATAACAACGACAACAACAACAACAACATCAAAATTAAAGTAATCATTTTCGCCAAGGGAAGTCATTGTACATCGTTCGCCAAGGGAAGTCATTGTACATCGTTCGCCAAGGGAAGTCAGTGTACATCGTTCGCCAAGGGAAGTCATTGTACATCGTTCATTGTTCTGAAAAGAAGAAGGAAAATACAACGTTTACATAATCAGACAATTCAACTATTCCATGAAAATATATTCCTATTTCATAGTCATCAGTTCGTCAACAATGAATTCTCAGTCTTCGTGTTCCATGGAATTTTTTTGTTTTGAAATCTTTCTGAGAGGATTCTGGATCTGCTGCTCTATTAATGCAGATCCAGATCCATCCGCCTCGGCAGATCCATACCCCAAATCTACTGGGTTCGCAGTTCTGGTGCCATATTCCAGTTCTGTTAAAACTGGTTCAGTGCCTGTTATAATATAAGCATGCTGGCTGGAGACAAATAGACCCAGTTTTCAAGCATTTTGTGCATGTTTCAGAAACAAAAAAAAAACTGATCTATTGATGTCATTCCAAAAAAAAAGTTAAAAGGGATACAACTTTGACGATGGGACGGCCAAGGTGGAAGGCCCCGTCGCTCGGCGTGGTTACAAACAACCTTAACTTGATTGAATAACAACAGGTCAACACAGTGACAGTGATGAGTCTTTTAAGATTATCTGTGCCTTGCCAAACCTCTGGTTTTCATATGACAACGAAACAATTATGTTCTTTTTCTCGTGTTGTTTCTGTGCAGCGCTTTGCATTCATTCTCAGCGCGTATGTGCATATCTGTCACGAAGTATGCATGGTCAGTTCACGCACGAAGAAATATAAAACACAATCCAGGTCAAAAAATAGGGGACATAATTCAAAAGCAATCTTCTTCAGTCAAAGCATAGTGCTCTCCCGTGCAACTACACCCCCTGCAGTACTGATGCGAGCTATGCTTATCTCTGCGACGGGTCAAAATGGTCAATAGCTCTACACACTGATATCTCCATTGCCCCTGCAGAAACGCTGAGCAACATTACTCTGCTTATCTCTCAGGGTCTGTATGTGGCCTTGGCTCCCTTCTCTCCCTGTGGTTGGCAGCGTGGCTGGTGAAGAGCTTAGTGCTGTGGGGGTACACACCAGATAAGAGGCCCAGTGTGAGAGGCCCACATGCACCATACGTGCTTTCCTCGTGTTGGAGTTGTATGGACGCCATGACGTGATACGTACAGGGGCACTTCAAAGTCAGCACACGGAGCTGAATGACTGGAGTAAACTGCATTTTTTTTCCTTTTTTTTTTTTTTTTTTTTAACTGAACAAGTACATGCTCGTGAAGAAACTCTCTCTCTCTCTCTCTCTCTCTCTCTCTCTCTCTCTCTCTCTCTCTCTCTCTCTCTCTCTCTCCTCACACACACATGTATACACAGGCGGCGGAAGCAGGGGGGGCGGGGGGGCCATGCCCCCCTCCAGAAAAATATTGGGGGGGGGGGGGGGGCAGCCTTATATACTGCCCCCCCCCCCCCCCTAATATTGAGCACCTCCAAAAAAATCAGAGAGAGAGAGAGGAGAGGAGAGAGAGAGAGAGAGAGAGAGAGAGAGAGAGAGAGAGAGAGAGAGAGAGATGTTTGATGGTGCATCACCTTGTCGCCATACTTGTCATACTTCCTGTCAAACTCGCTCAGGAAAGATGTCAACATATTTCTCGGGAACCTCTCTGCAGCTAACCCACTTTGGCCACACATTACTGACCAGTACCTGACCAACATTGCCAAGAATGGCTATATGCTGATGCTATTGTAGTGCAAGCTATGGCGAGAATGATTGGTAGGGACATACACATCGTAACAAGTCAGCAAGAGAGCTCCAGGATATGCTACCTGATGAATAAGATCTTGGCGGGAGACATTGAATCATCCCTACCACCTGCCCTTATAGGGCAAATAGGCGAGGAACATTTTGTGAGCCTAACACTTCATCAAACCAGGACAGTGAAAATGATGAAGAAAAGGAGGAAGAACGTGTTTTCTCATCCCTACAGAAGGTGCATCAATCGTACAGTCTCCTCGTGACGACGCCAACCGACCTGCGCAGTCTCCTCGTGATGACATTGACCGACCTGCTACTGTAAGAAAACCAAAATGTCAGTCTACTGTGTGCTGCAAGGACGCAGTCAACCCCTTTCAGCCACAGAGCGACACAGTCCTCTCCAAACTGACCATGGTAAGTTCAGGAAGGCCCCGCTATTTCCAAAGATCATGGTTCCAGCAATACCCTTGGCTTCACCTATGCACAACAGACAACAAGGTATGTTGTTTCTTCTGCATGAGGGCTAATCATTAAGGCTGCAAACCTGATGCAGCGTTTGTATGGAGCGGTTTTGACAACTGGAAGAAAGCACGGGAAAAGTTCTCAAGCCACGAAAAATCATCTTCACATGGAGCAGCCGTGTATGATGTAAACTGTAGGCAGTCTACAACGTCTGTGTATGCTCCAGTGACGTGTCAACATGAAACAGAACAAAAGAAATACCTGCAAAGCCTGATGAACGAACTAAAGAGCCTTCAGTTTCTCCTGCGTCAGGGTCTGCCTCTCCGTGGACATGACCAGCAGGAAGGCAACCTTCAACAGCTGCTGAAGTTCTGCTTTGGAGAGGGCTGCAAGGAAAAAACAAACACAGGTTCAAAATATCTGTCACATGATACTGTCAACGAGATCCTCGGGATTATGGCACATAAAGTCTTGCGATCTGTTGTACTTGAAATCAGAGAAGCGAATTGGTTTTCGATACTAGCTGACGAATCCCGTGATGTTGCAAACAGGGAGCAGGTTGTAATTTGCATAAGATGGGTAACTGAGCAGTTTGAAGTCCTAGAGGAGCCTGTGGGACTGGTGCATGTTGACAATACCTGTGCTGAGACAATTTTTAATGCGCTAAAGGATTGCTTGATCAGGCTGGACTTGCCAGTGCAGAAGTGTAGGGTCAGGCCTACGACGGGGCCAGTAATTTTCAGGGTCACGTTTCAGGAGTTGCAAAACGGTTCAAAGATGAGGTCCCGTCAGCAGTGTCCGTATACTGTTTGGCACACTCAGTCAATCTTGTGTTACAAGAGGCTTCCAGAAAGGTCAAAGTAATAAGAGATGTCCTTGACTTTGCCACAGAGGTCATTCAGTTGATCAAATTATCACCAAAACGACAGATCCTTTTTGAAACAATCCAACATGAAACATCAACTTCGTGCAGCCCGTCCATTAAACCACTGTGTCCAACAAGGTGGACTGTTCGAACAAGAGCTTTTGACTCTCTCATTGAGAACTCTCAGGCTTTGCAAGAAACACTTGAGCTAGTCTCACAAGGACATGATGAGAATGCCAAGAGGGCATCCGGCCTTCTAGCACTTATGCAGCAGTTCTCCACCTGTCTTGGGCTCTCACTTTCACGGGATGTCTTTGCTGTGACTGAAGAGCCGGCGACTGCTGTTCAAAGGAAACAAACGTCCTGTGTGGATGCACCAAACGCTGCAAACCTCTGTCTGAGAACGTTTGAAAGTATGCGCCAGGATAAAAGTTTCCAGACGTTTTTTGCCGACGTCTCAACCACGGCTGCAAACGTGTGTGATGAGCCCCGCATTCCGAGACAGAGACAGCCTCCACGAAGACTTGATGAGGGCTCCCAGGGTCAAAGCTACTCTGACCCTTCTGCTTATTACAGACAGCAGTAGTATGAGGCCATAGACAACGTCAAAGAGCATATAAAGCGCAGGTTTGACCAACAAAGTCTTAAGTTGCCAAGGAAGACTGAAATTCTCTTGGGTGACGGAGCTGCAGGAAAGAATCCAGATATTCCTCAAGAGATCAAAGACACATATGCTGCAGACATTGACATGGACAGACTCAAAACACAGTTGGTCATCCTTCCACATGCTCTGGGGGACAACAAGAAGTCCATCTTTGAGGCACTGCTAGAAGAACTGACAGCTTCTGACACTGTTAAAAGAATGTTGAGCGAGGTAGACAATCTTATCAGGCTGTACTTGACCATTCCAGTTACAACTGCAACAGCTGAACGCTGTATTTCTGCCTTGAAGCGGGTCAAAATATACCTCCGAAGCACTATGACTCAGAAGCGCCTAAACAACTGTCTCATTATGCATGTGTTCAAAGACAAGGTTGATCAGCTCAATCTCGCTGAAATTTCTTCCGAGTTAGTTTGCAGAAACGAACGACGTCAAAGTTACTTCGAAAAATTAAATGTGTAAAGGTGTAACTTCCCAGCTGTTGGTGTAACCTGCTAATGTACAGACTGTGACAATCGTGACTTAGTAACTGCATTTTACGGTGCCTAATGTCCAGTGAATATGGAGAGAAGGTATGTTATTACGCTATTCAGTCAGAAAGTCTGACAGTTGTCCCCCCCCCCCCTCTCTCTCTCTCTCTCTCTCTCTCGCTCTCTCTCTGTCTCAGTTTCTGCAACGTTTTAATTGCAGCTATACAAAGTGTATTTCAAGTGCGTGTGTGTGTGTGTGTGTGTGTGTGTGTGTGTGTGTGTGTGTGTGTGTGTGTGTGTGTGAAC
>CM065718.1:19358750-19386250 GCA_033310375.1 Conus canariensis
TTTTGTCAACCAAATACAATCTGTTCTTCAGCAAAGGAGAATTTTTTCAGCCGGTGACGAACTGATTTCTGTGACAGGAGAGCGTTAATTACAGGCTTATTTCCCTTTGCATGTTCGTAAACGACACAGTTTCGGCCTCCGCCAAACACGCCGGCCGCGTTCAACGACATGGGCGTTACTCGATGATCTTGCATCGCAAACTAAATGTTTACGCGATGAAGAGCAAAGACAGAGGTCGTCAAGTTCGACAGGTCGCGTTACTAGATACACTCTAGAAATTCCTTCAATAGTTTAAGAACGGCCCCTAATCTAGACATCTGTCGAAGCAGATTCTGACACTATCTTTTAATTGAAGATTGTGCACGGGCGCTCCATATCTGTTTATCATATGATCTTACTTTCATGATCCTTGTAATTTTTTTTTATTTATTTATTTTTTTTTAATGTAAAGTGCTTTGGGATCACCTGTAGAAAAAGCGCAAAAGTCTTCTTCATTATTTTTATGATAGCGAGCGCTCTCAACGTTTGTTCAAACGAGAAACGGGAAACAACTGCTATCATTGCTTCTTGCAAAATCAATGCTTACTCCCCTTCATTCTTGCACGCTCTCTCTCTCTCTCTCTCTCTCTCTCTCTCTCTCGTGTGTGTGTGTGTGTGTGTGTGTGCAGGTAGGCCTACCTGCAAGCGCATACGTGGTGTAGTGTGTGTGTGTGTGTGTGTGTGTGTGTGTGTGTGTGAATGAAAGAGACAGAGAGATAGTGTATACGTATGATTTCACGTGCTTACGTATTTGTGTCTGCATACATTTATCTCTGCTTTTTTATGTGTGTGTGTATGTGTGTTCGTGCACGTGCGCGCGCGCTATCGCGTGTGTGTGTGTGTGTGTGTGTGTGTGTGTGTGTGTGTGTGTGTGCGCGCGCGCGCGCGGTGTGTGTGTGTGTGTGTGTCTGTGTGTGTGTGTGTGTGTGTAATGTGCAAATAATTTATTTGGCGTCAGCTGGATGTGTGACTCACAACAAAGGGCCAACCGGTCATCTGAATCCTACTTTGAATTCTTCCAGCAATTTTACATATAATATGCAATACAAACATATCTGCCTTCAAAAGGGATTGCGATGGTTCCCTTATGCAGCTAGCGAAGAGTTTTCATGTCTGTAACATATTTTCTTAATTTCATGTTCCCAGTTTCTCCATCTTCAACCCCCCCCCCCCCCCACCCCTTTAAGTCCAAATCTTTGCCAAGTCATTACTATGAAGACAGTTCAGTTGTTGGCCTGCACTTCTTTTCCCCCCCACTATTAGATTGTTCGTCTATGTATTTGTCTGACTTTATTCAAGTTTAAAAGGCTGTGCCAGTCTTGAATAAAAGTTACTCTGTGTTAGGTTTTCTTATGGGAGCAAAAAATACCCAACTTGTTTACTAATTATATAATATCGGGTCAAATCTGTCATCTCGACAGTAGATTTGGGCTAGCCAAACATCTTGCTGATACCGTCTTCCTTATACTTTCGAGTTATTCGGCGCTGTTACTGTTAATTTGGGGCCAGCGGACCTTCTGACTAAGGTTTGTGGGCCAGGCAGCCACATTACAATATGAGAGCGCAAAACATCTAACTGTTACTCTGATGCATTTTAATCATAACGCGTGTCACCTTTCTTATAATTTAGAGTCATACATGACACCTAGCCAGCGAGCCAGCTTATAGTTTCGAGCCAACCAACAAGTGATCCACGATTTTAGTTTGCCGGCCATCGTAATCATAATTTTAGGCTAAGCAGTTATCTTATAACGCATCTTTTCGAGCTAAACACTACTTAATTCATATCTTCGATTAAACTGCTCATCTGCCCTGTCGTCTTGAGCCAACCACAAATATCGTCCATGCGTTTTGGCCATGCAGCAGTCTTACTCATAATTCTACGTAGATTATCGCGTTACTCATTACTGGAGATCAACTGGCCATCTTATTCTTTACTCAAGGGTCAACCAGTCGTCTGAACAAAATAATTTGAGGCCGACAGGTTACCTCAGTCAGAATTTCCGATGAACCAGTCTTTAGTTGCAAATTGTTCAGATTGGTTTAGATTTCCGCCTGCAGTCGCCTCACGCGACTATAAAAGATCTAAGGGAGTTCAAAATGTGCCACCAGTCATATCTATCTATCTATATATATATATATATATATATATATATATATTCAATTATAAACAAAGCTTGCTCTAATGTCTTAGATTGAAGAAATAGGGGGAGATAAGCATACGTATCTGCAGTGGTAGTTAATTCTGCCTAACTAACAGTATGTGCTTGAGAGGGTGGATGGGGAATAATAAATGCTTCTCAAAATGAGCCTTCAGCAAGCTTATAGTCTCCAAGGGGGAGACAATCTCCAATGCACCATTCCAGCAACTTACAGAGCAGCTTGGTGTTGCAGTGACTGCAAGAAATATTCAATTATAAACAAAGCTTGCTCTTATGTCTTAGATTGAAGAAATAGGGGGAGATCAGCATACATATCAGCAGTGGTAGTTAATTCTGCCTAACTAACAGTATGTGCTTGAGAGGGTGGATGGGGAATAATAAATGCTTCTCAAAATGAACCTTCAGCAAGCTTATAGTCTCCAAGGGGAGACAATCTCCAATGGGGAGGAAACTCGCTAACATGTAATTCCTGGTCAGATACCAGCATTTCGAAACCTGATTGTTTCTTCTCAATGACCGCGGAAAGCGGTAATTTGACTCATCTGCCTTTTCGGTTTTAAAAGGAATGCTATCCCAGAAAAAGGCTGGTGTGCAATAACCATAGTATGTTTGTTGAGTTTTCAAAAAACCAACCAAAGGTGCCATGTAAGAAGCAAAAGAAAATCATGAAAGAGCAAAACAAGCTACATTTTCTTGTGAAAAGTAGAAAATATAAAAAGATAACATCTTAAGACACAAGTGCTGAGGGCCAGTTCTTGGAATGAATCCGCAAGGGACTAAATTATAATAGGCTAATAAATTCCAAGGATAAGTACCGAGCACCATTCCAGCAACTTACAGAGCAGCTTGGTGTTGTAATGACTGCAAGAAATATTCAATTATAAACAAAGCTTGCTCTTATGTCTTAGATTGAAGAAATAGGGGGAGATAAGCATACATATCAGCAGTGGTAGTTAATTCTGCCTAACTAACAGTATGTGCTTGAGAGGGTGGATGGGGAATAATAAATGCTTCTCAAAATGAGCCTTCAGCAAGCTTATAGTCTCCAAGGGGAGACAATCTCCAATGTGGAGGAAACTCACTAACATATAACTCCTGGTCAGATACCAGTATTTCGAAACCTGATTTGAGATTGTCTCTCCCTTGGAGACTATACGCTTGCTGAAGGCTCATTTGGAGAAGCATTTATTATTCCCCATCCACCCTCTCAAGCATATACTGTTAGTTAGGCAGAATTAACTAACACTGTAGATATGTATGCTTATCTCCCCCTATTTCTTCAATCTAAGACATAAGAGCAAGCTTTGTTTACAACTGAATATTTCTTGCAGTCATTGCAACACCAAGCTGCTCTGTAAGTTGCGAGAATGGTGCTCGGTACTTATCCTTGGAATTTATTAGCCTATTATATATATATATATATATATATATATATATAATAGGCTAATAAATTGTTTTCTCCCACTACTTAATTGTTCAGCATTATAATGTTTGGTCAATCAGTGGGAGATTGAATCTCTTAGGAGATCCAAGTAAAGGTTGTTCTGTACAGTTCTTAGCCACTCACAATGCTTGGGTTATTGAACAGCAGACTGTTCCATATCTTTTGATCTCCCTTGCATCCTTGAATGGATCCTCAAACATAGGCTCAAAGATTGTCCCCTACATTTTATACTGTTTGCATAATGCTTTTAGTTTTTCAGCAACTTTTTTCCTATCCACACTTTCGTTTTGTTCCATTTACTACTCTCCGCTGGCTGCCTTGGGGGTGCTGTTGGATTCTTTTTTGAACCCTTGGTGGTGAGAACACCACAGAATTACGGACTGTGGTGTGTCTCTATTTGACACCAAGAGCGCAGACACAATCAGCTGTGTCTCCCTGATGAGTCCGATCCAGCGGACGAAAGGCCTAGAAACAGGCAATACAAATAGATCTGCCTTCGAAGGGGAGTACGATGGTTCCCTCAGGCAGCTAGTGAAGGGTTTCTCATATTATAATATATTCCCCTCATCTTCAATTTTTTATTATTTTTTTAATTCAAATCTTTGCCAAGTCATTACTCTAATGACTGAAGAATTGTTAGCCGGCACTTGTTTTCTCCCACTACTTAATTGTTCAGCATTATATATATATATATATATATATATGTGTGTGTGTGTGTGTGTGAGTGCGTGCGTGCGTGTGTGTGTGTGTGTGATATGTCCTGGATATGAAGCTTATTTAGATATTGGTTTCAGTTTTGCAAAATTTATTATTGTTGAGAATTTTTCACTTGTCTAAACTCGTATTCACAAACGTCAGCTCTGGAGAAAGTGTGGAAACCGTTTCGCAGCATGTAGCTTATTCTTGCAGGGCAAATAATTATTGTCGTCGTTGGCAGGATATGCCAACCCCGTCACAATACATGTTGTCGCCGGCGCTCAGGCCCTTCTGTCGGCAGCTTATTTTGTCGTAGGCGACATTAAGTGCCAAGTCCTGCGACTGTTTTATTGCTAGGAGTCACAGCCAACAGTTCAGCTTAAAAGTGATTATTATTGATAATGATTTTATCGACGATGGTGATGATGATATAGTTATTAAAGCGCCAGGAGAGAGACTGTGTGTGTGTGTGTTGTGTGTGCGTGCGTGCCTGCGTGTGTGTGTGTGTTGGGCGAACATGTTGCTATGGCTTGATGACACTCTCTCTCTCTCTCTCTCTCTCTCCTCTCTCCATCCCCCTTCTTATACATTCCCCTTCTAAGGGGCTATGGCCTTTATGAATAAAAGTCTCTCTCTCTCTCTCTCTCTCTCTGGCTAGAGCTGTCGAGTGTGTGCACGTCAGCAACGTTGTCTGTGTTTAATGGCCAAGTTTGACTATTTACAGTGCTTGATTGGTTGTGAATCTCTGCATAGTGCTGTGTGAAGGTACGTTCATTCGATCTGTTAAACTATTTGCGTAAAATACGTACTACTCCTGGCGGAAATTAATTATAACAAATTAATACATAAATAAGAAGGAACTGAAAGCGTGAACTGTTTTCTGAAATTACGGCAACCCGTCTTCACCCGCATTATATCCACCATGAAAAAAACACGTGCAAATCGTGTGTTCAGTCGCAACAAAAAAAGAAAAGACAGGCGTTCGAAATCAAACTTTGCTGGCCGCTCTCTTGCATGACTACACTGCTCATTGGATCTGTTGTGATAGCAAGTGTCTGCCTTGATGGAAAACAGGCTGTGGCAGGTGACTATGACTCTCCTGCATTTCAACATGCACATGATGACATTAACAATACTTCCGCGATCGAAACGGCAATGGCCACACACCTCAATGTATGCCTCCCATTGTCTGAGATGGTCACGCATTTCAATACATACTCACCGTCATCTACGATGGTGTGTCCCTCTACAGTGGTGTGCCCCTTGTTTACATTGGACGTGTGCCCCATGTGTACATTAATCATGTGCCCCCGATATACGGCGGCATGTCCCTCATCTATGGTGCTGAACCCCTTTTCTGTGATGGTGTGTCCCTTGTCTACAACGGTGAACCCTTTGCCTACGATGGCATGCCCTTTGTCTACGGTGATGTGCCCCCTATCTACAAGAGCATGCTCCTTGTCTACAACAATGTGCCCCATGCCTGTGGTGGTATGCCCCATGTCTGCAATGTCATGCCCCTCACCTATAGTGGTGTACCTCCTGTCTACATTGGAGATGTGCACCTTGTCTACAGTGGCATGCCCCCCACCTACGGTGGTGTGCCCCTGTCTACATTGGAGATGTGCCCCTTGTCTACAGTGGCATGCCTCCCACCTACGGTGGTGTGCCCCCTGTCTACATTGGAGATGTGTCCCTGGTCTACAGTGGCATACCCCTCACCTACGGTGGTGTGCCCCCTGTCTACATTGGAGATGTGTCCCTGGTCTACAGTGGCATACCCCTCACCTACGGTGGTGTGCCCCCTGTCTACATTGGAGATGTGTCCCTGGTCTACAGTGGCATACCCCTCACCTACGGTGGTGTGCCCCCTGTCTACATTGGAGATGTGTCCCTGGTCTACAGTGGCATACCCCTCACCTACGGTGGTGTGCCCCCTGTCTACATTGAAGATGTGTCCCTGGTCTACAGTGGCATACCCCCCACCTACGGTGGTGTGCCCCCTGTCTACATTGGAGATGTGTCCCTGGTCTACAGTGGCATACCCCTCACCTACGGTGGTGTGCCCCCTGTCTACATTGGAGATGTGTCCCTGGTCTACAGTGGCATACCCCTCACCTACGGTGGTGTGCCCCCTGTCTACCTTGTCTACATTGGAGATGTGTCCCTGGTCTACAGTGGCATACCCCTCACCTACGGTGGTGTGCCCCTTGTCTACCTTGTCTACATTGGAGATGTGTCCCTGGTCTACAGTGGCATACCCCTCACCTACGGCTGGGTTGGCATGCCCATCAGCTGTGATGGGGTGTTCCTCATTTATGGTGAGATGCCCTTCGTATATGATGATGTGCCCTCCTTCGTCCTTGGTGGTGTGCTCCCTGTCTACAGTGGCGTGCCCCTCTACGATGGCATGCCCCTCTCCATCAAGGATGGCGTGCCCCTCTTCGACTACGACGGCATGCACCTCTTTGGCTCTGATGGCGTGCCCTACTTCATCTACTATGGTGTCCCCCTTTTCATATGCGATGATGTGCTCCTCTCCACCCCTGATGGCATGCCACTCTGCATCAATGATGGCATGCCCCTCTTCATCTACGATGGCGTGCCCCTCTTCATATATGACGGTGTGCCCCTCTTTACCTTTGATAGCGTGCTTCTCTTCATCTACGATGGCATGCCCCGCTTCATATACGATGGTGTGCCCCTCTTCGCCTCTGATGGCGTGCTCCTCTTCATCTACGATGGCATGCATCTCTTCTTTTGCGATGGCTTGCCCTTCTGCATCAGTGGTGGCATACCCCTCTTCATCTACAATGGCGTGCCACTCCCCATCTGCAATGACGTTCCCTTCTTCAGGTATGATGACGTGCCCTTCTGCAGCAGTGATGGCATACCCATCTTCATCTATGATGGTGTGCCCCTCTCCATCAACGATGGTGTACCTCTCTCCATATATGATGGTGTACCCCTCTCCATCTACGATGGTGTATACCTCCACGTATGTGACGGTGTCCTCCAAGACTGCAAGTCCTTCCTTGCCAACAATGCTGTACCCTTCCTCATATACTGTGGCAACACACCTCAATTCATACCACTCTTCAAATGTGATGAACACACAATGGACTGGAATAGATTCACGCCCACGCTCGTGCCCTACAGAAAATCCAATAATTACGCATCTGAATAGATTGTTCCTCATGTGGGCAGTGGCAGTACGCTTCGAATCTATGACGAGGTGGAAGAAAAAATCGAACGTACTTATTATCACGTTCCATTGCTCTTGGCTGGTCATATGCCTCTTTTTTCTTGAAACATCTTCTATTTTACTAAGCTGGATCCTCCTGTCTTGTGGGGATATAGAGGCGAACCCTGGACCAATGCAACAAACTTCCCAAAATACCAATTATGATGATTTCAGCTGTACAAGAAATTATTACGATCAAAGTCATTACCCTGGGTCAGGACCATATTATCAGGAACAGCCATCTCCCAGAGATCTAAGTGACATTCACAGATTCGATAACAATGCAACGTATAAATCTTTGCAGCAGAGAATGTTTGCCATGGCAGGTTACCCCCAACACATTGACCACAAAAGTACATTAAATCAAAGCTTTGAAACCCTGGTGAAAGATAATGACCGGCTCAGACATGATGTCGGTATCTTCGCTAACAAATGCCACATCCTGGAAGAACAATGTGAAAATTTGTTTCAGTGGAAGGATCTCTTTATCAAAGTCTGCCATGAAATGGAGGATCATCTAGATAGACTAGAGTCCTTTTCACGCAGGAACAACTTGAGATTTTTCAATGTCTTTGAAGGCCCACAAGAGAGTGATACTGACTGCACCTGTAAGATTGTCCAGCTGCTAAATAGATTATTTCCTGCTAAGCAGTGGACGTCCCAAGATATAGAACGGGCACATCGTGTTGGACAAAAGAGAAAAAAATCCACATTTTATCCGCCCAATCGTTGCTGCTTTCAGCCATTGGAGAGATAAATTACAAATCTTGAAATCACAAGACTGTAGGCGTCTCTTGTCTTCTGAACTCCACATTCGTGTCGCCTCAGATTTGACTACCCACCAAAACCAGATCATCAGGGAAGAGAGGAATGCTGGAAGGTCTGCATACTTATGGAATGGTCGCCTTTCCTATAGAAAGAGACAAACAAATGGTTCTCCACAAAGATTCCCAGAGAAACATGCTAAACACTCCAATGATGCACCAAACAGAAATGTAAATGATGATCAGGGCATCCATCTGAAACCCCAAAATACAACAAATGAAAAGACATCAAACTCCCAGGATGCTAGTGAATTACCCTGGTTTGCAAGCTTGGACACCTTCCCACAACTCAAAAAACATCAGAACATCGGAAATTCTAGTGATCAGCCAGGTGCAGAAATTAAAAGGAAAAGACAAGAAAGGAACATACAGCTCCACCACACTCCTTCATCAAACAAATATAAACCTGCAGAAAAGACGACTGACCAGTCAGTGAATCCTCCCATGCCTCAACGCACCCACCATCTTAGGCAAAGGACAGTAATTGATAAGTGGGGAGCCAGGCTAGTGTCCCTCTCAGCACAAGGCGGTGAAGAGTCTGCTCCAGGCTTCAGTCCTTACCGAGAATCTGGTCCTCAAGCTAAGACACCCGATTCTCCACCTTCCAGCAAAGAGGAGCCTGTGAAGAATGCCCAGACAACCTATGCCACAGGGGTTAACACTAATGGAGTGTGTCAGACTCCCAGTGATGATGCATCAACTGCATTACCTGCAGCACCTAATGCTATGTACAACACCTTCTGTCTTGGTGATGGACTCCAATCTTCAGTGCAGCCTCTCCATGGTACAGCTGCAAGAACAGCTCCTCCTGAAGTGACTCAGCCATCTGCACCCCCCTCTACCCTCAGAACACCAGTCAGTGAATCCCTAGTCACCCCATCCACAACAAAAAACGAACTGGACTTAAGCCAAACATGTGTTAAGCAGCTGGCAGATCCATGGTCTGCTGTTGATGAGACAGAAAGACAGTCGTATGCTAGTGAATCAGAGAACGCCCCTGTGTATAAACACAGAACAGATAGATCAAATCTCCAGCCTGATCATTCTCAACATACTCTAAATCAGAGCATGACCAATGTAACAACTCCCCTCACCATGGACAACACTCAAGACTATCAAACACCGAGACGAAAGATAAGAGCAGGAAACCAGCAACTTCTAAACAAATTACAATCTGAAAAAGAAACTGCGACAAGGGATCATACACAAGACACTGATGCTGTATTTCAGGATGACATTGAAAGCCAATCACCTGTCGACAAGCCTTCTACTAGGTCCAGTCCAGTCCCTCAAAACACCTTCATATCTTTGGAGGATGAGGAGGACCACACCCTCGATGTGGTCCCCGTACACGAAGCAGGACTATTGGTAGACAGACTCACCTCACAGAAGCTTTCACAGTCACAGGTGGAAGAAGCACAACTAAACGCACAACCTACACCCCAGATACAAACACCTAGGGGTCAGGCCTTGCCCATGTTTATTGTCCTGTAAATAATTCTAATAATTCAAACAGTACTCTTTCTTTTTTGAATTATAATATAGAAGGACTGTCTAAAATCTATGATCCAGAGATTAGATCATTTCTACAATCATATGATTTTATTTTACTGACAGAAACGTTCTCAGCTGATTTTCCAGTTAGTCTTTTTCCAAATTACAAGGTTTTTGTGTCTCCAGGTGTAACACTATCAAACATAGTCACTGCTCGTCTGTCTGGAGGGATTGTGATGTTAGTTAAGAAACAATTTGTACATCTCATAAAGCTTATCCCTACAGAATTGGACAATTGTTTAATTCTCATTATGTCTAAAGATTTAACTGGGTATTCTATGGATTGTTTTCTGATAGGTATGTACTTACCTCCACTTCACAGTCAGTATTACTGTGAAACAGAAATAGAAAATGGTATATATCTTTTAGAACAGTGCATACTTGACCTCACACAAGACCATGGGGACCTTCCTTTGTTGATCTTTGGAGACCTCAACGCAAGAACTGGCAATACGAATGTTAAAGAACTTTGTTTACCAAATGGTGGAATGCTAGAGGACTTGAGAGAGGATTCTGATGTTAAATCTCTGTTTATACGTATATCTGAAGATAAAATTGTCAATGATTTTGGAAAGTATCTTCTTGAAGTGTGTGAACAATTCAATATTGTAATTCTCAATGGATTTCTTGCAGGTGATGTAAATGGCAGTTACACATACATAGCACCCAACGGGTCTAGTGTAATAGACTATTTTTTAATGTCAAACTCCATTATTCATCTGGGTGTAAAGCTGAAAGTATTGTCTAAAATCGAGTCAAAACATATGCCCGTTCATTTTGAGCTACAGCTTGCTAAACGTCATCCAAATGAAAAGAATGTAAATAAAATATGCAAAGTAAACAAATTTGTATGGACTAAGGATAAAGAACCAGATTATATTGCACAACTATGTTCTCAGGATGTACAATTACTTTTTGTTGATGCTTTAAATCAAATTGATGTAGACATTAATTTGGCGCTGGGTAAATTCAATGAAGCTTTATACAAAGCAGGTCAGTGTATGCTAAAAACAATTACTAGTGGCAGTGATAGAAAGAAACCTTGGTTTGATTCAGATTGTTGGGAAAAAAAGCCAGAAAGCCAGATTTGCCTTACGACAATTTAAACAGTGTAACAACGTAGTGATAAAAGAGGATCTCAGAGTGATATATTGTAATCTCCTTAGAGATTATAAACATCTATTAACCCGTTCGCTGCTTGAAGCTGCTTGAAAATGTTACAAACAAAGGCTTTCCCAGTGCCAGGGAAATCTAATGATTTGGGGGTAATAATTAACAAAAAATTCTAGCTCAGAAACTACAAAAGATATAACAATGAAATATATATGATTTTTGAAGGAAATTGAATGAAGATTTTGAATCTGGGCTTCTTTTGTTTTAATTTTGATAATAAAAAAGTATTTAGACAATTAGATTTGGATAGATTTTTTTGCACGATCAAAAGCATATGTATTTACCACTACATCTTCACATCCAAACAAGAACACAAAGCAAAAAAGTTGAAAATAAAGTTTGTATTGTCACACTACACCTGTAAATGAAATTAAAACAGTTTAGAAGTCTATCAAGACGCTCACACTCTATGCAGACAGGTCAGTCCACGACCACGCCCCCCTCTCCCCACCACGCCCCCTTGCTGGACTTCAACCCTCTCTTTCACTGCTCCTCTTCCCCTACCTTTCCCTCTGCCCTGTGCCGCGCCGCGAGCAGGCCGCGCTCCCCTCTCACGCTGACTACCACGTCACTGACCACTGGCACGCAGTGCAGAGTACACACTAGGCGAGCTCGTTCGACGCTGGCAAACCAGTCAGCTGAACACACATTGAGGTCACACAGCCCGACACAATAACTGACGAATACGGTTGGCAATTCCATCACTATCATCATCTCACCTTCATGCTCGAGTGAGTCGTTGAATAAAAGATTATTGTCTTTGTCAAAAATCATTAGCAGAGCCTGCTCAGCTGTGTAAATACGTTGATTTGGTCGCTGCGCTTGTCGAAGGTTGCGCCGCCATCTTTGCAAGCGAGACGAAGTGCTGGCTGGTCATCCAGTCAGTGATGAGAATAAATGGGCTTTCCCCTCACGTGTGGTCATTTACATATCATTTTAATACTACAGACATATAAGGCTTACTACGCACACTCTATTTAAGTCCGTTGATAGAAATAGTAACGAATGAAAATTCAAGAAAAATGCATGACGTCAGTGGACGGCCCATAGGCACTGGGAAAGCATTTTTAATGCGGCGTCAGCTGACGGCTTAAAGGCACTCTACGGGTTAAATGAGAAACAACAAGAACATAGAAACCGTTTAATAAAAGCATTAGAGGATAGCAAAAATGACCCAAAACTATTTTGGCAAACTATAAAAAGTGTATCCAAAGCTGCTCCAACTACCAATGACATAACAAATGAACAATGGTTTCAGCATTTTAGTAAAGTATTTAATTCTGATTCTGTTATGCAAGATTTAGACAACTTTCATGAAAGCATTAATTATGTAGATACAGAGAGTCAAGATTATGATATTTCTGTCCTGGAAACAGAAATCTCTGAAAGTGAAGTCAGGGATGCCTTGAGGTTTTTAAGGAATACTAAGGCTGCTGGACCAGATGGACTGTGTAGTGAGTTCTTTAAATGCGCTGATACTCGAGTTATTCCTTTTCTTACAGTATTCTTTTAACAAACTGTTTGACTCAGGACTGTTTCCTAGTGATTGGTCAGAAGCTTTGATACAACCGATACTTAAAAAAGGTGATATTAACCTTCCAGACAATTATCGGGGCATTTCACTTTTAAACATTAGTGGGAAGTTATACAGTTATGTCCTAAATAAACGTCTAACCCTGTGGGTAGAAAATAATAATATAATTAGTGAAATGCAAGCTGGCTTTAGGAAGAAATACAGTACAATACACCATATCTATACTCTCTTTGCCTTAGTTAAAAAAAACAATTATCAAATAACCAGAAACTGTATATTGCATTCATTGATTTTAAAAAAGCATTTGATCTTGTTGACAGAAATTTACTATGGGAGATACTGAGAAAAAACGGAGTTAATGGGAAAATGTTTAAGGCATTAAAAAGTATGTATTCCGTGGTTAAAGCAAGAGTACGCTGTAAAAATGACCTTACAGACACCTTTTTCTGTCCACAAGGCTTAAAACAAGGAGATATATGCAGCCCAATTTTATTTTCTTTATTTATTAATGAACTGACAAATGAAATAATTTCTAAGGGCAAACATGGCATTCCATTATCACCTGACTTAATAGAAATCCTAATAATGTTATTTGCTGATGATATCATTCTGTTGGCGTATACAATTACTGGACTCCAACAACAGCTCAATATTTTTAAAGAATACAGCAGGTAAACTTAGGCTTACTGTCAATCTAGAGAAATCTAAAATAGTAGTGTTCAGGAAGGGGGGATATCTTGGCAGTCCTTGAAAAATGGTTTTATGGCTATGATAAAATAGAAGTTGTTAACCAGTATAAATACTTAGGTATTATTTTTTCAACTGGGTTAACGTTTTCTTACGCGCTTGATGACATGGCATCACGAGCAAAAAAGTGTGTTCTATGTATACTACAAATCTTATGGAAACTTGGTAACCATTGTCCTCGTTTATTTTTTAAGCTACTTGATTGTCAAATACAACCAATGCTCATTTATGGATGTGAAGTTTGGGGCCTTGTAGCTGATCACAGCATAATAGAAAAAGTACATTTATTTGCAATTAAAAGATTTCTTAACGTCAGCGTACAAACACCTAGTGCTTTCGTATACGGCGAAACAGGCAGGTACCCTTTAGATTAACAACTAGAACCAGATGTATTAAATATTGGCTTAAACTTCTGAAAATGCCTCAAGATCGTCTCCCCTATAAAGCTTATCAGACACTCTTTAACTTGCATTGTAGAAACAAAAATAATTGCGTTTCTTCCGTTTGTTTTACATTGTATTATCATGGATTTGGCTTTGTGTGGAAAGTCAGGGGGTCGGAAATGATAGAATTTTCTTACAAGAATTTCAACAAAGATTAATTGATTGTTTTCGTCAAGGATGGAATAGTCAAATTCAGTCAAAACAGCGATTTGAATTCTTTTCCTCTATCAAATCATCGCATAGTCTTTCTCCATATCTATCTGAAATGAAAAATATAAATCTACGTAAACCAATAATTAGATTCAGATTAGGTGTATCATGTCTGAAACCCCACCGTTTTCGCTTCTCAAAGGCACAAACAGATCACACTTGTCCCTTTTGTCCCAACACATACGAATGTGAGTATCATTTTCTCCTTAAATGCCCCAAATATCATGCTCTACGAGAGCAATTTTTGCCAAAGAAATTCTTCGTCAACCCCACGGTTTTTAAAATGTCATTACTATTGGAAAGCCCCAAACATACTTTTGGTCTTGCTAATTTCATTGCCAGAGCATTTGAACTTAGAAATTCAATCAACACTTAGTTCGCTTGTGTTGTGTTTGGTTGGTTGGTGGTGTGTGTGTTTGTGTTGCCGCTGCGCGCGCGGCGCGGCGCGTGTGTGTGTGTGTGTGTGTGTGTGTGTGTGTGTGTGTGTGTGTTCTCTTCCCAACTTCCCGTATTTAGTTCCTTTTATGGAAATACAGAATTTTTTCCCACCTCCGCTTAACCACGATCCTATGCATTCTCTAGGTCATGTATTGTGAGAGACCTTTTTTTTTTTTTTTGATATACATGCAGATATTATACTGCATGCTATACTCACTGTATTATGTCTCGTGTTTCCAGTGATATGTACTATGGTGTTTGCATCATATTTCATGTTTCCCATATGAATTATGCATATTGTACTATGTCCTTTGTTTCTGATGCCTCCTTTTTCCTGTATGACATGGGCAAATGGCCTTGTTCATTAAACTTTCGTTGATCGTTGATCTCTCTCTCTGCTCTCTCTCTCTCTCTGTCTCTCTCTGTCTCTGTCCTCTCTCTTCTCTCTCTCTCTCCTCCTCTCTCTCTCTCTCTGTTATTTTTTTTTTCACTTCCAGCTTGCCGTGTGATTGCTGAGGATGGAGGGCGAGACACATGAATCCTTGACTACTGGCAGCGCCTTTTATTAAAAGGTTGTCTTGCTCAGGGGAGATCACTGCGCTGACTTGGTATCGACAAGCCAACGCTGTTGCTGCCCTTTGAGAAGCAACTCGTAGAGCCTTCTTCCTGCTTTATTATCCGCGTGTCGTCTGCTGCGTTCTTCTTCTTCTTCCTTCATACCACCAACATCAATTTCCTGATGGTTTTGTCGTAGTTTGGGGAGATTGCCGACGATTGCCTTGTTGTGAGGATTTGGAAAACATTTTCACAACTCCAACTGAGCCAGTCTGACTTCCTTGGTAGTACCCGTGGTCAAGCCTCTACCAGCAGTGCCTCAGCCTTCATCGCCGCTACTTGCATAGGTCCGAAAGAGGTGTGAGGGGGTCGGAGAGGGGGGGTATGGTGAATAAGTAGTAGGGGGAGAGGGGGGGGGGGGGCAGGAGTAGAAAAGTGACTGGGAAGGATGGCAGGAGGGAGGGGGGGGGGGGGGTTGTAGGGAATAGTGGTCAGGAGGAGGGTAAGGGAGGTGGGCTGGGGGTGATGGGGAAGGGGGGGGGGGGTTGTCTCAGGTTCTAAAGATGGGAGGCCAGCCTGGACTTGAAGCAGTCCAGTGACTCAGCCGTCACGACCTCCTGAGGCAACTTGTTCCATTCATTGTTCTACTGACGCTGTTTGTTGTTCTCTTGCTGGACTGATCAAGAAGAAATGAAATGCATGTACAATAAACGTGCCACGAACTTTATATAAAAAAAAAGAAGACAACGGTTCCAGTCTTCGTGTTTGTGGGTTAAAAGACTTACTTGAACAGTGCATCTTTGGTACCTCTGAAAATGCACAGACAAAGAAGGACATCATAATTACTTTACATCAGATTTAGTATGAAGCGTAGATTTCCTCCTTGGGAGGCGGGGGTGGGGGTGGGATGGGAAGGGGGCGGTTTACCTGGTACCAAATAATTTCCTTGCCTTTTCTTTCTTTCTTTCTTTCTTTTTTTTTTCTTTTTTCTTTTTTTCTTTTTTTTTATTTTTTATTTTTTTTATTTTGTTCTTGTTGTTGTTGTGTTGTCGTCTCGCCCCACTTCGTGCCGTTCTTCTCCAGCTATTCATTCCCGCTCTGCGTTCACAGTCACACCCTGGCCGCTCACAGTCACACCCTGGCCGCCCACAGTCACACCCTGGCCGCTCACAGTCACACCCTGGCTGCGTTCTGTCACTGACTCGGGACCGACATTGCACAAGCAGTCAATGTCAGTGTCATGTTGTCGTGAGGCAACCTCTCAGCGGAGACACTGCACTACCGCCGAGTCACTTCGCTGGTGTATAGTGGGTGCCTACTGTGATCCAAAATACGCAGGACACTAAGATTTAATCACGCCCATCCCCCATACTCTGTGTGTGTGTGTGTGTGTGTGTGTGTGTGTGTGTGTGTGTGTGTGTGTGTGTGTTAGTCGTGAATCTAGCTTGATTGAACACACACCCACACCCACACCCACACACACACACACACACATACATATATAATGAAATATGTCATCTTATTCATGTCTTGATATGTAAAGGAACTGATGTCACCTTCTGTTGGATTCCATCGCATTGTGGTATTTGGGGTAATGAACTAGCTGATATATGTGCAAAGAGACGAGCCAGAAATGAAAAGTGCGCCACGGTATTGAATATATCCTTTTCTTTACCTGAAGTCAATCAAATATTAAAGCTAACCGTCTGGTCCCGATTCAGAAAACATTACAAAAATACGTTGCTTGGCGTGGCTGATAAAAACACCCATTTAATTAATTATGATCATGTAAACAGCATTCCTCATTTACAAGTGAAAAATATGTACCAGTACAGAAATTTCATTTCAATATTTTATAAATTAAAACTTGATGCCTTAAAAACTAAATACACAAACGAAGTAAAATGTATTTGTGGAGAACGAAGAATAACCAGCAAGCATCTGCTGTTTGTTTACATGTTCAACCTCATTTACCACCATTATCAGGCATGTCTTTGTGTGATGTCTTTTCAGATTTAAAGCTTGCCTTCAATGTTGTTTTCTCTTTAATTTGTAGTGCAGTTAAGCATTTGCTTTAAGATTATTTGTAGGTATGTTGTAGGGATGCTTAGAGGTACATATATATATGCACTTAGATAACCACATTATGCATACACTTACATAGTCACAGACATTTATGCATCTCTCTCTCTCTCTCTCTCTCTCTCTCTCTCTCTCTCTCTCTCTCTCTCTCTCCGTCTAATATCACATATGTGAAAAGACGTAAAACTGAAATACACGGACACACACACACACACACACACACACACACACACACACACACACACACACACACACACATTACTCACTCCTTCTCGGGCGCGCCATCATGTCAGTCAAATGACAGTTCCATCAATCTCACGACTACCAGCAGACCAGGCAAGAAATCACCAACAACACAGACATGGAAAGGAAATCGAAACTGTGGTCACCGTGAGAGCAGGGTATGAAGGGCTCCAGAGTTTGACAGTTTTTTTCATGCCGATCGATGAGGACGAGGATGCTTAAGATGATGTCATGGAGTTCCACACTGAACCAAAGCAACTTTACAGCACAGTAAGTTGATGCAGGCCGAACAATGCAGTAGTTGAGTTCCAGGCTGCTTGGGGGTTGAACAGATCATAGTCTAATAGCAGAATGTTGCGATCGGGTTCGCCGATGTTATCCATCATATGTATCAAGCAAGCTCTATGATGAAACAGGATTTCTGTACAAATAACCAATTAATAAAGAAGAAGACTTCGGATTTGTAATCTCAATCCAGATACATTCAACTCCTGGGTCCTCTAGATCAGGTTTTTTTTTAAACTGACTGCAGTGGGATATGTGTGATGGGGGGGGGGGGGGGGGGGGGGGGGGTTCGAAAGTGTCATGTGTTGGATGGTGGCAGGAGTGTTGTGTTGGGAAGTGTGAGGTGGGCAGTGTCTGGAGTTGGTGGGATGTTAGAGGGGGAGGAGGGGGGGGGGGTAGTTGTGTGCTGTGCTGGGAAGTGGTAGCCAAGAGGTGTTGTGAGGTTTCAGTTGAGATGTGTTTGGAGGTAGGGTGTGTTGGTTGCTGGTAGTGTGTGGCTTGGGAGGGGGTGATGTGCTATGTGGGTGGAAGGTGCAGTTCTTGTTCCTGTACTCTTTATATTGCTGTTTGTCATTTCTATTTACTGGGGAAGATAAGGAAAGCATGTGGGTGGGGGATTGTAGAAGGGGTTGCTTTGTGAGGCGCTGATGCCGACCTAGTCTATCATACACACAGCGAGAGTTGGGATTTGGGGACTGTCAGTGGTCACTGGGGTGTCTTATGTTGCAAGATGGTCCCCTCTTGTTCTTTGTGTGGTGGGCCTGATGTAGTTGGAGGGTTGGATCTTGTGGTTATAAGAGGGACAGATGTTGAAGGCAAGAACTGGCTTGAAAGCACTTCTGGCTTGAAAGCACTCTCTCTCTCTTCTCTCTCTCTCTCTCTCTCTCTCTCTCTCACACACACACACACACACACACACACACACACACACACACACACACACACACACACAGCGGTTGACTCAGTACGAGGAAGCAGCGAGCAGAAGGAAATGGATGAGCTTTGACTTCCGTCATGCCGTGCACCACACGCGGGTAACCTCTGACCAAGACGTACTATCTTTGCTCTGACTGCTCACTGTCGTCATGGCTATCATAGGTCAGAGTTCGGGGGTGACGGTAGAGTCAGGTAGTAACAACGTAGTTTGAACATGATTAATGCCAATTATTGGAATTTGTTCGTTATGTATGCCCATTGAAAAAAAAAGTTTGCTGAGGTTGTGTTGTTGTTTGAATACCTCCATCCCCCCCCCTCCCCTCACTACATAGGTCACGTAATCATTAAAAATCGAACCTTGAGGGAAAACAAACAAACAACAACAAAAAAACGTAGTTTGAACAGACGGAAACCATGCACCCTGCTTCTGTGAAAAGTATAATATTTTCTATATGAAAAAAGACGACTGTTGTCCTTGTATTTTGGTTTGATTCATTAGTTCAAAGTAAGATGTCAATATGGATAATGAAAATTTGCATGACTTGTGGAAACATGTTGTTCCTATGCTACTGTTGAAGCACAAGTCTATTTGTTTTGGGAGTGAAGAGCGTAATAAACGACAGGGAACAATAAAACATTTAAAAAAAAAAAAAAGGGGGGGGGGGGGGGTCTTGTCGATTGGGCTTGCACATGAAGTTAACAACACATTGGGGGCTGTCTCAGTCAGGCATAGTATGTCACAAGGGCTAATTCTTAACCGTGGACTCGGATCGTTAACATTGGGCACAGGGGAGGTCATTTAATTGGAATTCTGGTATTGAGATGGCCACATAAATCTGTTTTCTTTTCAATTCTTGCTTTTCAAAAGATTATTCCAAAGTATTTTATTCTAAAAGCGACTGACAAGGTTGAGGTAAAAGGATACACAGGTAAAGATTCAATCCGATTTCATATTAGTATATTTCAGTGAGCTATAGTGGAATCATGGACAGATTTCTCATAACGGGAATTCCCGTAATCTGTCACGATCGTTTTTTACCTCTGTGACATTAAACACAGTTATCAGCTTTCTGCGAAACGAATCGAGGGAAAGGATGTTACATCGTCTTCCTTCCTGCACACTATCTACGCACAATGACAAACCATGAGGATTTTCCAAGATCTCTCATATTTCTAAAAAAAAAAGCAGCGAGATTCATGGGGGGGGGGGGGGGGGGGGGGGGGGGGGGGGGGGGAATCAGCATTTTCTGAAATTCTGTTCCATAGCCAAATAATTTTTCAATTCGACCATGGTTCACTCATTTGAGGCGTGTTTTAGTTTTATTCTCTTTGACTACAGCGTTTTGTTCCGTGTGTGTGCGTGCGTGCGTGTGTGCGTGTGTGTGTGTGTGTGTGTGTGTGTGTGTGTGTGTGTGTGTGTGTGTGTGTGTTCGTCTACCTTACATTATGGAGTACGATGCGAGACCCAACACTGGGCTTGTGGAGTACCATGTTTTTTATGGAGTACATTTTCCCGTTACTCCACAACGAGTACCTCATAATAAACTTCCAAATTCTATAACTTTTACACTCCTGTAAAAATCTAAAATACTCCATAACAACGGTGAAGCGCTGTTGGTGTGCATCCGGTAAAGTGCGTAGATTTCTGACCTGAATTGTCTTAATAGATTTAGAAAGAGAGGGGGTAAATTACCGCCAAGGACACAGACAAACAGTGGAGGACAAGACTAAATGCATTTCGGCCTCTTGGGTCTTCTTCAAGCGAAAACAAATAATAGGACAGTGAAAACGAAGAACGAGAAACCATTTATCTTATCTTCTCATGATCAAAATGATCAAAATGATCGAGTGGCGAACAGATGACATCGGGGAAAAAAGTACTCCATAATGTTAGGTAAACAAGTGTGTGTGTGTGTGTGTGTGTGTGTGTGTGTGTGTGTGTGTGTGTGTGTGTGTGTGTTCTACATCAGGGTATGCTTCGTTTGTTAATCATGATTTTCCTTCAGCTTTCAGTGTCGCAGTGCCTCACACTTATCAGCACATCTTCACAACAGAGAGTCTGTGATCCTTAAAATGACCTTTGCGAAATAATACCCTATCTTAGCTGCTCCTCTGCTGACACCTATGTGCAGGATAGCTGACATTAATATGGCAGATTCAGATGCAGTCAGCATGGGTGGTATCAGTGGAAGGCAAGGATGATTAGCATACCACTGAGCAAAGCGAGGTCTATGCATCTCACGTTACACCTTGAACTCCACCAGATCATATGACAACACACATGCCACCTTGTGACGAGATTGCCTGTTTGTTATGATTTTTGTCTCTTTGTCGTCACCCATGCCCCTCCCCTACCTCTCTCTCTCTCTCTCTCTCTCTCTCTCTCTCTCTCTCATCACACACACACACACACACACACACACACACACACACACACACACACACACATTCACTCACTCCACACACTCACTCACTCACTTATTCACACATAGGCCTACTCTTTTAGAGTTCTGGTTTTGTATGGTAGACATAAACGCCGGACAGAAGACTACCCGAAAATCTTATTAGAAATGTTCCACCGAATGTGATTTTTTTAGTTTCTGATTACGGCTATCAGGAGAGTATTTTCGTGCACATATTTGCTTATTACTGGTGACGTCTGAAGAAGACATAGGCCTATTAGTCGAAAATTGACCGGTCTGTTTCTACCGTACACAAATTGGCTTTATTTTCACCGTGTTTTGTGTACTTATTATCATTCAGTCTGTGTTCCAGTATCGATGCGGACTGTTCAATCAGACAAAATCATAGATGTTTCATCTGATCATAGGCTGTGCAGAAGAAAGATACAAGGGAAGTTATGTACGGCGTATTTCTTTTTAGAGAATTAGATTTTAACGATATGTGTGTGTGTGTGTGTGTGTGTGTGTGTGTGTGTGTGTGTGTGTGTGTGTGTGTGTGTGTGTGTTTTTGTCTGTGTCTGAAGCTATTCACATTCTCACAAGTTCAGTCTTGATCATAAGACAGAAACAATACCTTGAAGATTCATCTCGGAAGCACAGATGGGATATGACTAAACCAACAAGAAAATGTAATCCCCCAGGGCCGATCCCAAATCGTAACCTTGTACATAGGCTGCAGGTTAATGGTTGGTTAGGCAGGTATTTAAAACCGGCACCTGCTTGTGCATGTGGTCAGACTCTCGATATCTCTCATTCTTTTTTTTTCTTTCTTTTTTTTTTTAATACATTTTTTATTTCTTTCCTCATTCTGTCTTCCATTCCACAGTTCCTTCTTTCTCTCTTCTCCAGTCTTTCATCAACATGATCTTTCTCTTTGCTGTACATTTCCGGATGCAAATCACCACTTTTTTTTTGTTATTGGTCATATTTGTACATGTTTGACAATATTGTAGTAAATAATCAGTGAAACATATTAGAAATGAGTTATCTTTTTTTCGGTTTGAATGGATTTGAGTGTGAGTTCAATGCATGCCGAGGAAAGGTTTTTTTTTTGTTGTTGTTGTTGGATATACAAACACATACACAAACAAACAAAAATCACTAAGCACAATCCTCTAAGTTCTTACAAACTACAAGCACATAATGGCAAACAAACACACCCGCTCACTCCACGTACACCCCCTCCCCTCCCCACCCACCCCCACGCTCACTTTCTCTCTTCTTTTGATTTAATGATACACATACATATGCACATATTTAATCCAGGTATCTTATGATTTTGATTATCAATTTTCAAATAATACTTCATAATTGATCCAGTTAGTGTTAAATTTTAGCAGATTCAATTGTACAGTTGCTATGTATTTTTCAAGATTATATCTTCTCTTTAGTATTTTTAGAAATACTGTTAATGAAGGCTTACATTTGTTTATTTTACAGCTAAAAATGTAGTGTTTGGCTATCAGTATTATAAGATCGAATGTTGTATCAGTCGTGGAATTGTCATCTGCTCCAAATATTATTGTGTTTTCAGTCAGAGACAGATTATTCGCTATTAAACACTTTCCTTTTATTAATTCTTGCAATGATTTCCAGAATTCATTGACATGTATGCATCTCCAGAACACATGTTCAATGCTGTCTTTTTCCTCTTCACAGAAACTACAGTCATAACTTTCTACTATTCCCATTTCTTTCAGAGCTACATTCGTTGCAATTATTCGATGCACTATTCTTATTTGCATCCATTTTAGCTTAATATCCTTAATTTGATGAATTTTTCTAAAGCATTTCTCCCAAGGTATCTGTCTATTCAGCTTCTCCGTCCATTTTGCACAACAGTTTGATTCCCAGTTATCTTTTACTATAACTCTGTAATAAGTTTTGGAACCTTTATCTACAGAATATATTTTCTTTAGTGCTGTGTTGACTTCTGCTTCAATGTTATCTTTTATCTCATTCTCAAACCCTTGTTCTCTGATGTATTTTTTAATGGATAATATGCATCCACCATAAGATAGGAAATCTATTTCAATGTTATACTTTGTTCTGAATTCCTCATGGGATAGTGAATCTCCATTGGCTTTGAAAAAATCAGATACTCTAAATACATTTCTGTTGTTCCAGTTTTTGTGTTTTATCAGTTTATTTCCTATTTTCATATGTTCATTGTAAAGAATTGGTTCTGCAAGTAGTTCTCTAGCATTTTCTGGTTTTATTTTGTAGTAGAACTGCTTATACGACATGAATACATGTTTCCAGAATACATTGTCTTGAGTGGTGATGCACAGATGATTTGGAGAGTAATTCTCAATGTTCTCAATAATTGGGTATGAAAAAATCAACATGTCTCTCCATCTGTGTGTTGTCTGTCTCAGTCTTTTTATCCATGTTAATTTTAATGCAGTGATGAGAGCATTTATGTCAGGTAGATTCAACCCACCATCCTGTACATCTTTAATGACTGTTTTTCGACTAATTCTATCTTGTTTTTTATTCCATACAAACCAGTAACATAAGTCTTGTAATTCTTTAACAAATGTGTCAGGTGGATTTGGAAGCATCAGCCATAGGTAAGTTAGTTTTGACAGAATTAATGATTTTAAGACAGCAATTCTTCCTAAAGGGGTAATGATTCTCTTAAGCCAAATTTTAAACAGTGCCTTCACTTCTATCATTCTATCTTTGTAGTTTCGTTTTTCCATGTGTGTTAAGTTCTGAGTAAACCAAATTCCTAATATTTTGAATTCTTTTGGATTCCAGATCATCTTTAAATGTTCCATATATCTTATTTCACTATGCTTTTGTCTTCCAAGCCAAATTACTTGTGTTTTCTCTTTGTTTAAGAATAAACCTGATGTTTTCCCAAACCTATCAAGAATCTCGATAGATTTTTCGAATGATTTCTTATTCCCTGTGTTCATCAGTTGAGTGTCATCGGCAAATTGTGATATCTTGTGTTCTTTCTCCCCGATTTGTATACCTTCAATACTATTTTCTTCTTTGATCATTACGGATAATATTTCTGCACACAATACGAAGATATATGGCGAGACTGGATCTCCTTGCCTACTACCCCTTTCTATTGAGAACCATGATGATGTTTGGCCATTTACAATAACAGTAGACTTAATGTTTTTGTAGAATACTTCTATCCATTTACATATATCTTTACCTAAACCTACAGCCTCTAGCACTTTGTGCATAAAATCCCAATCTAACGAGTCGAACGCCTTTTCGAAATCTAAATTAATTAGCATCCCTGGGATATTTTTTTATGTTGAGATGGTGTATTATGTCATAAATTAACCTAATGTTACTACCTATATATCTATTTGGGACAAATCCTGTCTGGTCTTCACTAATCAGTGATGGAAGAACTTTTTTAATTCTATTAGCAATACAAGATGAGCCAATTTTGTATATAAGGTTTAGAAGTGAAATAGGTCTCCAGTTTTTTACATATTCTTTTGGTTTTCCTTCTTTGGGTATACAAATTATAATACCTTCTTTCTGGGTGTTTGATAGTTCGCCTTCTCTGAAACTTTCATTTAGAGCTCGGGTTACAAACACGCCGATTTGTTTCCAAAAACATTTGAAAAACTCAGCTCCAAACCCATCCGATCCAGGACTTTTTCCGTTCTTCATATTTTTCAATGCAATCCCTGCTTCTTCTATTGTTATTTCACCTTGTAATGATTTAGTCTGTTCTTCTGTTAGTTTCGGTATCTTATTCACCAAATCTTCAATATTGCATTTCACAGTTGGTCTTTTTCGGTATAGATCTTCATAAAAGTGTTTTACTGTAACTTTTATGTCTTCTGGTTTGTCCAGTGTATTACCTTGTCCATCCAGTAGTTTTACAATTTGTTTGCTAATGAAATTACGCTTTTCTAAGCTGCAGAAGTATTTACTAACCTTTTCCCCATCTGCAACCCATCTTGCTTTTGATCTTAGTAGTACACCATTCATGACCTTTTCTGTTAGTAATATCAATTCTCTGTTACTCTCTTCAATTATCTTCAAATCCTCCTCTGATTTAAGTTCTTTACTCTCAATATTTTTAATAGTTTGCATAAGGCTGTTTTCTTTACATTGTGATTCTCTTGTTTTAATTGTGGCATACTGGATGGATTTTACTCTTATCTTCATTAGTAAGAAGTCAAGAAAGACCCGATCAGACACCGTTAGTTTAGGGTCTGAGCTTTTCGACTGGTTTTCATCTTGGCTATTGTCAGCATTAATATCATTCCCCTCATCTTTATCTGTGTATTCCTCTGTTATTTCTTTTATTAGATTATTTATTCCGTCTACATATTCTTTATCTTTTAGTAGAGATGAATTAAATTTCCAAAGAGTTTTGTGTTTAATCTCCTTTCCGAATTGAAGTTTTAGTGTAATTAATGAATGATCAGATCTATAGCCTGGTAAAATGTCAGTATCTTCAAAATACCAGATTAAATATTCTGACAGAAGGAAGAAGTCTAGCCTACTTTGTTGCAAGGGGGTAGGTCTACGCCATGTGTATCTCCTACAATCCGGGTTGTTTTCTCTCCATATATCTGCTAATGACAAATCTTGTATCATATCCTCAACTGCTTTTTTAGCTTTTGGGTTATTTATATGTTTGTAATTGTAACAATCAATTTCCTGTTCTAGTACCATATTAAAATCCCCCACCACAATAACGTTATCATTTTTGTACTTTTTAATCGTATTTGCGAGTTCGTCATAGAATGCTGGGTCGTCTTTGTTTGGTCCATAAACACTTACTAGCAACAGTTCCTTTTCATTTGTTGTAAACAATATGATGATAAAGTTACCCTGCATGTCTGTTTCTACCTTATTTATTTTGAATTCGAAATTATTATTAAATAATATTGCTACACCTCGAGCATTAGATCTGTATGAGGAGAAAAAGCAGTCATACCCCATTCCGCTCTTATACACTTTTCTGTATCTTTTTCAAAATGAGTATCTTGTAGGCAATATATAGAGTATTGTTTTTTTCTTAAATAATGGAATACATCTCTTCTTTTCTGATAATTCCCTAGACCTTGACAGTTTAATGATGAAGTTGTTAACATGTTTGCCTTGTTACCTACTGAATCCATGGTGTTTTCCTTGTAGTCAAAAACATTACATAAAAGACCATCAAGTGCCACAGGAGGAATAAAAGCAAGAAACAGGAATCCAGTTCAATGTCACTATGGGCAGGCAAAAAGGAATATACTTTACAACAGCATACATTTGAGCAATCATCGTAATCATGGCTTGCGTAATTACCCCGATATGAATTAATACCGTCCATTTGGCTATGAGAACATATAGCACTATACCATGTAGCTATTACAACCAGTTTTACAGCTCTGTCCCTCAGCAGCAACTGTTCATTATTTGAACAGAAACATTGTTTTGCCCACAGCACAGGGCACCCCCCCAAAAAAAAACTTGGGAGAGGGCAGAACTTGTCCTGACAATCTTCCATTCCCTTGTCCCCACATTCACACACATCCTTCTCACACACACTTGACAACACAAACAACATACAAATAGCAACAATTACAATACCCCAGCCCATACACAATTAAACAGAAATGCCACAAATAGAAACAATATACGCAAAAACACACAAAATAAACACGTGCTCAGCACGCAAAGTACCGACTTGAGCGCTGTTCATTAATGGCCAAGTGATCTCATCCAGATCGCACATTCACAAAAAGGATATAAAGACCGTCAAAGATGGTGCTCACGTGTAAAACGTGAAGCAAAAAAAAAAAAAGAAAAAAAAAGGGGGGTTTCGTTGAAGAGTCCATCAAGCCATTCTTTATTTGATTGTACTAGTACGAGAAATCACTTTCAGCCTCTTCATAATAACATGAAGTCCTTTAGCCTTTCGCTGACTATGTCTAGTGTTTTCAATCCCAGCTATGAGAATGGTTGGAGTCTGGCAATGTTGGCCGTTTATCTTGTTAAATCTCATCCACTTGGAAAATATTTTTAACTCCTCCACCGCCCCACCCCCTCCCCACTGCCTCCCTCCCCCCAACAGTTTCTTTTTCCAATTTGCGAATTTTTGAAATGTAAAAATCCTATTCTATGCATATACCATATCCGTATGGTTCGAAGTCTAATCTGCACGTAGAGAAGGCTTTTCATTCCCTCCTCCCACTCTCTTCCTCCCTCTTCTCCCCTTCCCCAATCCATATACACCCATAAGCTGTTCGACTCTTACGGGTAATATGTCAGCTAGTTCCATACTTTGATGATCCTTGACTCCCATGTATTGGCTACACATGTGGTCACACAGAATTGATGTTTCTGGATACCAGTATATATGGGCCCTTGGTGTGTGTGTGTGTATGTGTGTGTGTGTGTGTGTGTGTTTGTGTGTGTGTGTGTGTGTGTGTGTGTGTGTGTGTGTGT